>WOVY01011729.1:0-523936 GCA_013436015.1 Rhipicephalus annulatus
TATTTATTTCACAATACTGCAGGCCACCAGGCCCAGGCAGGAGTGGGTTTACAAAATTAAGGAGAACAGTACAGAATAATCGATTAACAATTACTAACACCACATGTCATGAAAGTAATTTTAAACAAAGAAAGGAAAAAAAAAAAAACAGCACCAATACAATACAACACTCTCACAATAAGTCTCAGCGATTCAATGTTCAACATGACAGATGCCGTCAAGGGCTTCATCAAAATTGTCTGCCTCGCAAATAAAACTTGGGCAGACCATTCCAATCCGTCCAATCAAAAACACTGCGGGGAAAAAACTCTGCTTGAATGCCTCTGTTTTGGCAAAAATGTGTGAAGGGTGTGTTTGTGAGTGTTGCGCGTAGTTCTGGCTGTAGTGGCTGTCAAATATGAGGGTGCAGACATACTAAGCTTACCGTTTAAAATATTACGCAAGAACTTAAGTCGACTGATTTTTCGGCGGACAGCTAGCGGGGGGATATTGTGAGCTTTCATGAGTTGAGTTGGGGAATCTAGCCTTTTGTATTTATTAAATATAAATCTGATGGCTTTCTTTTGTAGCGCTTCTAAGCTGTGTATATCCTTTTGTGTACGGGTCCCATACCACGGATGCATACTCCAATTTAGGTCTGATAATAGCATTATACGCTTGGAGTTTAACATTCACAGTAGCCTTTGTGAGCTTCCTTTTTAAAAAACACAGTTTCCGAAAAGCAGAAGTGCAAATTGACGAAATGTGTGCCCGCCACGTCATGTCACTTGAAATGGTGATCCCCAAATACTTATATTGCGTTACTGATTGAACGGGAGAACCATGAATACTGTAGGTAAATACACTTGGGTTTGTTTTTTCGCGTTATATTCATGAGCACTGTTTTATCAACATTTAATTCCATGTCCCACGTTGTGCACCAATATTCGATGTCGCGAAGAGTTTGCTGTAAAAGGTTATGGTCTTCAGAGCAGGTTATTTCTTTAAATACAACACAGTCATCTGCGAAAAGTTTGATAGACACTGATTCAGGAATTTTTTGCACTATGTCATTTACATATATAAGAAATAATAGTGGCCCCAATACACTTCCCTGCGGCACACCAGAAGTAACATTGAGCATCCTAGATACACTGGATTTAACTTCAACGAACTGCTTTCTGTCGGTTAAATAAGATTCAACCCATTTAATAAGATAAAGCGGCAATCCTATATTATGTAATTTCAGAAGTAATTTACTATGCGGAACCTATCAAACGCCTTAGAGAAATCAAGTAGTAGTATATCAGTCTGCCCCGATCGATCCAATACTGCGATAAGTTCGTGGATAGTTGTTACTAATTGCGTTGTCGTGGACAATCCCTTCCGGAATCCATGTTGGCAGGGAGACAAGACGTTATTTTCTGTTAAAAGCATTGAATATTGTGCGCCACTATGTGCTCCAGTAGCTTGCAACTCACTGAAGTTAAAGAGATTGGCCTGTAATTAGAAACTATTGATTTATCTCCTTTCTTATGGATGGGCATAACACGAGCAATCTTCCAGTCATGCGGAACTTCACAACTGCGCAATGATCTGTTAAATAACTCTGCCAAAAAATCGCTTATTTGTACAGAATAGCGCTTTAAAAAGGTATTTGGAATTTGATCTGTCCTATACTTTTTAGTTGCTCAGTTTTCTTAGCAAAATCAAAAACACCATTCGCTTGTGACAATAGGAATGTCAACATCTTTAAGAATAGTTGCTGGTAAGGGCACATTAGCGCTTGAAGGTGTGAAGACGCTGTGAAAGTATGTATTAAAAGCCTGCGATATTAAAAAGCCGTCAGTTTCGTATTTATCGTTAAGCTTAATTTTATTCACTGGTTCGTTGGTTTGGGCAAGAAATCTCCAGAATTTAGCCGGATCTTCTGTAATGAATGAAGCAAAGTGACTTCATAGTAATGTGTCTTAGCGTCGTTTAGTTTAGTTGCCAAATTTATTTTCAAAGCATCGATGGTCTCGAGAGCTACGTCGCTTTTACTTTTCTAAGTCGTTTGATCTTGCGTTTAATGTGGATCATCTCCCGAGTTATCCATGGATGTTTACGATTTTTGCGTACCTTACGGATTGGGACAAACTGTTGGATGGAGAACGAGACCGAACTTTTAAATCGCGTCCACAACACATGCACATCATCATTCGGGCTGAAGCTTAGTGCACTCTCCAAGTAATCTGTGATTGATGTATCATCAGCACGGTCAAAGTCTTTGACGCTCACTCTATTTGTACGCGAATGCACTACAGAACATTGATAAGGCCAGGAAAAAAACAATAAGCTGTGGTCTGACACTCCATTTTCAATATTAACAACACCATTTAAAAAAGATATCGCCTTACAAAAAATAAGTCCAATACAGCACTGTTTCGCGTAGGTTCACAGATAATTTGTTCAAGGTTCAAAGTTAACATTGTGTCTAAGATAATATCACTCGATTAGATTGCCCGTAAGCTAAATTGTTCCATTTCATAGCTGGAAGGTTGAAGTCACCTGTAATGATGATGTGTCGCATGCGGTTCAAAAGAAGATGGTCGTAAAGTTTTCAAGAAAAGAATCTGGTGCTTCCGGGGCTTTATAAACAGCACAAAGCATAAAGGTTAAACCGTTTATAGTGACGTTTAGGAACAGGCTTTCATGGTCGGCAATCTGATTTATTAAACATACATCGATACCGAGTTTAGAGACAACAGCAACTCCTCCGCCACGTGTGCCTCGATCACGCCTGTGCATCTGATAGCCGGGGGGAATAATTTCGTCATCACCTACACCATCATGTAACCAAGTCTCAGTGATAACAACCACATGAGGGGCGTAGGTCAAAAGCATTTGTTCTAATTTGTCTACTTTATTCACAATGCTTCTGGCGTTGAAAGAGAGCACACGCAGGTTCTTAGGTGCAGACTGTGAAAGCTACGCGGTTTGTGTGGGATCTTTCCCCGATCGAACAACAACACGTGTGTTCGAAACATCATCCATGCGTAGAACTGTGAATCGACACGCAGCTTATCTTTCACCAGCACAACCTTCTTCCCTTGCTCTTTTTCGGCTTTCGCGCTTTGCCATAGCAATTTTCGTTTTCTTAGCGTTTCAGCAGAGAAATCATTTTGCACGGAAATTTGGGTACCCTTCAGTTTTTTGCAATTCTGTAGTACTTGTTGTTTTTCCACATAATTTTGAAAAAACAGGATTACAGGTCGCTTCCCTGGACGTTTCCCCAAGCGATGTATTCTAGCAACGGACAAGCATTTCACGCCCAGCTTATCCTCGAAAACCTCTTTGATTATTGTCTGCCGTAGAACATCCTCCGTTTCATTCGCTCGCTCATCTATGCCAAACACTACAAGGTTCGATATCCGACTGCGTCTTCCAGCTCTGTAATTTTTTCTGCTGCAACACAAGTGTTTGCTGGATTTTTCCGACAGAATTGTTAAGAGTTTCAAAATTATCTGCTTTCCGTGCTATTTCTTTTACATTCGTTTCTAATTTGGTCATTCTGGTCGAAAAAGAGTGAACACTTTTCTCTGCTGCTTCCAACACCGCTTTTTAAGTTCTGCTAAATCATCCCTGATAGCCTGTTGGCCTTGTATCAGCGTCTGGAGCATTTCAGTATTGGTGGGACCAGGATTAAGTTCCACATCGCCACAAAGTAACAATTTGCACACACAGTAACACTCGTACGCTAAAGCAAGCATAGTCCGTGGGCACGGCACGACAACAATACCTCTCTCATCACTACGGTATGAGCATACACAACTAACCTGAAACAAGAAGACGGGACGCATGGTGAGTGCTCCGTTTCTTGTGTTTTCGCCGTGCCCACTGAAGAATCCAACTTGCAGTTGCTCTTTTATATGCGTTGAGCTGGCCGATGTCACGCATGCGCTGCCGATATCTTCTTGAAGGCATGAGGTCCAGTTGATTTTAAAATCGGTGAAGCTGTTGTTTGTTCCCCAAGCACACGAAGTGCCGGTACAATTTGGCGGTGTCCAAGAAGGCAGCGACAATGGGTAGTAGGGCCATCTGAAACAAGAAGACGGGACGCATGGTGAGTGCTCCGTTTCTTGTGTTTTCGCCGTGCCCACTGAAGAATCCAACTTGCAGTTGCTCTTTTATATGCGTTGAGCTGGCCGATGTCACGCATGCGCTGCCGATATCTTCTTGAAGGCATGAGGTCCAGTTGATTTTAAAAATCGGTGAAGCTGTTGTTTGTTCCCCAAGCACACGAAGTGCCGGTACAATTTGGCGGTGTCCAAGAGGCAGCGACAATGGGTAGTAGGGCCATCTGAAACAAGAAGACGGGACGCATGGTGAGTGCTCCGTTTCTTGTGTTTTCGCCGTGCCCACTGAAGAATCCAACTTGCAGTTGCTCTTTTATATGCGTTGAGCTGGCCGATGTCACGCATGCGCTGCCGATATCTTCTTGAAGGCATGAGGTCCAGTTGATTTTAAAATCGGTGAAGCTGTTGTTGTTCCCCAAGCACACGAAGTGCCGGTACAATTTGGCGGTGTCCAAGAGGCAGCGACAATGGGTAGTAGGGCCATCTGAAACAAGAAGACGGGACGCATGGTGAGTGCTCCGTTTCTTGTGTTTTCGCCGTGCCCACTCGACAGAAGTATGTACCCTTCAATATGTACCCTTCTACAATATGTACAATATGTACCCTTCTACCTTAAAGAGGTAGCGAGTCTCTGGTTTAACAACCACCACTTGGAATTCGCCACATGGGGTGCTTTTAAGCTACGCATTACCGATGTATTCGGTCGCCCCGAGGTACGCAAGCTCCGTGCCGAACAGCGTCTACGGGGACGCGCACAGCCTCAGGGGGAAGCTAGGCTTCACAAACTACATCGAGGATGTGCTCGACTTGTGCAAGCGCCTTGACCCTTCAATGATAAAAGCAGACAAGATCAAACACATCTTGAAGGGGATAGACGACGACGCCTTCCAGATGCTGCTGGCCAAGGGCCCCCGTACCGTGTACGAACTCGCCACTTTTTGCCAGAGCTTCGAGGAATTGTGCAAACAACGGGTCATGACACGGCGGCCAACGGCTACCGACGAAACTTTCGCGGCATTGACCCTAGGTGGAGGCCACAACACAATCATGTCGGAAATCAAACGATATGTGCGCGAGGAGGTGGCCCGACAACTTTCGTGTCTGTCGTATCAACCGGTAACGGGACCCTCTTCTGAGCGTCTCGCGCCCGCCATCAAACAGGTAATATATGCGCAAGTCTCTGAGGCACTGCCGTCCGTCTCTCAGACAACACCTGTCACCGCGCCATTGACTTACGCTGCTGTTGCTGCTACTCCACCACGACCTCCACTTCGGCCGACTCCCCAGCCTCTACGAGTAACGACACCATTTCCAGCAACAAAACAGCGCTATAACGGAAACCCTTGGCGCACAGTTGACATTCGTCCGATCTGTTACGCATGCGGATATCGAGGTCACGTGGCGCACTTCTGTCGCCGGCGCTTCGAAACAGGCCCGGCTGCAGCTCCGAGGTACTCTGACGACTCTTTCCCGGCCCCGTACAACGTACAATGAGAAGTGCCCCGTCAATGCGACCGACAATCAGTGCAACGCGACTCGTCCCCATCCGAACTAGACCACCACCCTGCTGCTGACTGCCGACCATTCGGTCCCCGTCGCTCATCCTCACCACGCCGCTACCGTTCTCCATCCACACTGCGTCGCCGACCGAACCCCGTAGAGACGAAAAACTGACTGCCGCAGCTCCGGAGGCACGAGCTGCGAAAGCGTCACATTGTAGAAGTCCTCGCCCGTCTCCCACAAACATTCTGGAACTGTTTGTTGGAGGTCTACGAACTCTTGCGCTTGTTGACACGGGTGCCGCCGTATCTGTGATGAGTCAAAAACTCTGCCGTTCGATACGAAAAGTAACGCCGCCGCCTTCCGACGTATTGCTGAATACCGCGAGCGCGCAACCTATTCGACCAGTCGGAGCATGTACGGCGAGAGTAATCATTCAGGACGTCCTGTACCACATCGAGTTTCTCGTGTAGGCCACTTGTTCCCATGGATACTTGGATGGGATTTTTTTGTCACGCCACCATGCCGTAATTGACTGCGCTCGTGCGCAGGTGGAATTTTCTGTGTTTTCTGATGTGCTATCTACCGACAATGAGCTCACTCACCTTGGCAAGCTTCTTGTTGCTTCCGACATATATGTTCCCCCTCTTAGTGCCATCGTTGTCCCCGTCAATCGCACTGAATTGTCCGGCTCTACCGTGGTGTTCTCTCCATCTGACGTTTTCAGTCGCCGCCACGGTATGTCTCTGCCATACGCCGTTCTGCCACCTCACCAAGATACTTCCGGAATTGTCATTTGCAATCCTAGCTCATGCTCCCTCACCTTAAGAGCTCACGAAACACTGGGCTATGTTCTTCCTGTTGATGACAATGTTATTGTGCCTATTGAGTCCCGCGACCCTGGCTAGCAACTTGAACTGAACGCTGTTACTCCTCCTTTTACGCGGGATGACTACTCTTCGGATATTTTCGATCGTTCCATCGACAGCAAGCTTCCTCTGGATCGACGGAACCAACTAATAACCCTTCTGCATGAATTCCGTGATTCATTTGACCTTCCTCAAAAGGCACGGAGTCAAACTAACACCGTCGCTCACACGATCTACACTGGAACACACCCTCCTTTGCGGCAATGCCCCTACCGCGTACCACCAAAGGAACGAAGTACAATTGCAGATCAGGTGGACGATGTTGATACACAACAGCCGGCACAGCCTGGCTGCAAGAAAGAGAAAGACGACGTTGGTCGCTGGTTGTTTATGAACTGTCGCCATCTTGTTCTCCGAGAACGGTGCATCGTATTTAATTTATTAATTAAGTTATCCGTAACATTATTGGTGGAGGTGGACGACTCCCGCACCTCAATGGAGCCGCGCAGCGGTCGCAACACCGAAGACTCTTCGGCTACTTCAACTGCAAGTGCCTCATCCCCACCGGTCTCTCGATCCGAGTCGAACCCTTACGTCACCCTGCCACCCTTGTGGGATCCCGGAACTTTCTCCGCTGACGGCACCATCGACAGTGGCGTAACTAGATAGGACGGCGCCCAGGGCAAATATATTTCCGCGCCCCTCATTATCCCCCCCCCCCCATTAAAAGCGCTAATGTAGGCTTCCGCGATTGCCTACTGGCGCGCGGCGGGCCATTTCGGAGGCCAAGGGCCACCAGTTCTGATTTCGATGAGCTACGCCCGCGTTTTTGTATAGTATTTTTCTTTTTTTATTCAAACTTCCGGAAGTCCCTTACCCGTCATTGTTCTCTTCCAGTCCACACTGCAAAAAGCTTGACGGCACGGGCGCTTCCCAGGCCCAAGTTTCTCGTACCTAAGCTTTCGCGCTATTTGTGCATCCCAAGGAATGCAGGGTGAGTACAAAACAAAGCAACCAGCTAGACACCGCGCCCTCGGGTCTGGTATGGGGGTTAAACTGGTCGGAGTGTTCTGCCGTTTCGCTCCGTTCGCTGTTCCATTGATGGAGGTCATCCTTGTGCGGCCGCATTCTTTCAGGGAAGTTCTTGGTTTCTCCAACGTACGAAGCGGGGCAGTCGGCACATGCTGTCGGGTACACTACGCTCTGCGCTTTTTTCGCAGGTGCGTGTTCTTTGGGCCAAAGGATGAACCTGCCCATGGCGGTGGATGGCATGTGGGAAACGTTGACCCCCGCCCTTCTATTGCTTTGCTGGCGCCCGCGATGCAGGGAATCAACAAACGTCGCCGTCGTGTCACGCTTTCTCCGTCTTTCCTCCAGAGAACTCTGCGAATAAACGCCTTTGTTTAGCCTTTGGTGCCGAGGTCACGGATTATATTCGCCCTTCCTTCCGCCGCTGCGTGGACGATTAGTCGTTGGACGATCGGCTATTTCGTTGGAGTTTTCTGTTCTTACTCAAAAAAGGTGCATTCGAACTTTTTTATTTTATTTTGTTTACGTACGTGGTTGGTTTCAGGGAAGCTTTCAGTAAGTGGTTTGGGAGGCTGGTGGGGTTCGCTGAAACTCATCTAACCCAGTGCTGCGGAGCACAAAACAAAGCTTAGCCGAGGGTCATGGGAAGGCACGGAGGTAGCGCAGCAAAATGAAAATAGAGGATCCTTTTCCCGATGCAAAAGCCATTGCGGCAACCCTTTCCTTCACCACCATCCCCACTTCCAGTCGTACATTACAACCTCGCCCCTCCCCCCTTCCAGGCGGTTTTACGGAAAAAAACATTGACAACCTTTCCAGGGGGCGCCAACCCGAGGACTCGGCTTGGCGCCCCCTCCCTAGTGGCGCCCGGGGCACTTGTACCCCCTTGCCCCCCCCTAGTTACGCCACTGACCATCGAGGTTGACTCCTGACTGCACCGGTACGAGCGAGTCAGTGCTACCCACCGCAGGGATCCCACGCTCATGCTCGCCAATGTTGTGTTCTACCTCGACGGCACGCCGCGGACATGGTTCGAAACCAACGAAGCAGAAATCACAAGCTGGGATCTTTTCAAATTGAAGATCCGTGATCTTTTCGGCGATTCATCTGGTCGTCAGCACGCTGCCAACAAGACTCTCGCCACTCACGCCCAGACGTCTACTGAATCGTACGTCTCATATATTCTTGACGTCTTGGCGCTTTGTAGCAAGGTCGACCAGCGCATGTCAGAAGAAGAAAAAGTGAATCACGTTGTTGGGACTCCGGGTCCTGCCGGTCTCGTTTTCGGTAGCTGGCCCCGTCGCAGGATCCATCGTCCAACAATTCAGCGAGAAGAAGCGCCCGAACGAACGACAGAGATTCATTTACATGTTGAGAAGTGATCCAAAGAGAGAAGAGAGAGAGATACAAAACGTCTTCGGCATTTTATAGCGCCGCGTTGCCGACACTGGGCGCACTGTCCGCATCGTCAGCCAATACGGTGGCTCCGGCACCTCGGCCACGAGAGAGGGGAAACACACCTCACAACACATGGAGTGGCACAACCTAACACGAGGTCCATATATGGTCACGGCGCCCTAAAATGTTGCCAAACATGGTCACGAACGCACAGCAGATTCCGGAGTTCTCCCGGCGAGAGGGGGAGCCTGAATGGGGAGGTAGGGGTGGGCGACACAGTCGGTCAAGAACCGGTTCTCCCCCAAACTCCTCTTGCTTGGTTCTTAGGGCCGGTCGCTCGCGCGGGGGGGTAAAGATCTCGATGGGCTGAGGTTTGCAGCCACTGTCCGGAGAGATCAGCGCCGGCAGTCGGTTTGGTGACGACCGTCTTTGATGAAGTAGAGGGCACCACTTGCTTCATTGTGGGCTCAACAGACATCACATACGCACATGAAAACACAACTACTCAGCTCAGCCGGTGAGCGCCGGACAATTCCGCCAAACTCCACCAGGCAATTTTCCCCTTTAACTGATATTAAAGGAAATACACAATTTATTCAAAATGTTACTCACACGTTAAGGTGACACAAAACAACAACACTGGAAGCACACCGAACCCGAAACCCTGGATAGCCGTGTCTTCAACGTTTTCAAACAAGTACACATAAAAGAGTAAAAAAACAATCACTAGCTCTTGTCTAGGTCAGGAAAAAAATGACAGAGTTCACGAGGCATCCTCTCGCGTCAGGGGCATCGACTTAAGCCATCAGCGTTGCCATGGAGTACACCCCTTTTGTAGCGTACTTCAAACGTATATTGTTGCAAGACGAGGCTCCAACGCAGCAGGCGGCCGTTCTTAGAGGACATGGTCTGTAGCCAGGTGAGAGGACAGTGGTCCACTTCCACAATGAACTTGCTTCCGGCAATATAACAAGCCAGTTTCTGGACTGCCCAAACCAAGCACGCACATTCCTTTTCGCTAGCGCTGTAAACCTGCTCGCGAAGGGTGAGTTTCCGGCTAACATAGAGGACGGGATGCTCTTGATCCCCCTCATCCCTTTGACTAAGAACTGCCCCCATGCCTCTATCACTAGCGTCGCATTGGACTATGAAAGGCCTCGAGTAGTCCGGTGAACTAAGCGAAGGTTGGCTCGACAAGGCCGCTTTCAAAACGTGGAAAGCCTTTTCTTTCTCCTCATCCCAGTCGACCATTTGGGGCTCGGTCTTGCGCAACGCGTCAGTAAGAGTGCTGGCAATGTCGGAATATCTAGAGATGTACTTACGATAGTAACCCGCTATTCCAAGAAAAGCCCGAATATCGGTTTTCGTTCGGGGCTGGGGAAAGTCTCGGATAGCTGCCACTTTCATTTCAGAGGGACCGCAATGCCCTCGACCGATAACGAGCCCGAGACAGAGTACCTCTGCTTGTGCTAGCTGACACTTGGGCGCCTTTACCGTTAAACCTGCTTCGCGTAGGCGTGTCAGTACTGCTCTCAAATGCGCCAGGTGTTCTGGCCAGGACGAGGAAAACACGGCGACGTCGTCCAAGTAAGGCAATGCGAAGTCCTCTTGACCCCGCAAAACCTTATCCATCAAGTTTGAAAAACAGTAAGGCGCGTTCTTTAGGCCGAAACTCAACACTTAGGGCGGAATGTCCCCAATGGTGAAATAAATGCAGCATACCGGCTCGCCCTCTCGGTGAGCGGCACCTGCCAGTAACCTCTCACTAGGTCTAGCGTTGAGATAAATTGCGCGCTGCTTACCCTCTCGACGCGTTCCTCAATGTGGGGAATTGGGTATGTCTGATCCTTGGTGAGTAGGTTTAACTTACGATAGTCTACGCAAGGACGCGGATCTTTGCCGGGTACCTCCACAAGAATTAACGGGGAAGTGTAATCACTTTCACACGGCTCAATCACGCCCAATTCCAGCATCCTGTTAACTTCTGCTTTTATTAGCTCAAGCCGGCGAGGTGACACCCGATACGTCTTAGATCTTACCGGTTCCGACGAGGTAAGCTCTATGTCATGAGTGAGGACGGATGTCCGGCCTGGCTCGCTTACAAATCTGTCCTGAAACACGGTCAAAAGACCACGCAATTCCTGCTTCTGCTTCATTGTCAGCTGTGACTTTGATACTAAATCCTCAACTCTTTTCTCGATCGGGACTTCGTCCGATTCGGGAGCTAATTCAGGAATTTCTGCCGGAACCTCTTCCGGAACATTTAAAGTCATGTTCACGATGGCTCCCCTCTCTTTATAGGGCTTGAGTAAGTTGCTATGATACACCTGGTGTACCTTACGACTTCCTGGTAATTTTACCACATAGTTGGTGTCAGACAATTTTCGAGTAATCTCGGCCGGGCCGACCCATTGCACTTCAAGCTTATTCTCTTGGGAGGGCCTCAACAACATGACCCTGTCTCCTACAGCAAAGTGTCGCGCTTTAGCTGTCCGATCGTAGTAAAGCTTAGCCTTCTGCTGTGCTTTGGTCATTGCACTCTCGGTCAGTTCTTGGGCTTTTGTTAGACGATCCAATAAGGTGAGGACATATTCCACTACTACAGGATCATCACCCTGACCTTCCCACGACTCTCTCAGCATACGAAGAGGAGACCGCAGTCTGCGGCCGTAAACAAGTTCCGCTGGCGTAAACCCTGTTGTCTCATGTGGAGCAGTTCTTAGTGCAAACATCGTTGCAGGTAAGCACATTTCCCAGTCAGTCTTTCGTTCAAAACATAAGGCTCTTAATACTCGCTTCATCACGGAGTGAAGCTTCTCTATCGAGTTTGACTGCGGATGGTAGACTGAACTATGCAATAATTTCACGCCACACCGCTCTAGAAAGGTTGTCGTTAAGACACTCGTGAAAATGGTGCCCTGGTCTGATTGTATCTCGGCAGGAAAGCCTACCCGGGCAAACACGGACAGAAGTGTGTTCACTACTTCCACGGAACTTAGCTCTTTTAGCGGGACCACCTCTGGAAATTTAGTAGCTGGGCAGATTAAGGTCAGGATGTGACGGTAGCCTGAAGTTGTCTTGGGCAAAGGACCTACTGTGTCAATTACCAACCGACGAAAGGGCTCCGTGATTACGGGTACCAGCTTCATTGGAAATTTCGCCTTATCTCCCGGCTTATTGTATACCCACTCGCTGACACACATCGCAAGATTTTACAAACCTCTCTACATCTTTAAAGCATCCAGGCCAGTAGTATTCCTGTAAAAGACAATTTTTCGTCTTCTTTACGCCTAAGTGGCCTGACCATGATCCTCCATGCACCAAACTAAGCAAATCCTGACGATACGCCTGAAGTACGACTACCTGGTCAAACTCTACTCCTCGCCTATCTAGATATTTTCGATAGAGTATGCCGCTCCTCTCTTGGAATCTCGCATTTCGTTTGGCGATTCCCTCTTTCGAACTGTCCTGGAATTGCTTAAGCGTCGGGTCCCCCTTTTGTTCGGTTATTAATGAAGCGGGGCTCACCTGCAGCAGCCGACTCAAATTATCCGAAGTTGGCATGACACACAACTCTTTTGTATTTCCTAGTACCTGGAATGTGTCACCCTCTGCGCTATCCTCTGTACTACAAGGAATCGGCTTGGGAGCAACGGCATTTTCTGTTTGCTCGGTCAACGAGGCGTAATTGACCCCTTCCAATTCGGGAGGAGGTTCATCGTCGCCTTTAGGAATGGTTGGCTCCGCGACTACGGCTTCTGCAGCCTGTTCTCGCACAAGTCGATTTGTTACCGTGGTGTCCAACTCGCAACGAGGCCCGTTGTCTATTCGAGGCTTGTTTGCCTCAGTGAATGTTGCTCTCGCAGCCAGCGCACGTGCCTTCGATCTAGTCAGTGCCTGCCTTATGCCTTCTCCCAACGTTAGACCTTTCTCCTTCAGCATTTGATCTGACTTATTTGAAAATAAATAAGGATACTGAGGAGGTAGATATGGCGATACCGCGGCTTCCGTTTCCAACGTACCAAATGCGCCTTTAAGGACAACTTTAGCTACCGGAAGGCACTGACTGTTTGCTTCTACGGCTTGTCTAATCCAGGCACAGTCTCCTGAATACTGTCCGGACTGAACAAAAGACGGATGAACTACGTCCATAGTGGCTGCGGAGTCTCTAAGAACCCGACACTGCTTGCCGTTCACGGTAAGGTCGTACATATAGGGCTCTAACAACTTCATGTTCTCGTCGGCTTCATTTATAGATAAAAAGGCCACCTTTTCTTTCGGGCAATGTTTCGCGAAGTGCCCTGTTTCATGGCAATTGAAACAAGCCGCTGGTTTTTTTGCCTCAAATTTCCTTTTGCTTGCCTCTGCCGACGCCTCATGGTTAGATGCCTTGTTTTCCTCACCCTTTTGTGCGAGACTTGTCGGTTGTTTTCTAAACGGCGCCTTATTCGGTCGTAGGAATTTTTCCCTTTTTGGCTCGCTGCTTGCCCCGAGGGCGCGGCGCGTAACGAATTCTTCAGCGAGCTCTGCGGCTTTCGCTACGGTGTTCACGTCCGGTCTATCCTGCACCCAGAACCTCACCTTTTCTGGTAACCTTTGATAGAATTGTTCCAGACCGATACACTCGAGCACCTTGTCATAATTCCCATACGCCTTTGCCTCTTTGAGCCACTCCCCCATGTTGGCCATTAACTTGTAAGCAAACTCCGGGTATGAATCATTGTTCTCTTTTACGGCGTTGCGAAATTTTTGTCTGAAACTTTCCGCTGACAACCTGTATTTCTTGAGAAGGCTTGACTTTACCTCACTGTACTCGTCAGCCTCCTCTTTCGTGAGGCGCGCGATTACTTCTGAGGCCTCCCCTGGAAGTAGGGACAACAAGCGTTGATGCCATGTATCCTGGCTGAAACCTTGCCTTTCACAAGTTCTCTCAAAGTTGACGAGGAACAGCCCAATGTCCTCCCCTAGCTTGTACGATCTCATTAGGTCCGTCATTTTGAACCTGACGCGCTCTGCGGTACCGGATGCCTCGCTGCCTTCTGCTCTACTATTATGGCTAATTTCTAGCTCGAGGCGCTTCATTTCAAGCTCGTGCTTTCGCATCTTATCTGCTTCGGCTTCTGCCGCTTTTCTTTCGGCCTCCGCCGCCTTTCTTTCGGCCTCTGCCGCTTGCCTCTCCTGAATCTCCTCGACACATTCTGACAGCTCGTCATCCTCCGCCCCCAATGCGAGAATCGCCTCTATCAGCTCTGGCTTTCTTTGAGAGTCCGACACCTCCAGATTCAACTCCCTTGCAAGTAGCAACAACATGAACTTTCGCAGGGATTTCAGATTCATGGCTGCCTCCAGTACCACTGTCTCTGTTCCACAAAGATTCCTGTCCTGCAACTAATTAACCTTGACGGCAACGACAGCTCTAGGTTCCTGCCTTGCCTCAAGTTTTCCGTTAACTTAGTCTACAAATAAAGCTTCAAAAAGCTCTTACACGGAATCCTGCCCGGTCACTGCTAACCTTGACGCCACTGACAGAAAGAGCTTAACCAAGCTATCACACAATTTCTGCCTGACGCAAGTTACCTGTTAACCCAATGACCAAGACAGCCCCTCTCTACCAGCTCTTACTTAACACATAGAGTAAATGCCTGGTAAAATTTAACAGAGAAAGCCGGCACTCACCCAGTTCGCAGTCATGTCTCCGGCGTCGTGCCTCTCAGAAGTGCCGTTCGATTCCCTTTGGAAGTCGATGAGCTCGTGTCATCCTTCTCCTGTCGTCCCGTTGTTGCACTTCGGGCTCACTCCGTCCAGTGGTCGCTTTCGGGGTTATCGGCATCCCGCCGCTGCCATCCAGTTGTTGGGACTCCGGGTCCTGCCGGTCTCGTTTTCGGTAGCTGGCCCCGTCGCAGGATCCATTGTCCAACAATTCAGCGAGAAGAAGCGCCCGAACGAACGACAGAGGTTTATTTACATGTTGAGAAGTGATCCAAAGAGAGAAGAGAGAGAGATACAAAACGTCTTCGGCATTTTATAGCGCCGCGTTGCCGACACTGGGCGCACTGTCCGCATCATCAGCCAATACGGTGGCTCCGGCACCTCGGCCACGAGAGAGGGGAAACACACCTCACAACACATGGAGTGGCACAACCTAACACGAGGTCCATATATGGTCACGGCGCCCTAAAATGTTGCCAAACATGGTCACGAACGCACAGCAGATTCCGGAGTTCTCGCGGCGAGAGGGGGAGCCTGAATGGGGAGGTGAGGGTGGACGACACAGTCGGTCAAGAACCGGTTCTCCCCCAAACTCCTCTTGCTTGGTTCCCTAGGGCTGGTCGTAACAACGTCCTCAAAAGGATTGCTGATGATGCCTTCAACCTGCTGGTTTTTAATAATGTCACGAGCATCGACACGATCCTGACAGCATGCCGCCGTCTAGAACAGGCTAAAGCCCGCCGCGTCACCCACGGCATCACGCGCCTGCCAAACACAGCTGCAACTTCCTCTTGTGATGACGCCGTCCGCCCAGTTCCCCGATGTGACAACCTCACCCGCATCATTCGTCGCGAGGTCGAGGCAGCCCAACCAGTAGCTACTTCATTTCCAACGCCTGATCCTTCACCGACCACTATCTCACTGACACAAGCCGTCGTTCGTCAAGAATTATCGAACGTCGGCCTACACCCCATTCAACCAGTCTACTCTGCCGAACCTTTTTATCGTCCTTCCTCCGCTCCTCGATTTGGTTCCAACTACTCTCGACAACGCAATTTGTCCGAATGGCGTAAACTGGACGACAAGCCCATAAGCTTCAACTGGCGACGTGTCGGTCATTTGCTCGCCACTGCCGCAATCACTGGGCTCCGCCGGCACACTATGGGCCTCATACCCAGGCCACTTCTGTACACCAGTCGTCCTCAACATTTGATTTTGATTCCCCTATGCCGACCACATCCTCCGATTCTGTCGCACCTCTGACGAGACCTCGCTTCGCCCGCTCCCCATCCTCTGCTCGCCGTCAATCTCGTTCGCCCCCACAACGCCGTCATGCCTCTCCGACCTGTTCGTCGACCTATTCGTCATGCCTTCCCGACCGGAAAACTAGGCAGTGCAGCTTCTGGAGGTGAAGCTGCATTGACGAAGACCTCTGCAAGAAATCTTCGTGTAACATTAGCGACCACCCGGAATCTGTTGAACGTTACTTTACCTGTGTACCTGTGCGCGCGTTGATTGATACCGGCGCGCATGTGTCCATAATGAGTGCTGCTCTTCGTTGCCGCCTAAAGAAAGTTATCACACCCGCCTTGAACTGAGCCGTTCGAGTCGCCGACGGGGGAACTGCCGCGATTATTGGCATGTGCTCTGTCCGTGTGACTATCGCCGATAGAAGCACTGCTGTTCTTTTCACCGTCATAGAAAATTGCCCTCATGAGGTAATTATAGGCATGAATTTTCTAACCGCTCACTAGGCCCTTATAGATTGTTTAGCCGGCTGTCTTGACCTTGAAATGCCTCTACTTTCTGATCTGACCAACCCACCCCAAAGTCGCTCTTGCTGCATTGATTTGCACGCCTTCCGCCTAACTGTGTCACACATATCAACCTCTTCTCTACACCACCTGTAACTGACGACAATTACATGGTGGCACCAATTCATGCCGTGATGCTTACGCATGGCGTCGCTGTTCCGCACACCATTTTGACAATCGTTGAAAACCGCACATGCCTTCCTATTGTCGATTTTGCCCTCACTGCCCAAATTCTTCCACAAGGTATCTCCCTGGCCGAAATTACTGCTCTACAAGACCATACGGTTGAACGCTTCAGAGTGGATGATTGCTGCACCTCAGACCATGAACCAACTCTATCACATTCATCGGGCATCGACGTTGACCACATGGTACCATCAGACCTCGCTCCTGATCAAGCGGAAGCCCTTCGTCACGTCCTGGAGTCCTATAGTGACATTTCTGACTTTGCCAGCACGGCTTTAAGCCGAACGAGTGTTGTTACTCATCGCATCAATATTGGTGACGCGAGTCCCATTCACCGACGTCCATACCGTGTTTCCGCGTCCGAGCGCACAGTCATACAACAGGAAGTCGAAAAGATGCTTGCAAAAGACGTAATCGACACCTCTTGTAGCCCCTGGGCTTCTCCTGTCGTCCTGATCAGAAAGAAGGATGGAACATGGCGCTTTTGCGTAGATTATAGGCATCTCAACAAAATTACGAAGAAAGATGTTTACCCGTTGCCTAAAATCGACGATGCCTTAGACTGCCTTTACGGTGCTACGTATTTTTCCACTATCGACCTTCGATATGGCTATTGGCAGATAGCTGTGAACTAGATGGACCGTGAGAAGACCGCATTCGTCACTCCTGGCGGGCTTTATCACTTCAAAGTTATGCCCTTTGGTTTCTGTAATGCGCCGGCCACATTCGAAAGAATGATGGACTTATTGCTCCAAGGGCTTAAATGGTCAACCTGCTTATGTTATTTATTATCGTTTTCTCGCCCACATTCGACTCCCATCACAAGCGTTTATCGGCGATTCTTGAAGTTTTTTGTCGAGCCGGACTTCAACTGAACTCGTCTAAATGCCACTTTGCTCGTCGTCAAATTACCGTAATTGGCCACATCGTCGATGTCGCCGGGATCCCGAGAAAATTCGTGCCATCACGGACTTTCCTGTTCCGAAGTCAACAAAGGACGTTCGCAGTTTTGTGGGCTTGTGCTCCTACTTTCGACGGTTTGTTGAGGACTTCGCCATCATTGCACGCCCACTCAGAAACCTCCTGAAGAAGGACACCTCGTTTTTCTGGGGCGCTGATCAAGCCCCATCTTTTTCGCAGCTCACGAGGCTCCTTACAACACCGCCGATTTTAGCTCATTTCGATCCATCAGCTCCAACCGAGGTTCGCACCGACGCTAGTGGGCATGGCATCGGAGCAATGCTATTGCAACACCAACGCGGACATGATCGTGTTACAGCATATGCAAGCCGACTTCTATCTACAGCCGAGCGCAACTATTCAATCACAAAGCGTGAGTGTCTCGCTCTTGTGTGGGCAGTCGCCAAGTTTCGCCCATACTTATACGAGCGTCCATTTCGGGTAGTCACCGACTACCACGTGCTCTGCTGGCCGGCCTCACTCAAGGATCCCACAGGACGCCTCGCTCGTTGGTCCCTACGATTACAATACACGTTCGTATCGTACAAAACAGGGCGGTCACATCAAGATGAGGATTGTTTGTCATGCTACCCTGTGGAAGAGGCTGCCCATACTGACACCTTTCCAGACCTTCTGTCTGTGACGCAGCTACTCAACCTTGGCCACGAACAACGCCGGGATGCTTCCCTGTGAACCATCATTGACAAGCTTGAATCAATGCCTCGCGACGCATCTCTACAAATCTTCCTGGTAAAAGACAGCATCCTGTATCGCTGTAACCTCGATCCATATGGCCATGACTTGCTCCCCGTCATACCAGCACATCTTCGTGCGACTGTTCTCAACCAATTTCATGACGCTCCTTTGGCGGGCCACTTGGGCGTCTCTCGCACATACGACCGTGTACGTCGTCGTTTCTTTTGGCCTGGTCTTGCCCGCTCTGTTCGACGCTACGTCGCCGCTTGTGAGCCCTGCCAGCGCCGCAAAAAGCCATCTTTCCTACCAGCTGGATTCCTTCAGCCGATCGACATTCTCATTGAACCTTTTTTTCGAGTTGGCCTCGACCTGCTTGGCCCATTCCCGATCTCCAGCTCAGGCAACGAATAGATCGCTGTCGCCACTGACTATGCGACACGGTACGCTATCACCCGAGCACTTCCGACGAGTTGCGCAACCGATGTGGCGGACTTTCTGGTATATGATATTATTTTAGTACACGGAGCTCCACGCCAACTTCTCACTGACCAGGGCCGGACCTTCCTATCAGCTGTCGTTGATGAAATCCTGCGCTCTTGCTCTGCCAAGCACAAGTTTGCCACTTCGTACCATCCGCAAACGAACGGTCTTACGGAGCGCCTCAACCACACCATAACCGACATGCTTTCTAAATACGTAACGGCCGACCACCAGGACTGGGACGTTCATTTGCCATTTGTGACGTTCGCATATAATTCGTCACGTCACGACACTGCCGGCTATTCACCATTCTATCTTCTATACGGCCGAGAATCCGCCCTACCATTTGACACCTTGCTGCCCTCGGTCACTGAGCATGCCGGCGAAGCCATCGCGCGAGCCGACCACGCACGCCAACTCGCCCGCAGCCGCCTGCAGGCCTCACAGGAGCACCAAAGACAGCTCTACGATTCCCATCATCACAACGTGCACTTTTCACTAGGTTCCCTTGTCCTCCTCTGGTCCCCCACTCGGCGTGTAGGGCTTTCTGAAAAACTGCTGTCACGCTACACTGGACCATTCCGCGTCGTTCGCCAGGTGACTGACGTTACATACGAGATCGTTCCAGCCGATTCAATGTCATCATCCTCACCTTTGAGTGACATCGTGCACATAGCTCGACTCAAGCCTTATCACCCTCCTTCTACTGCATCCGAGTTGCTCAAGCACCGAGACGGTGCTTCTACCACCGGGGGGTTATGATACACAACAGCCGGCACAGCCTGGCTGCAAGAAAGAGAAAAACGACGTTGGTGGCTGGTTGTTTATGAACTGTCGCCATCTTGTTCGCCGAGCACGGTGCATCGTATTTAATTTATTAAATAAGTTACCTGTAACAATATGCTTCAGCGTGGTGTCATCAAGCCATCTTCTAGCCCCTGGTCTTCGCCTGTTGTGCTAGTGAAGAAAAAAGATGGTTCGATTACATTTTGTGTCGACTACCGGCGACTGAACAAAATTACACGGAAAGATGGGTACCCTCTTCCCCGCATCAACAACGCTATCGATAGCCTACAAGGTGCCGAATTCTTTTCTTCGCTCGACTTATGTTCAGGTTACTAGCAGGTTCCGATGGCAGAGTGTGACCGCCCCAAAACAGCGTTCGTTACGCCGGATGGCCTATACGAATTCACGGTTATGCCATTCAGTCTGTGCAATACACCTGCAACGTTTGAACGAATGATGGACAGCACTTTACACGGCCTTAAATGGCAGATATGCTTATGTTACCTTGATGATGTTATCGTATTTTCTCCTGATTTCCTTACCCACGTCGACCGTCTGCGCACAATTCTTCAGGGCCTTAGGCAAACCTCCAGCTTAACCTAATGAAGTGCCGCTTCGGGGCTCGCCAACTTACTATGCTTGGTCACGTTGTGTCAAAGGATGGAATTTGCCCCGACCCGGACAAACTTCGAGTCGTAGCCAACTTTCCGAAGCCGACTTGACTCAAAGAACATAGGAGCTTCATCGGCTTGTGCTCGTATTTTCGTCGTTTCGTCCACAGCTTTGCATCAATAATAGCCCCACTTAGTAGAAGTGTGCACCGAGGGGCCGGCGCGCCGCCACCGACAATTTTTGCTACGCCGTCGTCACCGCTGACGTGTTTTTTTCGGCGCGTCATTTAAATAAAATTTTTTTCAGCTAACCTGACACCGCTAGAGGCCACGGAGGGCGGACGTGTTGCGCGTCGGCTCCGCAACTTTCCTATGTTTTTGGTGGATTGTCGAAATTATCGTGAAAACGCTTCTCACCATCGATCGGCGGCAGTTTCAAGGACTTCCCTGACACCAAGTTTTGCCAGGTGGGACCACTTTTTAGCCACTTATTGGCGCATTTTATTCCACCACGAAAGCAAGAACGCCAAGTCCAGCGTCTCTGCGCACGACGCCATAGGCCGGCCGCTGCGGCGGTGGGGCCTGCAAGCCTAACGTGTCGCCGGACCTCCTCGGAGCTCCCGATCCCCGACGGCAGCGTACAAGGCCTTTGCCAGGGCTAAATGGATGTCGTAGAGGTAGAAGGAGAGGACATTCGGCCGGAAGATTTCGGCGAGGGAGCAGGATGGTGCAGCGTAAAGAGAACGAAACAGGCCGACGGCGCGTCCGAGTCAGCGCAAGACCAGAAGACGGAGACGCAGCAACAGGCGGCTGCCGCGGCGACTACAGGGATTGCCCCGGATACTGCCACAGCGGCGCAGAATAAAAAGAAGTGTGCTCGTTACTTGCAGCACCTCGCTAAGGCGAGCCGAATGCCAGAGCTACCGCCCGATGACTACAGGATCATTGTGCGCCCCCGCGGCGGATTCAACGGGGCTGAATACAAGATAGATCGCATTTACTGCTGCCTTCGTAACGCGGCAGGTATCGGTAGAGAAGCGGCTAGAGAGGACAGCATCTGCCTCAACGTTAAACAGAACGTCGTGGTGCTCAGCACTCCGTCCGCGGACAGAGCCAAACGCTACGGAGCCATCAGCAAGCTTTGCATCGGGAACCGAGAGTTCGAGGCGAACGCCTATCAGGCCGCCCCGGAGAACACTTCCAAGGGCCTGATTAGGAACATTTCCAAAGACGAGAGCCCGGAGGACATCGTTAACAACCTAGTGACGCAGCGCAACCCCGGCGTGCTGCATGCCAAGCGAATGGGCACCACGGACAACATCATCGTATTGTTCGACGGTTTCCGTGTTCCCAGACACGTATACTATGGACCTATGCTTGTGAGATGCTCCCTCTACAGAAAGCACATCGACGTGTGCTACGCGTGCGGGAGGCTAGGCCATCGCTCCGACGTGTGTCCCAACCCTGCCGACAAGATTTGCCGTGGCTGCGGAAGCAGTAACCCACCATCTGACCATCGCTGCGAGCCGCGGTGTCAACTGTGTGGCAAGGATCATCTCACGGGTGACCGCGTCTGCAAGGCGAGATACAAGACTCCTTACATAGTCAAGCGTCGCCGCCTAGAGCGAAAGCGGCGTGAAGAAGAGCAAGCGGCCGCAGCGTCCGACAGCATCTACAACAGCGGCATTAGCACCGAAGGCAACGGAGGTTACTACAATCGTTATCCGGCGTTTGACAGTCATTCATCCAACGCCACTCGAAGAGGACGCTCGACAAGCCGAGACGCGAGAGGCGGCGGCGGTAAATCCCGGTCCCGCTCTCGCAGCCGGACACCAAGGCCGAGAAGCATGTCGAAGACGCGCGGTGGCGCCGTTCCGGGCGCCGCAGCTGTCAACCAAGGCACCCAACAAAGTCAGCAGCATCAGACGTGGCGGCAGCCGCAACAACAAGGACCCATGGGCACATGGCAGCAGGTGAGATGGGCGGATGTAGCCGCCTTTCGCGCCGGCGGCGTTGTTTCGGCGGGACGTCCTGGCGGTCCCGCCGTCGGTGGCGGCGGTGGGAGCGAGCTCAAGCTAGCGGTAGAGCGAGCGCTAGAACAACGCCTAGGACCATTACAATCGATAATTTCAGAGCTGAAACGCGAGAACGCCGCCCTTAGAGCGGAAAATTCCAAATTGAAAGGAGAGGCTCCACGAATGCAACAACCGCAGCAACAGTCGACGGCACCGCCACCACCGACGCCTCGGTCTTCGACTCCGTCGAGACCCGAGGCGGCGGGGATGGACACGGATGACGAGAGCAGTTCGGGAGAGGGGGCAAGCGGACGCGAAGACCGCCCGTGTACCGCGAAAAGGATAGCACTAGATCCTGCCAGGCACGAATCCACACAGCGATTTGGCCGTTATGATAAGCTACAGAAACAAATCGATACTATCGAGACCAGCCTCGATGAACGTTTTGCTAAACAGGTGGCACAGATGAATGACATGTTCAATAGTGCGATAGCTAAGCTCTCTGAACAAATGACACAAATGCTCACCGCGCACACGGCGCGCATAGAAAACATTGAAGCGCGGCTCCCGCCGTCTGCGGGCAGACCGATTAGAACGGTGAGTAAGCCCTACGCTAGACAGCAACAGAGTCAGCAGCAGCAGAACGCGCTGCCAGACGCCGAGCCGCAGATTCAGCCGCACCCCAGTCGCCTCGACGGCGATGGGCTAAATTAAACACAAGCATCACCATGGCTAGACACGCGCACACTCACACTAACACTCACAAACAACAGTACACGATCTGGCAGTGGAACTGCCGGGGATATAGGAGGAAGCGGGGAAATCTCGAGCAATTTATTCGAAGCCGTGAGACGAAACCGGACATTATCCTTTTGCAGGAAACAAATTATCCGGCAAAACTAGCTGGTTACAAAGCCATAAATGCGGCCGCGGCGGACAACAGGCGGAAAGAAAAACGTGCTACACGGCGCTCGGCGCGTGGTGGGGCGCCGGGGGCGGCCGCGGGTCGCCGAAGGCGGGGCGATCCGCTCTCGTCGTCGGCGCGACCGCGGTCGCTGCCGTCGCCCCCGCCGCGTCCGGCGCCGGTCGCCGCCGTGCTAGTTAGACGTAACATCACGGTGGCGCAGCGCGAACTTGAGTGCGTAAGGATACCGCATGTTTTTGTAGAATTAATTCCTAAGCGCGGCCGAGGCCTGTTTGTACTTAACGTCTACAGTAAACCCACGCTACAGCACCGATTTGGGGAGCTGCTCCGGAGAGCAAGCACGGCCGCCAACGGCGCACCTCTGCTAGTTGCGGGTGATTTTAATGCGCCCCATGGGGCCTGGGGATACACGCGTGAAACGCTCAAGGGCAAACACCTTTGGGAAGACTCGCAAGACCAACGGCTTGAACTGATCGCGAACCCCGCCGATCCGACGCGCCGGGGGTAACAGCGTGAGCGCAGACACGCTACCGGACCTCGCGTTCGTGTCGAATGTCACTGCGGCGTCTTGGCAAAACACGCAGGAGGACTTAGGGAGTGACCACTCTCTGATAGAGATTACGGTAGACACGGGCCCGAGCGTTCGTAGAACATACTCTGAAAGCACAGGCCGTAAACTCAAATTAGTGCAGTGGGACGCGTTCCGCAAAAAGAGAGCAGGAAGGCGGGCGGGGCGACGAGCCGATCACGGATATAGACGAGTGGACCGCGACGCTCAATCGGGACGTAGACGCGGTAACGTGCCACATCCCGCCTGAAGCGAAGCTCGAAGTAATCGACAGCAGGCTCCTACACATGTGGGAAGCAAAGCAAGCCCTAGCTCAAGAGGTGGAAACGCCAAAGACATAACCGGGCGTTGAGGAAACGCATAGCACGGTTAGACAGAGAAATTGAGGAACATGCGTTCCAAGTCTGTAGGTCACAATGGGAAGACCTGTGCAACGGCCTCGAGCGACAGATGCGCGGGGCGAGTGCTTGGCGCCTTTTCCGGCACCTATTGGATCCGGAAGATACTCGTGCCGCTCAAGGCCATAAAACTCGGAGACTTGTGAACGATCATAAAGGCGATGACCTGCTCGGTGCAATACGTGACCGCTACTTTAAGTCGGCAGAGAGCGTCCAACACCCAGATTATGACGGCGTTGCTAATGAGCAACTAGACGCCGAATTTAGCGAAGCGGAAATTCGGGCAGTCCTTTTTGAACTAAACACCCGATCGGCGCCCGGCCTGGACCGGGTTTCGAACAAGGCTCTCCGCAACTTAGATGACGAGTCAATCTCCCGATTTGTGACTTATATCAACGAGTGCTGGCAACGCGGTTCCCTTCCTGAAGCGTGGAAAAGAGCTCGAGTTATCATGATTCCTAAACCGGGCAAGCAGGTTGCGCTTGATAATCTAAGGCCAATTTCGCTCACGTCTTGTGTAGGAAAAGTTCTGGAGCACGCAGTCCTCAAACGCGTGACAGACTTTCTCGAAGTCCGCGATGTATTTCCGCACACCATGCTAGGATTCCGCCGCAATCTCTCCGCACAAGACGCGTTGCTTCAGCTGAAGCACCACATTGTTGATGACATTACCAGCTCAACCAAGGCGATCCTTGGCCTAGATATTAAAAAGGCCTTCGACAGCGTTAAACACGAAGCAATTTTAAACAGAGTTCAAAAATTAGGACTAGGACAAAAAACATATAATTACATACGTGACTTCCTTGCCGGCAGACGCGTACGCGTCGTCGTTGGAGATGTGGAACTGCAAGAATTTGAGATGGGCTCGAGGGGCACGCCACAAGGCTCCGTAATTTCGCCATTACTCTTTAATTTAGTTCTATTGGGGCTACCCGAGAAATTATTAGGCATACAAGGATTGTATCACAGTATCTACGCGGATGACATCACCCTCTGGGTTCCCGGCGGAGGTTGTGATGGTCACGTCGAGCGTACGCTCCAGGCAGGTGTAGACGAAGTTCAGGAGTACTTGCGAGGAACGGGCCTCGAATGCTCGGCAACCAAGTCGGAACTTCTAATCTACAAACCTACAAGTATAGGTCGCTAAAACCCCGCGCGACGAGGAAAGGGAGTGCTACAAAATAAGCGTTCTATTGGCAGATGGCACTCCCATTCCACACGTAGACAAAATTAGAATTCTGGGGTTACACCTGCAGGCAAACGGCCATAATGGTGAGACGGTGCGAAGACTACGTCGTTCGGTAGACGACACGATCCGACTCCTACGTCGTATCACGAACAGACGTACTGGTATGCGCGAACACTGCGCGATCCGTCTAGTGCAGGCGTACGCAATAAGCCGTATAACATACGTTGCCCCCTACCTCAAATTGCTAGGCTCAGAAAAAAAACAAGATCGAATGTATAATACGAAAGGCTTTCAAGAGAGCAATTGGAGTTCCACTGAATGCGAGCACTGAAAAGTTACTAGAACTTGGACTGCACAACTCACTCGACGAGTTAATTGAGGCCCATGTCGTTTCGCAAAACGAACGCTTGTCGGGGTCTAAGACGGGTCGACACATCCTCGAGTCACTTGGCATCCGGTACCACACTCAGCAGGGAGAAAAAGCGGATGTTCCTGCCTCGGTTCGCGACCGCCTAATTGTTCCGCCGCTTCCTAAGAATATGCACCCGACGCACCACGTCGGGCGCCGTAACCAGCGAGCTAGTGACCTTCAAAAGAAGTACGGCACTAGCGACGAAGTTGTGTACGTAGATGCCGCGAGATATGGGGACGGGAGACACGCACACGCCGCTGCGGTCGTTGACCGTGCGGGCAAATGCCTCGCGAGCGCCACGGTGACCACGGGACACACGGAGGCGGCCGAAGAAGCCGCGATAGCCCTAGCAATCGCCACGGTGCCGAACGCTACGATCGTAATCAGCGACTCGCAGGCAGCAATCCGCGGCTTCGCGCGCGGCCGCGTCTCGCGGGAAGCGGCCCGCATCCTTAAGATGTGCGGTGATGGTGACTCAGCGTCGCGATCGCCACAACAAAATTTAACAGTCTTCCTCCTTTGGACCCCGGCACACACCGATGTCCCGCTTCCGGGCAACGAGGCGGCCCACGCCGCGGCTCGAGGTCTCACTCGCCGAGCCGCGGCACATTCCGTGGCCGCCGCCTCCGCTCCCGAGAACGGGGCTTCTGATCTGCCGGATCGAGACACTTTGACAGACACGCAGCGACAACACAGACCACAATGGTCGTGGGGTGATCGTCTCATCACGTTCCGAGATATTACGCAACACTACAGACTGGAAAGGCGAAAGTTCCCGCCACCGCATGACAAATTAAACAGACACGATGCCGTAAGCTATCGCTTACTACAAACCCACTCTTACCCCAGCCCGGTCGTCTTACGCCACTGCTACCCGCACTTACACATTACCGATCTATGTAAAGCATGCGGGCACAGAGCAACGCTGCGCCACATGCTCTGGGAATGCGCCGATAACAATGGTCGAGAAACGGCCGCCGTTCGCGGCAACAGGAAGCCTCGAGCTCACTCGTTCCCGCCGCCGTCCCGTCTGCGGGAGCCGCGGGGGACCTTCTCCGTCGGCGACGCCGCCGCTGGGAGGCGGCGCTCAGAAGCTCGGAGCTCAACGACCAGCTCTGGGCTGTCCGGCAGGCCGAAGATGCCGCCCGAGTTCAGGGACTCAGTGCCGCCATCTGAGGCCACCAAGACCAAGCTGCCGGCCAAGTTCTAATAAAGTTTCCTCTCTCTCTCTCTCTCTCAGCTAACCTGCATTTATTTTGCACTTTCTGTCACTAGCCTGATCTTTTTTAATACTCTCCGCTTCGTAAACGCATTGAAATTGGTTCACCTGCCATTTCAGCTGGACTTTCTAGTGGACTATAGAAAACTTGTTGAATGCTCCTAATAATGTGGGAAAGCAGTGTTGGATTACATTTAAAAGTGAATTTTAAGATACGTTTGAGTTCACTGTATTTCAGTCAATCCCGGTCAGTGACAGCGCCAATGGTGGTGTTTGGCGAGGACTGTCGACATATTCTAGCTGAGGAGAATATATGCCTGAGGCGGGCTTTGAACAACAATGAAATGTGTGGAAAGTTGGTACTGGAATATTGATAATTATGACTGAGCAAGCGAGTCAAAGAACAACGGCAGTTCAAATTTGAAGGGTGGGAACAATAACTCCAGACGGGCAGGGTAGAGGCGCGATGTGTATGGAAGATATTGTCACGGGGTCGTGACGTGAATGAATGGAGCACACCGCGAGTCGAATAATAAAGTATTTATTTGGCCGAACCTGTGCTCAGTAAACAGAAAGTCCGACTACAGTCGCAGTTTTGGACAGATAGCAGTGAATGGAGCGTCGGCCGTTGATCAACAATTGACAAGCGGCGAAGTGCGTTGGCATTTATACTCTTGCCATCGGATGTTCTAGCGTTATCACTGGCGGTGAAGTATACATTACAGAATAATCTGTACAGTTCGCGGCATGGGCGTGATATTATCGAAATGATCTACTACAGTCCTGAAGCTTTTCGGAAACTGCAGGCGCGGTTTGCGCTGAGAATTGGGGCGATAACAAAACTTGAAAAATGGAACGTGGCAATATTGTTATAACTGATGAAGGGCTAGTTGTTTAGGGCATATTTAAAAATAAAAAAACAGATTAAACCACTCAACACTTCTTGTACACTTTATCCCAGCCATAGTGTAAGAATAATCAGGCGTTGCTTGAGCGGCCAGATAATGTTCGGTCTCGCGGGCACTGAGCTGCAAGCCATCAGATAGCGCCTAAGCCAACGTACTGCTGAAGTTACTGTATATGCTACCTACGGTAGCACATACAGTAACTCTACATACTGCCGAACACATGATAATGTTCTGTAAAGGGCTTCACCCTATAGATTATTGTTTTGCTCACTGCCTGTCAAAGTCTGCTTAGACTTGGGACCCAATGCCTTTATCTGCATAATTTGGATGCCATCAGGTCCTGTTGATGTACTACTAGGAACCCTCTTCTCAGCCTTTTCCCACTCTCGTAGTGAAAATGGAGCCACTGCACCACTTGATATATTCTTGTCTATTAAGATGCATAATGCCTGGAATGTGTCACATGGCACCACACTATGGCTACATTGGTAACCATTGTTATGCGTCAATGCGCGCTCTCTCCTCCCGGTTCTCAGCCTAGCGTGACTTTCTTCACAGTGCCCCGGCGCTAACACGCCCATTGTCTCTGTCAGAAGGTGCCCCGGCAGCGATATAATACTATTCTCTCCATATTCCTCACTTGCTTCCTCTTTTTTAAAATTATTTTTTATACATGACTTTCACTGCACTAGCCCAAGCCCCTCAATAACTTTAGAGGCTTGGGCTAATACGCTTAGTATCAACATCAAGACATTAAAAAAACAAGAGGAAGACATCTTTAGTGCAAGCGCGCGCTCGAAGTGCTACGGATGGCTACACTATATGCGTTAAAATCATCATCAAGGTGCTCAAAGACTTTTTTTTGAGCAAGACTGCGTAATATATGGCCATATGCTGTGTGTGGTACTGCCTGCATTATGCCAAACGACAGCATAAGGTAGCCTGCTCCCCTTTAGGGCTCCCCACTTAAAAGGAACTAAATGAGTAAAGAGAGGGAGGTTAACCATGAGGCAGTATCAGGTAAGAAGTGGCTCAGACCAATCTTTTTTTTCCCTTCACCTGTGGTCCTCGATCTAGCAGGCCATGCGGCATTTGACAAAAACACAAGGAGGTAGCGGCTTCAGAAGAGGTTGGTTTGGAGAGGCTAGTCACACTTCCACCCAATTTTTTTCCCTCCACAGGTACTGACATTGAACATTGTTAAATTCTGTCATTTGGAAACACCGGCCCAGAGGGCTGTCATACGACCAAGTCTCTGATCACGTCTCTGATGGACTGTTCTAATGGGCCACGCCGACTCTTTTGGACGAACTTGAAGCACTACCATTATAAAATTTCACAATATGGTGGAATTTGAGTGTCTGCAACTGACAAATTTTTATTTTTGAGGCTGACCGACATAAAGCTTACTTTCTTTCATTAGCAATCGTCAAAAGTCACTTTTTTGGCTCACTAATTTTGAGAATAGATGTCCTACTCTGGAATCAACGCCCTGTGGTAGTTTCACAACTTTCACTGTCCTTACCCCTAACATTACAAATGGCTGTTTTGCTTTGCCACTCAGAGAAACAGCCAGTCTGATTGTTGAAAGTCCAAACACTTTCAGAGCCAAGGTTGCCGTTAGGTACACAGGACAAGGAGCCAAAGGTCAAGCTAAATGTAGTCAAAGTGTCCATGTTGTTTTGATTTGAGCGCCAAATTTGCAGTGGAATTGAACAACTGCGATATTATTTATATGGTCTTCATTATTGAACAGTGCATAGAATCATTTTCAAAAAGCTAAAACATCAGATAGCCTCAAAATAGCTTAGAATTATATGGCTCTTTGAGTTTTTCTTGCTATTTTATTATTAAAAATTAGAAAAAAATGGCCAGTCGATGCCCAAAATTAAAGTTGAAAGTAGTCATATAGCAGCCATGATGCCAACCTGAAATTTCCATCACTATACAAGGTCATAAAGTAGCCAATTTGGCATAAAGTTGCCACTGATATTACAGTAGAATTTGAATTCCAGATGATCGTGTCAGGCATAACTGCAAAATTAAGCGAGACCATAATGCTGTGGCTTTCGCATCCAAATCTAGATTTCCTTGGCGAGCTGAAGGTTGAGAGGGGGGGGGGGGTCAAAATAGAAAGAGGATTCCAGTAAGAGGATGTTGAGAAAGGGCAAATTAAAACAAAAAGGAAGGAATTCTATTTATTCCTAACCTAATTTATGAGAACACTGGCATCTTCAGAGTAGAATTTTTATGTTTCCATCAGTTTTGCCAATTTTTGTTCAGGATTCCTTTAATCTATGAGGTGAATGCACATAATATTACACACGAGTGTTTTGTATTCGCATGTTTTCAAACTTACCAAATGTATACTTGCAGCAAGCCTGGTGATTTTAACAATAACAATTGATGGGGTTTAATGTTCCAAAACCACCGTATGATCATGAGAGACGCCACAGCTGTGGGAGGCTTTAGAATTTCGACCACCTGGAGTTCTTTATCATGCACCCAAATCTAAGCAAGTGAGCCCCAAGCATTTGTTATTCGTACTATTACCATATTTACCAGTCTTCAGCCTAACTAAATGTGATACTGACTGTCTTGTGCAAACATTTGTACTACTGCAGTATTTGAATTCACGTCGATTCAAATTTAAATTGAAAATTTTCAAATTATTCATCATGAACTAATAGGTGTACATTAGTCTACAAATAACCCTACTAAAATGTGGTTTCACTACAGTAGAGGAGTGGGAAAATTGGTGCCCTGCTGCTAAACCTCAGTTCAAAGTTAAATCATATTGTTACTGCATATGTGAGTTGGGTATGAGCCTGTGGGTGGCGGGGAACAGGCAGATTAGAGAAGAGGACGTTCGGCTAGCGATAGGCCTGCACCCCTTGCCTTAAGCTCACCAACTTTTTTGCGTACCTTAGAAACTTTTTACTCACTCATTCCTACACATGTGCGACTCGTCCGACTAGTTTGGGTACCAGGCCATAGAGGTTTAGCTCTGAATGAGCATGCAGATGCACTAGCTGTATCTTCCCTTGATTGTTCTGTTTCACCTATTTTGCCTACTTCGGAATATATCGCAGCAGCACGCTTTGAAAAATGCACAGCGGCCAATAACTTTGAAAAAACCCCTTTGTTTGTATCAGACTTCACAAAGCTAAAGTTCCCTTGGAAGAACAAGTGGTGTTCATCAAGGAAGGAAGATATAGTAATTACCAGGCTGCGTTGTCGAGTCCCCTCATTGAACTTTTACCTTCACAGGTCTGGTCTGGCACACTCGCCTTTGTGCCTTTTGTGTAATGAGAAGGAATCTTTGGAGCACTTCTTTTTGTCATGCCGAAAATTCAAAACTCAAAGGGAAAATCTACTAGAAGAACCCCTACGAAAGTTGGGCTTAAACTTGACACTTCCGGTGATTCTTTCATTTGGCGCAGTCGCATTTGGATTCAGCCACAGGAGCGTTTTTACCGCTGTTACAAATTTCTTACGAGAATCTAAAGAATGGAATGCTAAAAATAGGTAACTTCAGTTGTTTTATGTATAATTTTTTTTCTTTTTTGTATGTTTATATGTTTTCTTTGCAAGGTTTTTTTTTGAAATTTAACACCTTTTTATTATTACCTATATTACCTAATTAATCCAACCCTCTCTTTCAAGAAGTGAATTAATTTAAAAAGCAAGGCACCGTCCCATTCATGGCCTATCCCCCTAGGTGGGTTGCGCCAAGATGCCGAGGAACCAACTAACCAACCAACCCCTTGAAGTCTACCAGTATGCAACAGCATAATAAATACATTATTAAACGTAACAGAGTGGTGGAGGTGCTGGGTACAGCACGTAGACGAACCACGGAGCCACAGCTGTTTGAACTTCGCCGGAGCCGTCGTCTTGCTGGTCTGCCACCGACAACAACCATCATGACCGAGAACGAAGGTCACGGCTCCTCAACTACGCAAATGTCAGTGCCGGCTGCACCTCGGTATAGCTATATGGAACCCCGCCCTTTCGCGGGAAGAGCAGGGGAAGATGTGGATGCGTGGCTGACACATTACAAAAGGGTGAGCTGGTACAACGGCTGGAATTCCACCGACCAACTTAGAAATGTAGCGCTGTTTTTCACGGAAACCGCCTTGATGTGGTACGAAAACCACGAAGATTACTTAACAACGTGGGATCGTTTCGTTGAAGAACTCAAGAAATGCTTCGGTGACTCTGATTCGAAAAAGAAAAGCGCAGAACGCACGTTGGCTCAAAGAGCCCAGACTCCTGGAGAAACGTGTACCGCCTACATAGAGGAGGTTCTGATGCCCTGCAAGATCATAGACCCGTATATGTCTGAAGAGGACATGGTCGGACACCTTCTAAAGGGTATAGCAGAGGACGCCTACGATTTTTTGATAGGCAGGAAAGACCTCACTTCCGTATCCTCCGCCTAACGTCACTGCCGTACTTTTGAGAAGCCGAAGACCCGTCGTATTGCCTCGAAATTCGGTAGGTTGGCAAATGTCACAACGGTCGCCAGCGTCGACGTAAGCCCGCCTGCCGACCTTGCCGCTACTATCGGGGCAATAGTGCGCGAAGAGCTACAGCGACAAGACACACTGGCCGACGACACCATCAATCATCCGCCTATCTGCTCATCCTACTTCCCGGCGCCGTTCGCTCATCTGCTACCATCGGTATGTGCAACGGACTTTAGCAAAGCTGGAAATTCCTGGCTACGCCGAGACTCATTCGAGCCTGACCAGTAGTATGACCGACGCCTTCGTACCGGCCCCGCTCCACACAGGTGGGCAGTTCCCGTTCAGCAAGCTCCTCCACTCCGTTCGGGTAGGCGACCTTACACAGCGGAGCGCTCTCAGCAGTGGTTCGGCGAACGACCCCTGCCCGTCTGCTACAACTGTGGCGTCGAAGGCCACATTGCCAGGTACTGCAACTACCAGCAGCTGCCGAGGTACAACCGCTCACTGAGATCCCACCAGTCTGGCTTTGCACGAACACCAACGTCCCCTGGAAGCGTGTCCCACGAGATACCAAGGCCGCTGCGACACCGTTCTCCGGCCTCTGACCGAAGTCTGATACCCCCGCCAGCCCCTCACTCCAATCGGTCGCCATCTCCTAGGCGCCGCTACCCTTCGCCGCCGCCGGTAAACTAGCCGGCGCGAGCGTTGGAGGTGAGGTCGCTGGACAGTCTTCGATTTCCAAAGAAATGCCTCCTTTAATTTGCATGTTTCGAAATAAGGTTCGTGTGCTAATTGACGGTGTCGCAACAGTGGCCTTAGTGCACACAGGTGCAACCGTATCAGTGATGAGTCTAGCATTCAAACGCCATCTTGGACGAAAGGTTATGTTCCGTTGGGACCATGCTGGTACATTACATGGAGTGACCGGAGATGTCTTACAACCTGTTGGTGTCTGCTCAGTGACTGTTAATTTGGGTGGCCAGAATTTTATCGCCGATTTCACTGTTCTCTTTCATTCAACACATGATGTAATTCTAGGACTCAATTTCCTGAATCTTTGTGATGCCACTGTTGATTGCCGCAGAGGAGAGATTACAGTAGATTCAAATGGTCCAGTAGCGTTTACGGAAAGCCCGCCCTGTATGGAAAGCACCCTTTGCGTGTCCATGGACACAACTGTACCACCCTTGTCTTCCAAGTTTGTTCCTGTCGTCAGTTCCCCTGCAACCAAGACAACATTTGATGCCATCGTAGAGCCAATTCACCTCAGCTGCATAAAGAAAAATGTTCTAATACCCTATTGTATGTTGTCGGTTGTGCAAGGGCATACTGGTTTGTGGGTGATCAACAGCTCCAATAAACCTTCGTTACTGCAGAGGGTTTACAACTTGCTAAGATCCGTACATCAGGTGTTCTCTCTTGCCATCTTTGCAGAGAGCAGCGATTCTCCGGATAAGCCCAATTCCAATCATTTACACGCCAGGGACACCTCCATGATGGCAATGATTGACAAGTCTCTTAGCACCAACAAGCGTAATGACCTGGTGAGTATTTTGCGCAAACATGCTGGTCTTTTCGATTTCGCACAGCTACAGGCTCCACTGTCATTCCCTGCTTCTCGTGTAAACCACCGCATAGATACGGCATACCATAGACCTCTTCAGCAAAAGCCATACCGGGTATCGCCTTCGGAACGCGCAGTGATAAATGAACAGGTTGGCGAGGTGCTAAATAAGAATGTGATTCAGGAATTATGCAGTCCGTGGGCCGCTCCCGTGATATTGGTCAAGAAGAAAGATGGAATATGGCGATTTTGCGTTGACTACCGCCATCTCAACGCCATCACAAAGAAGGACGTGTACCCACTACCACATATTGATGATGCTATAGACTGTTTTTCATCAGCCTCCTACTTTTCGTCTGTTGATTTGAGGTCAGGGTATTGGCAGATTCCAATGCACGAGGAAGATAAAGAGAAAACGGCATTTGTTAAACCAGATGAACTTTTTGAATTCAATGTGATGCCATTCGAACTGTGCAATGCGCCTGCAACTTTCGAGCGCTTCATGGACAACCTTCTGCGTGGTTTAAAGTGGGAAGTATGCATGTGTTATCTAGACGATGTGATTTTTGGGCGCACTTTCTGTGAGCACAACACACGTCTCGACCTCGTGCTGAACTGCCTAAGCGAAGTACGCTTGGTGCTCAACTCAAAGAAATGTCGTTTCGGAGAGCACCAAACCCTTGTCCTTGGACACTTGGTGAACAAAGAAGGCATACGGCCAGATCCCGCGAAAACGGCTGCAGTGGAGGCGTTCAAGCAACGTCACTCAGCGAAAGAACTACGCAGCTTTTTGGGCCTCTGCTCGTACTTCCGTCGATTCATCCCAGGATTTGCCAATATCGCGCACCCACTCACGAGCCTGCTTCAGAAAAGCGTGCCATTTGACTGGACTCCGGAATGTACGTCCGCTTTTTCTGAGTTAAAGTTCCTTTTAATATCCCATCCGATTCTTCGACACTTCGATCCTCTGGCTCCCACAGAACTTCACACAGACGCTAGCGGTGTCGGTGTAGGCGCCGTGTTGGTTCAACGCTTGGATACCAGAGAACATGTCGTTGCGTATGCAAGTCGCTCTCTAAGCAAGTCCGAGCGTAACTATACCGTCACAGAGCAAGAATGTTTCGCCGTAGTCTTCGCAGTGCAGCGCTTCCGGTCCTACCTGTACGGACGCCCCTTTACCATCATGACAGATCATCATTCGCTCTACTGGCTGGTCAATCTGCGTGACCCATCTGGTCGACTAGCGCACTGGGCACTCCATCTGCAGGAATACGACTTTACAGTTTCCTATAAAAGCGGCCGTTGTCACGCTGATGCAGATTGTCTTTCGCGACTACCGCTTCCATTGACGGACTGAGACCCGGGCAACTTCGACACCTACACCGCGCCATTGGACCTGCCATTTCCTGATACCGACGCCTTTAAGATTGAGCAGCAAAGGGACCACACCATACAGGAGCTCCTTCTTACTGAGTCAAGACCATCGGCGACTCGCTTCTGCATGCGCGGCGGACTTGTGTACAAAAAGAACTATGCTACCACCGGCTTACGATATCTTCTCGTGGTTCCGAAGAGCCTTTGCGTTTTCGTCTTGCAGGCTATACATGATGACCCAACGTCCGGCCATCTAGGCACAGCGAAAACTCTTTGCCGGCTTCAAGAAAGATTTTACTGGCCGAAAATGCACCAAACGACGGAACAGTACGTCTCTAGTTGCGACGAGTGCCAACGCCACAAGCGCCCTACCAGTGCTCCTCCAGGGCGACTACATCCTATTCCACCCCCTAGAACTCCATTCGAGCAAGTTGGGATTGACCTTCTATGTCCCTTTCCGAGGTCTTCTAGTGGCAATCGCTGGATAGTCGTATGTATTGATCACTTAACACGGTACTGCGAGACAGCTGCTATACCATCGGCAACTGCAGCTGACGTGTGTTTATTCATCCTGCGTTTTGTTATTCTACGACATGGACCTCCTTAAATTGTTATCAGTGATCGTGGGCGACAATTCACTGCAGACGTCGTGGAAGAGATGCTTCGTCTATGGGCTTCAAGCTTTCGGCACTCTACGCCATATCATCCCCAAACAAACGGCCTGACGGAACGAACTGACAAAACTCTCACGAACATGCTTTCTATGTATGTCGTAGTAGATCACAAAAACTGGGATGGCGTGCTACCTTTCATCACTTACGCGTTGAATACCGCACAGCATGAGACTACCAGCTACAGTTCGTTTTTTCTTCTGTACACTCGGTTACCTCGTCATACCCTTGATACCGTCTTTCCGTTTATGGTCCACCATGATTCCAGTATATCCGAGAACGTCTGCCGTGCAGAAAAAGCCCGACGTCTTGGTTACCTGCATACCCTCGCTTCACAAGATCGATCGAAGACACGTTTTGACCGTTAACGTCGACACGCGACGTATAATCGCCGAGACCACGTGTTGCTGTGGACGCCAAATAAGAAACGTGGGTTGTGTGAAAAAATGCTGGCACACTATGTGGGACCTTATGTTGTGATAGACCGCTTAAGCGATGTAACTTACTGCGTAGCACGTCTTCATTCAAATGGCCAACGATCTGCAAAGACTGAACTAGTCCACATAGCACGTTTGAAACGCTATATTCCCAGAGAGACTCTTTAACTCGCCCGGTGGGCTTTGTCTGCGCGGAGGGAAATGTTACTGCATATGTGATTTGGGTACGAGCCTGTGGGTAGCGGGGAACAGGCAGATTAGAGAAGAGGACGAGGACATTCGGCTAGCGAGATAGGCCTCCGGTGCACGACCCCTTGAAGTATACCAGTATGACACAGTGTAATAAATACATTACTAAACGTAACAATATTATCCTGATATCAATTCGTTAATGTTTAGGTTTGAAACTTGTTATAGTGATTTATATACTGTTAGCATAGTAAATTTTAAAATGTAAAGCATTTTACAGGTTATCAAATGCATTCTACTGAAAGCTAAGTCCAGTTTGAATTTCAAGTTGCTTGCACTTGCTCTTAGAACCAAAGAGAATAACATTTGCACATGCCTTCTTTAATTTTTTTTTTTGTAATAATGTGCAGGCTAGTTGGATCACAACAAATATGCATATTTTTCTTTATCACATGGAGATATGCTATTTTAATTCGCTTTAAAATTATTTGACGAAACCACTATTTGCTTCGAATTTGCTTTTATTCTAAAGTTTACTATTCACACAAGCCTAAACACTGATATTGCTTCGATGAAATGAAGTTGTTACTCTCCTTCTTGAGTATGCAAGCAAAGATCTTATCACCACTTAGCGCTGTAGTGATCACCGTGGTCTAAAACAACATGAAAACCTTGTAAAAATGGTTGATTGGGCGAGTTGGTGATTCATGGTGGTTCGAAATATGAGCGCGATACGTAGCCAGGCACAAGCGCTTACTGCCAACTACTAGTAGTCAGCGCAAGTCCCTGTCTACGTATCGCGCTCGTTTTTCAAACCATCACAGAAAGCTTGCAGTTTTCACCGTCTGTGTCAGTCTGGCAGCTAGCAGCTACCTGACAACAAAATTGGAATTCCAAAGCCGTGCCTTCAAATATCCTAATCAAACAAAATGCAGTGACAAAAATAAAATAACACAAGTGTCTCAATGTTTTAATGCACAGCATCACAAAACATGCGTATTATTTGTTGACAAAATCACTTTTGTTAGATTTTTGGTGACTAGATTGCTTGTTGAGACATCCAAAGGTGGTGGCACACTGTGCTGAGTCTCATGTTGAAAGAAGTACCTCTGAAAAGTAAAATGCAGTCATTCAGTGAAGGGAACAAAGACGTGTTTGTAAATGTGAGAACAATTTCTCACCTGAGAAATGTCCATGACAAGCTATGAATGCTTCGGGCAAAAAAGACAATATGCACCAGTGAACACAGTCTTCATCTCAAATTTTCAAAGGAACGATAACATGAATTACTATTTAGAGGTGTAATGACTACGCTTGTACAAGTATTTGAGCACTGCAAACAAAACATTTTAATGAATATTACAGTATTCAAATTCACTTCTAGTTCAATTTAAATTATTGGAAATGAACAAATACATGTATATAAGTGCGTATGTGACCCCCCCCCCCCCCGTTGGTTTCATTGTAGTGGAGGGGTGCTGTACCGTGAATTAATCTTAAATAGGTTAAGTTAAATTACCCTCCCACCACTTCATCATAAGTTTATATCCTGGCTTATACCCTGTAAACTTTAATAAGCATATATTTTACAGGTATTCAAGTCGCTTTCACTTCCCACTGGACCAAAAGGAATGGCACATGTGTTGTTTCAATATTAAAATATTGTGCAGGTTAGCTGAGTCATGACAAATATGGTTATTTTTAATATGCAATACATACTACTATTCATTTCATAATTATTCAACCAAATCTTTATTCGCTTCTAGCTTGCTGCAGCAGCATTGTCAGTACTCTAATGGCATGGCGCCTGCTACATGCTACGTGCATACTTCCTTACCAGCACACACTTACAGGAGCCCTTGCCTTTTATAACAAGTGCGCCACTTGAACGTCCACCTCCATGACATGTAGTAGCTTCCCATGTGCCCTGCCTTAGTAAATAATGAGCTCATGCCAAGGAAAGTATAGAAGATGGTATTCACAGTAATTGTAATGTGAATGTCAAGAAAAGTGGATGAAAAAATAACATGCTATGGGCAGGGTCCGTACATGCGACCTTCGAATAATGCGTCCGATTCTCTATCAACTGAGCTACCACGGTGGCAATCCCCCATCCACTTTATGGGGTATGTAGGTATACACATCAAACGTGGGAGCATCAGTCAGCGACACCAGTAGTCATGGCAGCGAGTGTGGAACACTCTTTATTAGCCTGTTTGGCACTACATAGCAATAGCACGTGAACTTATTACGAGCTGGCAGCTGACCCATATTCCCTCATATACAGGCACCAAGTCTGCCGGAACAGTGCCCGGGCAAACATTATTTTCAGGCCGTCGAGCGCGCGCTCCTCCTCTGCTCGCCGTTGCCGCGTGGTGATGCTGGGCGAGCAGACTACGGGATACTGGCACTGAATATCCACACGTGTAAGGAAGCTCGCGAATTCGTGTTTTCATGCGAGTTAATTTGCAGTCGTGCTTTTTGATGGCTTCACGGATGCAGGGAGGATGAAAAGTAACACGAACATAGCGGCGCGCTGTTTTCATCGGGCTCCGTCAGGCCGTGCTACCGGTTCAATATATGCGTTTGAGTACTACAGCATTCGCGTTTTATTTTCTCGTTCAAGCTATCGAAACCTAATTATTTGCATCTTGTAGTAATACTACTACTGTGTACTAACTACCCTGCATATCTGACAAAAAAAAAACAGATTGTCTTTTTTCATCTTTCATTAGTTACAAAAAAATGAACTCGCCAGTATCCTTATGGACAGACGGACGGAAAAACTTTATTAAAAAAAAAAAAAGAAACCCTGCAGGGTTACCGGCCTGGGCTCAGGCCACCCCCACGTTTTGTGTGGTGAGGCGTAGTCTTTCCACAGCTGTCCGGGCCCGCTGGATTGCCCACAGTTGGTCGTGCAGATCAGAGCTAGTCAGCGCACTTAGCCAACGCTCCTCGAGAAGGTCCGGTTTTATATTGTCCTCTCGGTATATTACTGCAACCTGTGTGCATTGCCATAGAATATGTGCCATATTGATTGATCGATATGTGGGGTTTAACGTCCCAAAACCACCATATGATAATGAGAGACGCCGTAGTGGAGGGCTCCGGAAATTTCGACCACCTGGGGTTCTTTAACGTGCACCCAAATCTGAGCACACGGCCTACAACATTTCCGCCTCCATCGGAAATGCAGCCGCCGCAGCCGGGATTCGAACCCGCACCCTGCGGGTCAGCAGCCGAGTACCTTAGCCACTAGACCACCGCGGCAGGGCAATATGTGCCATATCTGCGTGTTCGTGCTAACAGAGGGTACAGCTTTGTTGTGGGTATTGCCTGGAATTTACTCTGTGCTGGTGTACTGGATATTAAAAGGTTCTGGTTTGCAATCTTCGCCAATCTGTTTCTTGAGGTCCGTCTAGCTGTTTGTGTGGTGGCAAATATTCTTCTCGTTTTCGCTTATAATGTGCCAATATATCACGATACGTGACCAGTCTGTCTCTGTAGTCTTGTATCGCATATTCATTATTGTCATCACCTCCACCATCCCCATCACCTCTACCGGAGTCGTCTCCCCTTTTGTGGTCGGTGCGGTGAGCCGGGCCGTCACTGTCCGAGTCGTGGTGGGTTAGTTCTCGCACGGTTCGGTGGGCCTTCTGGTTGAGGTTTTAAGGGATGGTCGTGTCTTCGATGTTTGATTCCCCCATGTGCGCCGGCATCCACTTCAGGTATTTGGGTACAATTTTGCCGTTCCAGAAATCTTATGCTCTGTGGTTCAGGATTTTGGCTGCTTCGGTGGAGACCCATCCTTTTGTGCAATTCCTAATGGCTATCTTGGAGTCGCTGATTATTAATCTGTCGTGTTTTCGGCCATTGACTACGGCCAGTGCAACGGCCATTTCTTCCGCTGTCTCCGACGATCTGGTCCTTACGGAAGCCGCAATCAAGGTCTTCCCTTTTGTGTCTATGACTGCCATTGCGAAGAAGGAGCCATGCGCAACCCTATAACTAATATCATTATTTCAGGAATACCGGACGGTGTCTACAAAAAGCACACCCTTATGGATTCACCTGAGATAACTTGTTTGTGTACTTGTAGCCTGGAATCCATGGCACATACCCACTCTGGGGTATTGTCCAAGAAAACACATAGTATCCTTTAGATGGTAACTGCACTATTGCTTACAAAAGAAAGAAAAGAAAAAGATATAGAAGGACGACATCAAAAAAGAAGATTCAGAGTGTGAAAATAGACAATAAAATAATCACTAATATAATAACTATACCTCGATTTTGGGAGTCGACCAGACGGCCGAGTTTGCCAAACCTGCATAATTTGAGATGTATGTCTCATACTTATTCACTTTTCGAAAATTGCTTCCTCACTCTTTTTTTTTAAGTATTTGTTGAAGTGGGCCTTATATTGAAATATGTTTAGTGTCTTGAATGAAATTACACACTACATCAAATATATTTCTGTGGCAATTTCCCAAAATGGAGGCACCAAAATTTAGAACAGTTTCTGTGGTTAAACTTAAACCTAGCTTTGCAAATAGAATAGGTAGTAGTCTTTTCCTAATTACTGCGTAGTTACGACATGAGACAAAATAATGTTCAATAGTTTACAATTCTTTGCAGAACGGACAAAGAGGGGAGAGTGGCATACCAGCTCTGTGTAAATAGAAATTTGATGGGGGAACAAGGCACCGGAATCTGAAGATAATAACATCAAGTTTTTTCGATGGACTCCACTAAGATTTTCATAAAATTCTGAGATGACTGAAAAGCAAGAATCCTTGTTTTCTTCCAATTCAATGCACTGAATGTTTCTTACTTCTCTCCAGGATATTTCTGCACCCAACGTGATTTTCTTACTGCCTCAAGGATTGGAAACAAAACTAGCTTTCTTCCCCTCAGCTGGTTATGTCCTGCCTTCATGGTCAGCCCATTTCAACCAATTGAAGATGTTATATGATGCCGTCAAGTTATGTGACCTTTCAGTACGTCCCAAAGATCAATTTTCGATTTGGTAAGGCATTTAAAGCTACCGTCTTAATGCACTCACCTTAATGTAGTTATGACCTTAATGTATCTCCGTGAAATTCCAGCTTACGCTGATGTTCGGGGGAGCGTGCTTGCAGTTATCAGGCATAACAATTGGTCTCCTAATAAATATTCGCACTACACTCTAAGACAAGCTGTCATTTGCAACCCGAACATTTATAACAGTTATTTCAACCCTTCTAACAACCAAATGAACAAAAACAAAACAAATAAAAGGAAAACTTAGGCATCGCGGACTCTGGTTGGTTGGCGCCGCTGTACGCGTGGTGACTTATTGTATGAGTGCCGAAAATATCAAGCCCGACTTGATCCCTCGCACCTCTTCGCGTGCGCCCCTCCGACGCCGACGCCTAAAGGCGCATTTGACGTTTTTGACGCGTATGCGCGAGCATACATGTGCCAGTGGTTAAAGAGAAGAGACAGCAGCGAGGCCACATGGTGGGGAAGCATCTGGGAAAGGATAATAAGAGCAGTGAGGACCTCCCTACGGAAGATTCTTAGTCAGCAAAGGCTCACACATAAAGAGTTGACCACGGTCTTGTATGAGGTAGAAGCCGTGATCAATCACAGGCCTCTCACAAACTTATCGTGGTCACCAGATGACACAAGACCATTTCTTAACAGTACTGATGAGACCATTTCTTAAAAGTACTGACACAAGACCATTTCTTAACAGGTAAAAAAAAAAACACTTGCATTCCCTACCACGAACAAAACAAGCTCCAATGTCACACTTACAAGAAGATGGATTCACCGCGCTCAGCTGACTGAGCACTTTTGGAGAAGATGGAGAAAGGAGTACCCTTCGTTCTGCGCACCATGCCAGTGTTAAAAATCTGACAGTCTTAAACAGCGTGATCAGTGCTCGTAAAGCACTGCGGCAACTTTGGAAGACTGGAATAATTATAGAGCAACACCAAGGACGGGATCCAAATATCAGAGCCTGTTATGAGAAACTCATAAACAGCTGTCATAGGAAGAACGAAGAGCATCCCACTGAACTTTCATTGTCTTAGATGACTCGAATTGCATGCCATTGTGGGGGGGGGGGGGGGCGGAGAATGTTGAAGAATTCTTCTATTCTGCAAGAGTACGAGCGGACAGAGAAGAGAAGGAAGACGAAGATCAATTGCAGCGTTCGCCATGAACCTATGCCAGTGCAACAGTCCGCTTTGATGTAGATATATATTCCTTATCCCTCTCAACTGGAGTGGTTTATTCTCCAACAAGCAAAGCAGCCATTTTAAACCATTCATCCTTTTATTTCAAACAAATAATTATAAACATTAACAAAGACAATATTAGCGTTCCATTTATTTGACAAAGTGTACGACAATTACGGTAACCTTGTATATAGTCGCTACTAAAGCTTTAAAGGTAATTTTTTAATTGTATGATGAATACAGTAGTTACTTCAGTATTTGCGAGGGTATTTTGTCACCATCTTCTAATTGACAGAGACCTACAAGAAATTTTTTTATTTATTAACATAAAGATTGAGGACATACCTTTTTTTCTAAGAAATCCGGCTCCAATACAGGGTGCGGCTATCACGAAGGGTAAAATATCCGTATATTTCATTTCCTACTAGCATCAACTGCATATAACATACACTTCGCTAAACTCACCAATACCTGCAGTACAGAGGAAACAACCTCCTTCTGTTGTAGATGCTGCCATCTAGGACAAGCCAGGCGAAAATGGTGACCGCGTGTGCTCGAGGTGCGCGTGGCACGTGGCAGGGTTCTAAGGCTAGAACGCGGTTTTGGAATAAACCTGTGTCCATGAAAACCAGCCTCCTGCCTTCTCGCTCATCCCTGACGATTTCAACATGATGTCAGAAGAACAGGTGCTACCAGTGGACATTGGCTTCTAGTCCTAGTCATCACCTTGCGAAGGACGCCGCAAGCAAAAAAGCACCGATTATGGTTTCATTCGTTATTCAAGCGCCGAACGCCTTCAGTTTTTCGTCGCCGAACAAGTCCCCGAAGTGGAAACAGCATGTTGAACGTTTCCGAACCTCTTCAGGCTTGTGCATAAAGCCCGAGCAACATCAAGCAGACACCCTTCTCTACATCATGGGAAAGCAAGCCAAGGAAATATACCCCACCTTCGCTTTATCCGAAGAGAACTCCAATTAATTTGATGCCGTCGTGGAGCTGTTCCACAAATATTTCATTCCACAATGCAACGTAATCTTCGAACGAGCCAAATTCAACACCAGGCTGCAACAAGATGGCAAGTCGGCCAAAGATTTCGTCACTGTGCTTCACACGCTTTCGAAAGATTGCGAGTTCGGTACTCTTCAAGAGGAGTTCGTGCGCGACCAGCTCGTGGTTTAGATAAAAGACAAGCAGCTATCCGCCAGGGTACAGCTCGACGCAGAGCTCACACTACAAAAGGCTCTAGATTCCGTTCGCCAGATCGAAAGTGTCCGTCAGCAACAAACGGAGCTCCACCAGAAAGTGCCATCTTTGAACAAAGTTGCATCCGGTGCACAGACCAGTCGATGTGCTTCAATGCAAGACAAAAGCAGCAGTTATGTACATTGGGCAAGCAAGTCAGCTTCACCCCCCCCCCGCCCCCCGGTAAAAACAGAGAGCAGAAACCGTGCCGTTGGTGTTGTAAAGAGCGTCACTCTCGCACTCTCTGCCCAGCACGCTCCGAAGTCTGCAGGAATTGGCGGAGGAAAGGTCACTATGCTTCCGTATGCATGTCGCGACTGCCTCGATTGTGTCGGAACTAAGCAAGGAACTTTAGAAGCAGGGTTTCTTGAAGCAATCAAGACGACGGATGCTGGAAACTGGGAAGCAACAGTCTTGGTTCAAGGTCAGCCAGTAGACTTCAAAATTGACACTGGTGCCGACGAAACCGTCCTCCCGATGCACGTATTCCAGACGCTCAAGGACAGGCCGCCTCTATCAGCTCCTCCTCCTCAGCTGCATGGCCCAGATGGAAAGCTTCTTCCAGCAGCGGGAGTGGCACAACTCCAGCTCATCTACCGCAACCATGCAACTACTCAGGATATATGCATTCTAGATCAGATCTGCACTCCGTTGCTAGGCAAGCCAGCCATCAAAAAAACTACAGATGCTGACCTTCCCAAATGCCGTTGCCGACAAAGTGAACCCGAAAGGAGAATTTCAAGCGGTGTTTCAAGGACTCGGCAACCTGCTCAAAGAACACAAAATTCAGCTTCAACCAGGAGCAAAAGTTTCGCAATTAGCTCCCCTAGGCGCATCTCAATTTCACTGTATGGGAAGACAAAGTTGGAACTTCAAAGGATGCAGATATTCGGTGTCATATCACCTGTTGATGAGTCGACCGAGTGGTGTGCACCAATGGTAGTTGTCACAAAGCCCTCCGGAGACGTGAGAATATGCGTCGACATTACAAAGCTGAACTGTCACATTCTCAGAGAATGGCATCCTATTCCTTCTATGGAGCACACTCTCGGACTTTTCCATGGAGCTAAGGTGTTCTCCAAACTTGATGCCAACTCTAGATTTTGACAGCCAACTCTGGATTTTGGCAAATTCCACTTTGTGAAGAATCAATGATTGATTGATTAATATGTGGGGTTTAACGTCCCAAGACCACCATATCATTATGAGAGACGCCGTAGTGGAGGGCTCCAATTTCGACCACTTGGGGTTCTTTAATGTGCAACCAAATCTGAGGACACGGACCTACAACATTTTCGCCTCCATCGGAAATGCAGCCACGGCAGCCTTGATCCGAACCCGCGACCTGCGGGTCAGCAGCCGAGTACCTTAGCCACTAGACCACCGCGGCGCGGCTTGTTAAGAATCAAGGAAACTTACCGCCTTCATCTCACCATTTGGGCGCTTCTACTTGAACGAACTATTATTCGGCATTGCGTTAGCTCCTGAACACTTCCAGAAGCAGATGGCATACATATTACAAGGCATCAGTCGAGTTGCTGTCACATAGACAACATCCTCATTTGGAGTTCCAAAAGCCAAGAGCACAATGAGAGACTCCGAAACATGCTGCAGGCACCTGTAAAGGCTGGAGTGACACTGAACGACAGCAAGTGCGTGTTTAATGTTCAGCGCCTTACATTCCTAGGACACAGGCTCGATGATGACGAAATAAGACCTGACGAAAAGAAGGCTGAAGCCATAATAAAAATGGAGAGTCCCATAAACAGGACGAAGCTGCAGAAAGTTCTCGGAATGGCAATATACTTCGCAAGATTCGTTCCCAACCTCTCTCTGATATTTTGCAGCCACTCACACTCCAGTTGTCAAGAAATCAAGAATTTGTTTGGGGTTCTCCACAAGAGCATGCATTGAACAGGTGGAAGTCGGTGCTCTCATCTGGTCCTGTCCTTGGAGTCTACGACCCATCAAATGAAACAGTCGTTACCGCTGACGCTTCATTATTCAGACTGGGAGCATTAATCCAGCAGAAGCAAACCAACGGCAAGTTTTCTGCCATCACTTAGACCTCGAGGTTACTCTCAGAAACCGAGAAGCGCTACGCTCAGACTGAAAAAGAGGCTCTTGCTTTAGCCTGGGAATGCGATAAATTCAGCGATTACCTTGTTGGCAAGGTGTTCAAGCTAGAGACGGATCACAAGCCATTGGTTCCTATCTTCACTTCAAAGGGTCTTGACACCTAAATTACAGCGGCTAAAGATGAGAATGATGCGATATCGATATGAGGTTGCATACCTACCAGGCAAAGAACTTCTAGCCACAAATGCACTTTCGAGAGCGCCTCTGCGAGAGACGGCAGACAGCAAGCTCAAAGAAAGCGTTGAAGCTTTCCTGTGCTCTATGACAACCTCTATTCCGATAAAGCAACATTGTTTACAAGGGTTAAAGGCATCGCAATAATCAGACCCTATTTGCCCACAACTTCGTCTGCTGTGCAAGAAAGAATGGCCTTCTAGGAGAGACTTAGGACTTGACCTAAAATCATTCTACGACCACCGACACTATCTCACTGTCGAGAATGATTTACACCTCTACGCATCGCGAGTTGTCGTCCCCGACTAATGCCAAAAAGAAATACTACTACTCTTGCAGGAAGGACACTTTGGCATAACAAAGACATTGGCTCAAGCCAGAGACTGTGTCTGGTGGCCGACCATAGAATCTGATGTCTCGTCCCTGGTTAATCGATGTCAGCAATGTATACAAACAAGAGTAAACAGGAAAATGACACTAATAAGCTCCGAATTCACCAAGAGGCCTTGGCAATGCATTGCGATGAATTTGTTTCACTTCAAGAACAAGTAGTGGCCGATAGCTACCGACTATTATTCAAGATACGCCAAACTAGTTCAACTTGAGAAGCTCACTTCCGCAGCTGTAATCAACCACTGCAAGTCAATTTTTGCACGCCACGGAATTTCCGAGGAAGTCGTTTCCAACAATGGCCCGCAGTTTTCGTCAACTGAGTTTTCACTCTTCGTCCAAGACTATGGTTTCAAGCACAATACATATAGCCCTCACTATCCTAGAGTAATAGACTTGCAGAGGCTGCAGTGAAAATCATCAACGAGTGTTGAAGATTGGGCGAGTTGGTTCGTCGTACTTGAAATGGTATAGCGCATTACGGGGAAGAAGAAACGGCCGAGCAGACCGACACAAGAGGACAGAGCGCTAACTTCCAACTGAGCTTTATTGTCAAACTGCATCAAATATGTAGACCGGTGCATGCATACAAAACCACCCTAACGCAACGACAAGATAACACACAACATCACACCGTCACATGTCACAGATTCATAGGCGGTTGCCCTGATTAAGGAAGGCCACTTCATGTTCAGATAAACCCAAAGAAGGGGCGCTAATACATGTGCTGCCAGCTCTTGCTATACAATGCGCTTCTATAATTTCTCGAGATAATTGTGACGGGTGCTTTTTTATCACTTCACATTGGTCAAACATGGGGGTACATCCACAATCGCGGCAGTGAATTCCAATGTGGCCCTGGATTGCTTTGTGAGCATTATAATGGTGCTCTTTTAGCCTTTCATTAAGGCATCGCCCCGTTTGGCCGAAATACCACATTACGCGATTCCATTCTCATGTGGTATGTCACTTGGCAACGTTTAACGCTAGAACCTTATCTAGTGAGGAAAGTCTAGCTGTACTATTCGAGGAGCTAGAAGGTGTTAAATGGGATATAATAGGGCTCAGTGAGGTTAGGAGGACAGATGGGGATTATACGGTGCTACAGAATGGGCACGTCCTTGGCTATCGGGGCTTGGCTGAGAGAAGAGAACTGGGAGTGGGGCTCCTAATTCACAGAAACATAGCTGGCAACATAGAGGAATATATTAATGAAAGGGTGGTAGGTATCGTAATTAATTTGAATAAGAGATACAAGATGAAGGTGGTACAGGCTGACGCGCCTACATCCCGCCACGATGACGCTTCAGTTGAAAGCTTCTATGAAGACGTGGAATCGGCAATAACTAAGGTAAAAACGCAGTATACAATACTGATGGGATACTTTATGCAAAGGTAGGAAAGAAGCAGGCTGGAGACCAGGCAGTAGGAAATTATGGCATCGATAACAGAAACGCCAGAGGAGAGCTGCTAGTAGAATTCGCAGAACGTAATAATTTACGGATTTTGAATACCTTCTACCGAAAACGAGGAAACCGCAAGTGGACATGAAGGAGCCCTAACGGCGAAAATAAGAACGAAATAGACTTTATAATGAGTGCACACCCAGGCATCGTGCAGGATGTGGAAGTGGTTGGCAAGGTACGATGCAGTGACCATAGAATGGTACGGTCTCCAATACGCCTAGACTTGAGGAAGGAACGACAGAAACTGATACGCAAAAAGCCAGTCAATGAGCTAGCACTGAGAGGGAAAGTACAGGAATTTAGAGTCTCGCTTCAGAACAGGTACTCGGCTATTAGTGAGGAAACCAACCTTAGCATAGATACAATGAATGATAATCTGACGAGTATCATCACAGAGTGTGCAGTGGGAGTTGGAGGCAGGGTAGTTAGACAGGACACTGGCAAGCTTTCCCAGAAAACAAAGAATCTCATTAAGAAGCGTCAAATCATGAAAGCCTCAAGTACAACAGACAAAATAGAACTGGCAGAGTTTTCAAAGTTGATTAATAGGCGTAAGGTATCCGATGTAAGAAGGTATAACATGGAGAGAATTGAACACGCTCTGAAAAGCAGAGGAAGCGTCAAAGCAGTGAAGAGGAAACTTGGGATAGGCAAAAATCGAATGTATGCACTAAGGGACAAAGAAGGCAAAATAACTACCAATATGGATAGGATAGTTAAAATAGCGAAGGAGTTTTACATAGATCTGTACAGTAGCCGGGAGAACCACGACTTTAATACTATAAGAACTAGCAGTAACCCGGATGACACCCCACCAGTAATGATAGAAGAAGTCAGAAAAGCTTTGGAGAGCATGCAAAGAGGCAAAGCTGCTGGTGAGAATCAGGTAACATCAGATCTGCTGAAAGATGCAGGACAGATTGTGTTAGAAAAACTAGCCACCCTGTTTACGAGGTGTCTCCTGATGGGAAGAGTACCAGAGTCTTGGAAGAACGCTAACATCATCTTAATACATAAGAAAGGAGATGACAAGGACTTGAAGAATTACAGGCCGATTAGCTTGCTCTCTGTAGTATACAAGCTATTTACAAAGGTAATTGCTAACAGAGTAGAGAAAACATTAGAATTCAATCAACCAAAGGAACAAGCAGGATTTCGAACAGGCTACTCAACAATCGACCACATTCATACTATCAATCAGGTAATAGAGAAATGCTCAGAATATAACCAACCACTATACATAGCCTTCATAGATTACGAGAAGGCGATTGATTCAGTAGAAATATCAGCCGTCATGCAGACACTGCGGAATCAGGGCGTCGATGAAGTATATGTAAACATCCTGGAGGAAATCTACAGGGGATCAACTGCTACCATAGTGCTTTATAAAGAAAGCAACAGAATACCAATCACCAAGGGTGTAAGGCAGGGGGACACAATCTCCCCAATGCTATTTACCGCGTGCTTACAGGAGGTTTTCAGAAGCCTAGAATGGGAACAGTTAGGGATAAGAGTTAATGGAGAGTACCTTAGTAACCTGCGCTTCGCCGATGACATTGAATTGCTGAGTAACTCAGGGGACGAATTGCAACTCATGATTACGGAGTTAGACAAGGAGAGCAGAAAGGTGGGTCTTAAAATTAATCTGCAGGAAGCGAAAGTAATGTACAACAACCTCGGAAGAGAGCAGCGCTTTGAGATAGGTAATAGTGCACTTCTAGTTGTAAAAGACTATGTCTATTTAGGGCAGGTAATAACCACGGAGTCGAAACACGAGATTAAAGTAACTAGAAGAATAAGAATGGGGTAGAGCACATTTGGCAAGCACTCTCAAATTATGACAGGTAGATTGCCACTATCGCTCAAGAGGAAGGTATATATTAGCTGTATCTTGCCGGTACTTAGCTACGAGCAGAAACCTGGAGACTTACAATGAGGGTTCAGCTTAAATTGAGGACGACGCAGCGAGCAATGGATAGAAAAATGGTAGGTGTAACCTTAAGAGACAAGAAGAGAGCAGAGTCGCCACCTAGGCAGATCCGAAGTCGCCACCTATGCGGAAGATTGCAGGCAACTCGCACGTTCCTTAACAGCACAAGATCAAGCGTACCAGAAGGACAGTCACGATGAAAACCTGCCCCCCCAGTCATATTTGCTTTGCACGTTGGTATGGATTCGCGTTCTCTCATCTGCTCCTGGTCTTTCCACGAAGCTACTGCTGAAGTATGAAGGCCTCTACCGAGTCCTACGTCAGTCCTCACCGGTTAACTATATTGTTGAGCTGGTTCAACCATCAACAGACCGACGCCGTCGCGGTCGCGAGACTGTTCATGTCGAACGAATAAAATCGCACTACGACCCACCCATCCTAAATGGTCCATAGGTCACCAAGATGGCTCCTTTTCTGGAGGGGGGGGGGGGGTAAGTGATTTGTAGCATTGATATATGGCACAAGCAGGAGCACCAGTGAAAGAAGAGAAGGAAGAGGGTTGTTGCTGCTCGCGCTCACCCCGCTTGAAAGCTGGTCGGCTTTACCTCTGTGTTTCCCCCAATAAAAGTGTCTTCAGCTCACTGCTAAAGGCGTGCTAACACAGTGTTTTTTTGTATTATTGCTGTATCATAATTTATTCATTGTACTTTCTTGCATTATTGTTGTACCTTCATTCATTTTTAGTTGAAGCATCAGGACGATGCCTTTTTCAGAGGAGGGCAATGTCGCGTTTCATTCCTCAAGTTTTGTTATCGCCCCAAAACACTGCACAATTCTCAGCGCAAACTGCGCCTGCAGTTTTCGAGAAGCTTCAGGACTGTAGCAGATCATTTTGATAAGATCTTGCCCACTTCGCAAACTGTACAGATTATTCTGGAACCTACGTCACCGCCAGCGATAACGTTAGAACATTCGATGGCAAGAGTATAAATGCCGACGCACTTCGCCGCTTGTCAGTAGTTGATCGACGGCCGATGCTCCGTTCACTGCTATCTGTGTAAGACTGCTACTGTAATTAGACTTTCCGTTTACCGGGCACAGGTTCGCCCAAATAAACAGTTGAATCCCAACATAAAGTCTCCTGTCTTCGACCACGTCACGACCCTATCACAATATACAACATTCGATTCTCTGTTTGAAAGTTTTGAATATTCACACACCTATACAGCAGGGTGTTGGTTGTCAGTAATCTGAGTGCCAGTGCAATATATATTTTCACTTCTCAGGCATGAACCACCACCTAGCATAACTTTCACTTCTAATACAGTAGCTATCAAACCTATCGTTGGGTGCTAGTGTAATCTCAACATGAACTCAAACAATCACGATGCTTTTAAAATATTGCCTTACATTCTGGGCTGATTGTCTTGCTCCCAGTCTTCGTGGATGAAACACAAGTGAAAACATTTATCACAAAAGCTTTGATTAAGTCAATATGTACAGTCGCAATCTACTTAAAATTGAACAAAAGGGCGTGTGGCTTTCGGTACTACTAGCGGCGCCATTAGGCAACACATCACAGTATCTGCGCCCATACGCGAGAAGGGTAGCCTTCCTTCATGCGATCTGAAAACATCATTGCAGTGCTCACGTGTCGTTTGGTAGCAGACTTTCCGCCTACCTAATGATCGCATTATGATGTCAACTAAAATTTGGATACTTCCAGTTCAAATGGCATGTTTCTTATCAGCTGCCGTGTCACTTGTTTTTTTTTTCTTTTTCCTGCATTTTTGTAGTCGTACAAAGAACAACCGAACTGTCATTTGATGCACAACTCACAGAAGATTGCTACCTTTAAGGCAGTCATATAAGTAATATGAAATAGGTTTGGTCGATCTTACATGAGTATTTTGTCATATCCCCCCTATCCCCCCTTCGAAAACAATATCAGTACTATCATTCTGGAGAGTAGTGAAGAGTGCAATGCTGGCACAAAGTTGTGATGCGCTTGAAGATTCTACAAGAAGTATTAGATGAACCGTGAGTTCGTCCGCAGTCAATGCGTAAACAGGGTGGCATACCATGGCTGACTTTATGTGTATTTCCACATATTTTCACAAATGCTCATGCTTGCCATAAAAGCACTGCAATCCAGCAATTTTCTATGTGCTCGTTCATACCTTTCGTCATGTATCACCAGTGCCAAATCAAGCTGGAACTTAAAATGTAGATCTGGGAAAGCGACAGATCAACAATCATCTTGAAAACACCAGCAAAGCATAACATATTTTGAAATTTCTTCGTGAATCCTGTGGAACATGATTGGCACAAGGCTTCCCTACTACTGTGCGTGTGCAGCAGACGACACGTGCTAGCTTGCCTGACCCCGTGTTCACTTTAAAAAAGATTATGACTGTATGTAAAAAAGCTGCATGTCTTGGCCCACAGTAGTGCATTCCATCAGCAGATTGAAGGAAACTGACTGCAATGAATGCACAATTAGTCACAGTATGCCCTGCATGACGACCAATCAATGTGTATGTGCTGTGTCTAACATGTAGACCTTCGCACAGTTGAACACTCAAGGTTGCAAAATTCCATTCAGCGGTACTCACCACGAAGCCCAGGGCCAGTAGTGCATGCAGTGCAAACACAACAGCCGACGTGATGAAGGCCATCTGCAAAAATCAGAACACGACCTGGGAGCTTCCAGTAAGGCTCTTGCTTCTTGCATTGTTAAAATAACTAAAAAGCGATCATAAATGAACAGGCATGTGCACATATTTTCTTACTCTACAGACTATAATATGAAAAATACACAGCCACTTTTATTTATGACTCAGACATTGTTTTTAAGCTTGACATACACCCTTCACATTAATACAGCGCTTCTTTATTATTGCAGTGGCAACAATAAAATGTTCAATTTTAAAGAGTTTGCAGTGCAAGCACGAAGTATTGATAAAAAAAAGGATGCACAATAACGTCTCTCTCTGGTGTCCTCACTCAATTTTTTTTCTTCATCTATTTTTGATTAAAGTTGATGACTTCATGTATATTCATATGCCGATTTCAAATGCGCAAGTACTTCTGCAGTATCATGTCAGGTTTGAAAATACAAAATATCTAACGTTTGCTAGTGAAATTTCAGCTTGAAATTGACTCATTCAGGAATGTTCAACACTCCATAACTTTTGTTCAAATAGGTTTTAAACATCCATTTTTGTTGTACTGCACACTGTTCTGATTGCAGGTTATTGTGATATGCTAATCCACTTTGTAATGAACTAAGTTTAGAAAAAATCTTGCTCCCCATATGGCCTATGAGCTACTTCGTATTTTGAAAACTACCCATTGTAATAAAGTATCATTGCATACTTTAAATCAGCATATAAATATTTTTGAAATAACCAAGTTCCATTAAAATCGATCCAAAAATAAAGACATTTTGAGCAGAGTCCTCATTAACATGACATTAGTTTATGAAAATGAGGGACCTTTCAATAAAAAATGTGGCGATCCCAACAGGGCTTTATTGGTATGTTAGCTGCAATTTCTCACTTGGCATGACCTGGACATGGCATGTCTCGGATGACACAATTTCTGGAATTCCAAGTCCCTCCCTGTTAGCAAGCACACAGTGTAAGAATAATATTATTTGATGGAGTATGATGTTCCAAAACCACCATATATTTACGAGAGATGCCGTAGTCCATAAATGTAACCTAAATCCAAGTACACGGGCCTCGAGCATCCTTCATTGCTTAGCACCATAACAGCATAGTGCGCCCTTACCTTGCGGGAGTCCTCTCTGAAGGAAGGCCACAGCGTGGTGACCAGGACGCAGCCCGAAAGTGAAGCACCCACGACCACAAGCGTCCACCGTAGCCACGTCAGGTGCACTGCCCACAGGATCTGGAGACACCAAGGGCAAACACAAATCGACAACCGGCAGTGTATAGGCAGCAGGAATGTGCAATTAGCGGGAACGCTGCAATTCATGAACTTAGAGGTCTGTTAGAAAAGTATCTGACCTTTAGTGGAAGGAAGAAAACTGGCATAACTAGGGCATTGTAAACCTATTCACCCTCGAAGTAGTCCCCTTGGGACTCCACACACTTCTCTCAGTGGTGCTTGCCATTGTTGGAAGCATTCTAAGAAGGCCTCTTTCGAAATGAAGTTTAGCTCAGCTGTCTTTGCAGCCATAATGTCCTCCCTTGTCTGAAATCGCTCTCTTTTCAATGTCCTCTTGAGTTCGGGAAACAGCCACAAGTCGCAGGGGGGCCATATCAGGAGAGTAAGGAGTCTGTTACTACAGGAGTCTGACTTTTCGCCAAAAAAGTCTCACCCAAGTGTCAGGATTATGAGCAGCATTGTCCTGGTGGATGCACCAGTTTTCTATCGAGCACAACTCAGGTCTCTTGCGCCACACAGCATCACGTAGATGACGGAGGACATCCCTGTAGTACTCTTTGGTGATTGCTTGATCCTTTGGTGCGTACTCCTGGTGTACTACACTGCGGGAGTCAAAGAAAGCACTCAGCATCATTTTGACATTGCTGCACACTTTGCGGGCTTTCTCTGGTCTTGATGATGTGGAATGCTTCCACTGTGACGACTGGGATTTTGTTCCCTGGTCGCCATACACCGAACACTTGTCACTAGTGATAATGATGTTCATGAAGTTAGGGTCACTGTTTCGGAAATTCAGCATGTCCTGCGAGACTTCAACGCGAACATGCTTTTGCTCCACTGTGAGCAGTTCTGGCACGAATTTCGCAGCAACTCTGTTCGTGGCCTAATCTTCGGTCATAATGGAATGTGCAGAAAAAGTGCTGATGCCCACCTTTTCTGCAATTTCTCAGATAGTCACACGAAGGTCCCGCATCACCAGAGTGTTCTCTTCAGCAATGACCTGGTCATTTCGGCATGTTGATGGCCAACCGGAGCATGGCTTGCTTTCCACCGATGTGCGGCCGCCTTTAAACCGGTTATACCACTCCTTAATTTGTGTGCGGCTCATAGCGTAGTGACCGAAAGCCGTCTTGATCTTACCAATAGTTACCACTTTGCTGTCGCCCAGTTTCTGACAAAATTTGATGCAGTAGCGCTGCTCCAGTCGCTCCGTCATTTTCCTTGCAATGAAACACCGATGAGAGCACTGCACAATCAAACGATGCGTCCCAATGACTGACGCTATTGGCAGGTGGAAAAAAATTCACACCTGCGCACGAAGGTTCAAGATTGGCTGATGCAAGTGCGCTTGTTTCAAATCCATCAGGTGCTCACAAAAAAAGAGAAAAGGTCGGATACTTTTCTGACAGACTTCGTATAGGAAAGTCACAGTTTTTATATGAAACTCACTGAGAACAACATGTAGTCTTTTAAATCTATGTGCCATTTTGGAAACCATAGTTTCCTATTCTGAGAGAGTTGAAAAGTGATTAAGCACACCAGAATGACCTGCAATGAGTATAGAATGCAGCAAAACAATAACAGACATTCTAAATTTATTTGAATAATACTTGTGGTACGGCAATATTTGTGGCTAAAATCTGAGCTTGACATATACTCGTTGGTGAATGTTTGACGTAGTACTGTAAGTTTTGTTCAAATGTGTTCAGAACATCCATTCTTACTTTTTTCTATTCTGTGCTCATTCCCGGTCATTCTGGTATGCTTAATTACTTATGCTTAATCTGTACACATTTCTGGTCATTCTGGTGTGCTCAATTACGTGGTATCTGTACTCATTCCAGATTATCCTGGTGTGTTCAATTAATTTGTAACTATTTCAGTTAAGCCAAACTATGGCTCGCAAAAAGTATATGAAATGTCTGATAGTCTAAGAACTACATAATATGCAACAAAAATAAATGCATTTTCGAAATCTGCACACAAATGCACATGAACTCTGAAAGATTTGTTTTGATAGGTAAAAAACTAAAATGAAACAATTATAGGACCTCAAGGAAGACACACACACTACAACAACTTTTGCAGTTTATAGTCATCATGCCTAGCAGCAAAACTGAATGATATGCGCTCTTTCTGGAAAAAACACTACAGTATCAAAAAAGTTCATGCAATGCTTCATCGGTTTTCGTCACTGGAATGTGATCAAGCGTTTCAAGTGTTCCAAGTGATATGCAGTAAGCATTGATTTATGATGATGAAGTAAGTGCAAGGAGGAAGAAGAGCAATATGCCATAGTGGGCCACTACCTTAGCCTGAAGAGCCGAGGGCGAGCAGTTGTTATCCGCACTGTGATTCATGTGTAGGCTGTCGCCCCCCACTATCAGCGTCCATAAGCCTCCTGCTCAAGTGCTATACTTGCATGAATAAATCCCTTTTTAGAGGGGTGGAGGTGCAGGGTATTCAACCTGGAACTCCTTAACAGGAGACTGCCGGCTCCTTCGGAAATGGCCGACAAAAACACCCAGCCAGAAGCCATGACCCAGACTCGGCCTCCGATGGTCATTGTGCCTACTGCGCTACACATGCTCGATCCACCTTTCTTCAATGGCACCGATGAACAAGAAGTCAATGATTGGCTTCGACCTTTGAGGAGGTAAGCGCGAGCAACAAGTGACCCTTTGAAATTGCAGTATGTTACCTTCTGCCTGAAAGAAGACGCGAGCTTCTGATTCAACAACCACCAGTCTGAATCGCACACTTAGAGTGCTTTCAAGCAACAAATTGTCTATTTCTTTGGCAGCCCCGTGGTACACAAGCTCCGTGCTGAATAGTGCCTGCGGGGGCAGCTGTAGGTAAAAGGCTTCACAATCTACATCGAAGATGTGCTCGGTTTGTCCAAGTGCCTTAATATTTCGATGGCCGAGGCAGAGAAGATTCGACACATCTTGAAAAGCGTAGACAATGACGCCTTCCAGATGCTGCTGACCAAGGACCCACGTACCATGTCTGAACTGGCCACTCTGTGCCAGAGCTTCGAGGAGCTGCGAAAACAACAGGTCTTGACACGGCGTCCAGCGACTAAAGATGAAACTCTCATGGCATTGACCCTTGGTGGTGAACAAGAAACGCTGTTGTCAAAAATCAAGTGACTCGTTTGCGAGAAAGTTGCTCAACAGCGCTCGTGCCCGTCTTATTAACCAAAAGCGCAACCCACTACCGAGTGTCTCGCACCTGCCATCCGACAGGTCATACAGGAGCAGGTCTCCGAGGCACTGCAGTCCGCCTCTCAGGCAACCCTTGTCGCCGCACCCCTAACTTACGCGGCCGTTGCTGCAAACCCACTGCGACCACTACCTTTGTCGACGTCTCAACCTTTGCGAGTGCCAACGACGCCTGGTACACAGCAGCGCCACGAAAAACCTTGACGCAGAGCCTAAAAACGTCCCATTTGTTACGCGTGCGGGTATCCAGGCCAGGTGGTGCGCTTCTGTCATCGGCGCTTCGCAGCGACCTCAGCTGCAAGATATAAGGACTACTCATACCGGGCCCCATATCACGCACAACAAAGACTGCCACCTCGACATGACTGACTGCTAGCTGACCGTGACCCGCTACGACACACTTCCCAGTACTGACCAACCACTTCTTGTCGTTTGCCCTCAACACAGTGCAGTTCTCTTTCACTCCTGCATCGCTGACCAAGCCTGCATGAAAAAGAAAAAACTAATTTCTGCAGCTCCGAAGGCATAATCTGCGTCGTCATCTGACTGTGTAAAACCTGTAAAGCAACATTTATTTCAACAAGGCCAATGAGAAAATTATCGGTAAACTCGCATAATATTTTTTGGCACAGTAGCAGGCATACACTTTCATTCTGTAGCTTTCACAGTGCTGTCAAATTGTCATCGAGTGTAGGTGGTGGGGTTTGTTCAGATCATGCAAAGCAGTACTAACCGAGATTGGCACATAGACTGCGAGGGAGTAGCCGTACAGGCAAAGTGTTTCCAGCAGGGAGTACCGCGACTCCACCTGGCGGTACTTCAGCACCGCCCACAGCACAAGTGGCACCACGAACATGTACACCAATATCGCTGTCGATGCAAATGACACTGCACCAAGGAAGTACATTGACAAAACATAAGTACATCTTGAGCACCAAGGAAGTACATTGACAAAACATAAGTACATCTTGCATGACAATGAATGAGTTCATCTACCTCACATGACAAAGTGTAAGTACATCTTCTTCATGTGACAAATCATGAGTACATCTCTCCCACAGAACAGCAGACTTAAGGGGGTGCAATAACGTTATCACCCAAAATTTCGTTTCAATAAAAGCCCAGCGAAATTCCATAAAAAGAACTCTCATGTCTATCTGACGACAATGCAAATGAACCAATAAAATATACTGCAGCCAGCTGTTGCAAACTAACATGTCAAGGCGTTGTTTGGGGTCAGCTAAAGGCAGTGCCAAACTCACAGGATAAAAAAAGACACAAAGTGTTTTGGAGTTCCTATAGTTCGCCTATGACTAGGATAGTGTGCTACTATACAATCAAATCCACATTAACAGCCCTAAATAAAACGAACTTTTACTTGAACCGAACGATACCAGCGTGACCGAGAAAATATACATTATTTCAATGGCACAAAATCGCACTTACAATGAATGTCTCTGAGCGTCGCCGATCAGTTACAGCGAACCAACGGAGTCGGCGCTCCAACGAGTTCTCGGGAAACCACTTTACACAACCGATAAGCCATCAGAGAGGTGCCCATAGATTTTTATAAACACCGAATCTGCCTCTGAAAACCTTCAGCTGCCGCTCTTCCCGACCTCTTTTTGTTACACACCCCCTCCGTCCTTTGCCCCCCCCCCCCCCCCCGCTACTCTGAGCACCAAGCATCGCCAGACGAAGTTCGCGTTTCCACACAGCCAGTTTTTGATCGTTAGTTTTGTTACACTTTCGTTGGCGTGACATTGTCGTCCATCAACTCTGCCTGATCAGTGTCTGTATCATGCCTTCATCAGTGTCATATCATTCCAGTGCACGTGCTTGCGCTACCCCTCCCGACTGAGAATTCATGATTTGTTCTGTGTTTAAGGCTCGTTCTCGCTCACTTTGCACTCGGCTCAGCATTTCCTCTGCACGCATTTGGAAGCGTAAACATGAATTTTACACAGAACAAATAGCGTATTATTCAAGTCGGCGGGACCATGCAAGTCCGCTGGAGCCACAATGTGATTATTTGACCTCTGTGCGCACGAACAGCTCTCCCAAGTTTTCTTAAGCATGAGTTATGCGCTTTGTGGACCCTGCAAGAAAGCTACGAGTTATGCACTTTGTGGACCCTGCAAGGAAGCTACCTGACCTGCCTTCGGTTTTTAAGGTTGCCTTCCCATGGTATGCTCCCTTACTCATGCATCACTCTATCGCAAGTCTGCTTTTCTCTTTTTTTCGCAACTTCTTGATGCCAGCCGCCAGCCACGCTGTAGGTTTTTCTGCGCTGGTTTGAATTCAGACGTTTTGTTCTGGAACTAGAAATGGGTCGAGAGCAGTTTCAAGTATGCTGGCTTCTACGTCACGCGTGCACGTCGTTCTCGCTGTTGGTGTGCATGTGTGGTCAGGATGGCAGACGGCAGGCCATCCACTCTTTTTTCTGCTTTTAACAAAATGTCAGAAGGGTCACCACTTGGCTAGGACGTAATCCGTGCTTTTAAGACTTATTATAGGTGTTGCTATGTGGAATCCTTTTCATACCTGCTGACTGGCTGGCAGCTAACTGGCCACTTCAGGTGTCCCTATATTCAGCTGTGGAGATGGTGAAGGCTTCGTGGGCGGACGGCTACATGTGTGCGAAACTGTATTCGCGAGGCTGACTTTGTTGACTTCTTATCTGATGCCGAGCCTGAAGCTTCAGAACAGGATCAATCCAGCGGCAAGTTTTGGCAGCACATCGTCAACTCCAACATGGGAGGGCATGCGGGGCATCTGTTGCGATGATTTCATTACGACCAATAAAGATGCCGACATTGCGGAACCGTGCATAAATGAGGGCATTGTGAATGAAGCGCACGGCAAGAGCGAATGAAAAAAATCGGATTGCGAGGATGACAATACTTTGGAGCCAATGCTCACAAACATGCTTGCAGCAATTGGCTACATTAATAGCCTCCGGCCGCTTATGCCACAGGCCTCGGCAAAGAGTAAGCTGCCGCTTTAAATAAACTCAAGAGCACCCTTCTGCTATCAGAAAAATGTGCATCAGGGAGCTTATTGGGAAAAAAAAAATTGTGTTTTCACTTGCAACGCTTTTTAAAGCTGTGTTTCATTTACTACGAACTTCAGGATTCAGCGAACGAATGCCGGGTCACACTTGGGTTCATTCTAAGCGGGCTCAACTATAGTCAAAAGGGAACCAAAGGAATGCCTAAATGCTTTGTGCCTTTTTACAAGTTTGTAGCCTTTAATTTACCACTGTGTTAGCCATGTACCTTCGAAGCTGCAATCTTACTAACAATGATCTCATCGGTGGCTGCAACTGTTTTGCGCACTCCAAACTGTAGTTCTGCTTTCAATTCCTGTGAGCTGGATACACATGTGCCTTCACAACTATGTTGTTGCTGTCTATGATTGTGTCTCATGTAGTTTCGTCAACAAAGGTTATGGCCGGCAGCATCGATTTGATTCATTCCAAGAAGACTGGGCATGCAAACACGGAGTTACCTTTCACATAGATTTCTACATGTGGCAGATTGATAGGTTCGCCTATTACATAAGAATTTGCAGGTAAGTTTTCATGCATTTTGCAGGTAAGTTTTCATGCAGGATCACGGGCTGGGATGCTGCAGTTGTCATTGTCACCACAGTAGAGATCATGGCCTTGGTCTTCTGTGCCTTGTCTTGTAGAGGCTTGTGCTCCGGGGGTAGCCTTTGCTGCTGGCGGTTTGTTCACAGCTCCTGGTTGGCGTAGGTGTCTTCCCCACGACGTGGGCTGGGTTCACGGCTTGATTGGGGTGTCCGGTACATGAGCGAAGCAGCACCTCCGCCAGATGTCACGGGGTCAGATGTGGTTGAAGGCAGGAGACGGAATGGTAAGATCAAACTGCTTATTTGGGTGAACCTGTGCCCGCTAAACGGAAATTCGGGTTACGGTAGCACACTTGCACTGACAGCGGTGAATGCAGCGTCGGCCGTCGATCAACTGACAAGCGGCGAAGCGCGTCGGCATTTATACACTTGCCATCGAATGTTGTAGCGTTATCGCTAGCGGTGACGTAGGTTTCAGAATAATCTGTACAGTTCGTGGAGTTGGCGTGATATTACTGAAATGATCTACTACAGTCCTGAAGCTTGTCGAAAACTGCAAGTGCGGTTTGCGTTGAGAATTGTGTAGTGTATTGCGGTGATAACAAAACTTGAAAAAAGGAAACTGGCAGTATTCTACTCATATTTGAGATGTGGAATATTTGTACCTTCACCTGCTATTAACTACAGCAGAATTTTGGTTAAATGAACCTGGCTGATACAATTTTTGGTTTGATATGAATTAATAAAGTGCTGAATTGAATTTAATTGTGTCTGATGCACCAAAATCCAAATTCTCCAAACAAATTTACACGTCACGATGGGTGATACAGACTTGGACACCAAAACCGTCGAGTGACACCTGACGGTGGTGTGCTCTGTAGCTTCCCGAAGTGTGTAACGCAGCATGTACACTCTGAGGAGCATTGTGCCACAGCACGAAAAATCTATGCGTTTATGAAGGGAAGACACACACAATCAGACACGGTTCACATACAGAAGCAGTATGAGCTAACATTAACATCGGAGCATCCAATCTGAGGATAGTGATGTAGAGAGCAGCAGGATGGAATTATAAGTACGTCTTGCAGGCATGGGTTATGACGCTGCTCACAGGTCGCAAGCTCCAGCTCTCTTATTTATGTGTAGTGCCACTGGTAAATTTGTTAGTTATAAAATATTATCTGAGCGGCCACATGAAACCTCCAAGCCAAACGACGACATTTTTATAAAATGAAATGCAGTGTTTTTTTTAAAGCTTGTACTATATTCTCTATTCAAGCTTTTTAAGATTCCCACGAAAATTAACTTTGCATGCCAATGCAATAGGCTAACATACTAATTTGGTAGGCATGGAGGTCTATGGGAAAAGTAACTATTAAGGCATTTGATCTTATTTAACGCAAGTTAATCAACGGTTGGTACATGCATGTGTATTGTCAATAAGCTATGCATAAACTACCGAATGCATATCTTCATTCTTATGCTGGTACAAGACCCTGCATTCATCAAACACTCTGATAGCTATGTAAAGAAAGATTAAAAATATAAACCTCTTTACATTGTCAAAAGTGTAGGTGGACATCAAAATTAAATGAATTCGCAGTATTATACCGGCACAGGAATAAAGAGTCTGAGGCACGGCATTTTGAGAATAGCAGAAGAGCATGCGTGAGCCAACTGGCACAAAGATGAAATCCAATGTGGTTATCGTTCATGTAGACGTGTGCTGGACTGATACGTTAGCCTATAGCATGGGCATGCACAGATAAGTTTTCCGGAGCCTACTTTCTGTTCTGCTACAGTGAGGCTCTTCAATTATTGGTCCTAGTGTCTGTCTCTTTTTAGAATGAATAGCTCATCTCTCAGCTGTTCTAAGTGCTGTAATATTAGTATCACCTGTAAAAATAAGATTCCCAACTAGACTAATGCCGGTGTCACACGGGCACTTTTAATCACGATCAGGGTGATCCGGATCGCTTTGCATGATCGCGATCAACTTTACGACAACTGCTACATGTCCCAAGCTAATCCGGTTCGAGCTTGAGTCAGATGAAATGCACCAGGTGGTACTTGTGTGCCGTAAAACATATCACTGACAAAACTCGGTGTACAATACTTCTATGAAGCCCTTTATTGGCAATGTTTTTCGTGCAATAACTGCTTGAATGTCAAAAACTTTGTGTGCCCCCCCCCCCCCTAGCGTAATTTCATAAATCCATCATTCGATAGAGTTTTCCTTGCACTTACTGTGTAAAATTCTTAACCTTCGCTTTTATTTATAATGGCATCTGCTCGTAGCTGTCCAGTCACAGCGAAGTGTCAATCTCGTTGTACGAACCAGAGTTTCGCTTCTGGAACCTCAAGTCTCTCAGTCGCTCCTGCCAGCGATAAATTGCTGTACAGGTCTCTTTATTGATCCACGAAGTGTGCGTACATTATGAAGTAGTCAAAAGGCTTGTGACACTCATAATCGGTTTGCTTTGAGGTGCTCCAATAGTGCGAGAGTTGAACTAAGCGCGGAAGGAAACGATCGACTGCTTGTCGTCTGCTTCTCCCATAAGTACATGCGGCCGATACGAATCTTAAAATATACGATATTTCAGATATCGTTTCAATTGAAACAGTATAGAATTAGCTTTTTTGTAAAGATCTAGCCGTTTTAAAGTGTTTTTATTGAACTATGCTCAATTTTATTGTTCACTAGGCTTTCAACAAGCTCGGTCAGGGGGTACAAACGACAACGAAATCGCGATCTCTCAGGCAGATCACGATGCAGGGATCACAATTTGTCTTGATCCCGATCGCACCTTATCGTGATTAAAAGTGACCGTGTAGAAGCACCTAATCGAGATTGTGATTAATCCGGATCGGCACTGTTCGTGCTTAAAAGCGCCCGTGTGACAGTGGTATAACAAAATGTTATAGGGCCCATTTAAGATGACAAGTCCTCTCGTTAAAACATCAATGAAGTGGCACTCTATGTTCCACATCACTTTACCCCTGAACCTTGTGTGGACTTATCCTTGAACACATTTTGGGGTGCATGCCCACCTCGTGTGTAGTCTGTGTGCCAGAAGTCCTTGGTCTGGCCAGCCGTCTCCAGGTAGCTAGCCACATTGCTGCTCACTGACGTGGTCACCACAAGTGTCAGGCCAACCCATATGGGCCCTGTACACACATCATTGCCTCTACAGCAACAACTCCAAACACAAGACACTGGAAGTGCAGATTTATAAAATTTGACAGTACAATGGCTAAGGGGAAAACTCACTGTGGAAAAAGCTAAAAAAAGAACAAATAAAAAGAAGAGGAGACCTTGGTCAAGCTTAGGGGCTTAACGTGTCCTCCTCGGCTGATGATGGGTCCCTCCTCCGCACGGACAGAGTCAAGTCGAATCACAACCTGTCCAACTTCAGTGCCAGAACTTGCGTGTAAGGCTGGCTGTGGCACCCCCAGTAGGAGCGCAGGCCATTTGTAGCTTGTACAGTGAAATCTCGGTATCACGAACTTCAGGGGATCGTGGAAATGTGTTCGTTATTTTGAAGGGTCGTTATAGTGAAAGCTCAAAAATCAACTTAAATACTTATTTTTCACCGACCAAAACAACTTACCTTTACATCGATGGGTCCTTCAACTCGTTTTTCACAAGAAAAAAACAAATGTACATGTAAACACCAAAAAATGCACGTTTACTTTAAAGAAGTCTGTTTTTTTTTTTTCCTTTTTTTACGGGAGCAGCACAAACTTTGAAGTGCGACGGCCTCCAGCTCATCCACATTCCCGAGGTGAGATTCGGTTCTTTGGTCACAACAGCCTGCTTTTTGCCTTCCAGTTGCCGAAGAATATCCATTGTCTCACCTAGCGAAAACTGCTTCCGCTTCTTCGTCGCAAGCAGAGATGAACTCATTTGTAGTATCACCGCAATACGAATGCCGACTTGCTTTGCAAACTTGATAAGTAATCATCGAAAAGAAAAAAACACAACTGAAAAAACAAGGCCACGAAAGGAAAACCTGCAGCGTCACAGGAAAGTGGCTAGAATAGGAAAGTGTGATGAGCGACAAGCAGCGCCTACGGAGCGCACTGAAGCCTCTGAGGAGGAGCCGCGTGGGGGTGCGCCCAGTCGTTTATATGTCGTTTGCGCGCTTCCAAGAGTTTGGTCGAACGCGTTCGTCCTCGTTTTTTTTTTTAATTGCAGTGGCACTCTGACACCAATGCTTCTGTATGCACTTTCATGGCGCGAAAACAAAGTCATTCCTTCGTGCGAGGGTGCACTACAGGCTACAAGTCAGTTAAATAGAAGCATGCGTTGTTACACAGTAGATGCCGCCGGACTCTTCCCAGAACGTCAAAGATGCGTCGTGGTTTTCGTACCACACTTGCACTGCGTATTCCAAAGAGACGTATACGTTGCGCAACTTGCCTCTGAGACGTTCCAGAGGACGAAGCTTTGTTTGCACAGTGGCGGAGAGCGATGCCGCGCGCTGACAAGCCGCTTCAAGAAAACTCGGCTGTGTGCGAGCTACACTTTGACGAGAGGTACATCTTCCGGCACTTCGAGCACACTGTAAATGACGAAAAATTGTCCGCATTGAAACGGGTAGGTTCATAGGCAATCTTGTCGTTCAGGAAAGGGAGGGGGGCGGGGTGCAGGTTCATTGCAGGGCGTTTCCTCCCTATCATCAGTGTATGCAGCAGATTTTACGCCTCCCTTTTAGATTACTAAACGAGTGCCCCGCCTAGTCAATGTATAGAACAAATTTAGCGCCCCCCTCCCAGGTAACTATGGGGGGGGGGGCCGCACCCCCTATGCCCCCCTCCCTCGCGCGGATGCCTATGTGAAGGCCTTTCGGAGAAGCTCTTAGCAATTGTAGACGCCCTTGAAATCACTTTTTCAAAGTGGTTTAGCTACAACGAGCTCCACAGTGACAGCATAGAAAAGCTTGTTTCCTGCTTGAAAAAAAAAAAAAATGTCACGCTGGGCTGCGCACAACATGGTCCGAACCTCACCAATCAAGTGACCAAATTTTTTTCTGCTCATCCATTTGCGTTTTTACACAAAGGCATTCCACACGGAGCGAGTATCTTCCCGTGAAAAGAGGAAGTACCTGAAGCTCAGGTGCATCACCAAGGCTTGCAGCCCAAGAGAAACAATGTTTTGGGGGGCACTTGCGAACTATACATTTTTTTTGGTGGGGGGGGGAGGGGGATAGAAAAGATGCGCGACCAATTATTAAGAATAGATTGTTGTAAACCGATAGCGAGTCACTACTCGGCAATGCGTTGTATGACCAGTGTGCAGAAAAAAGGTTATCATCCAGATACTGCTCGTGATTCTCGTCTCAGAGTTTGACGTTACGAATAATGGGACTTTATTTACAGATTAGTGCTTAAGAAATGATGATTCGCCGTGGAAGGTGTTGCAAGCAATGGCTTACAACCGAGTTCATCGTTCCACTCTTCTACCACTCCACATCGATAAAATGTTTCAGTGCAGTCACGCGCTCACATATTTTCTCAGTTGCCATTTGTGGCCATGCACGAGCAACAAAGTATATTTTAAATGTTTCACAGTGCCTGTGTGCGTGGTTGATTCCTGTCTCTGTGCAGCACATTACTGCCCTGGGTGACGTATGGATGGATGGATGAATGGATATGGCTATATCTTTTAGATCGGGCGGTGGCTAGCACCACCAAGCCGTAATACTTAATGAACCAAAAACTAGATTTATTTTTTTTTTCCTTAAAAAAGTGAGGTTGAGGATTCATACTTTGCAGTGAGGGGTTTAATTTTCGCTCGTGCCTTGACTTTAGCCACCAATCAGATAACCTTCTTCTAGCTAATTCTACCCGCTTGAAGTCTATTTTGCCCTCTCTGTCCCTAAACACCAGTGCTTTGAAAAACTCTGGGCCATCATCCTGCACTATAGGGTGAAGCCCTTCACAGAACAATATCAAGTGTTCGGCAGTTTCTTCTTCCTCTCCACACGCACTGCATACCGTGTCTACCCCTTCGTATTTGGCCCGATATGTCTTGGTTCGCAATATTCCCGTCCTGGCCTCAAACAGTAGAGAACTACCCCGAGTATTATCATAGATCTTTTCCTTGACGATTTCCTGCTTAAAAGTTAGATAGATCTCTAGTGCGGAGTTCTTAATCATGCCAATTCTCCACATATCGGTCTTCGTTTCCTTCACTTTCTTCTTAACCGATAGTTCTTATCGGTTTGGCCACCTGCTGTTTTCTAAGTATTTACCAGTCAATTTTCTGGTGCGCTTCCTACGTGCAAACGTATGCCAGCGCCACCTCGCGGTTTCCTCCCAAGACGTTACGCGCTAGCCGGCGCGTTCATCACACTTCCCTATTCTAGCCACTGTAGCACTGCTCACAGCTGTCGTTTCTTTTGAAGAAAAAAAAAATGTGCTAAAAAAGAAAATTCCTCGCATTTCGTTTTCTGCTCTCTCGCTGTCTCAGGTTTCCCGCGCCCATGCTTCCTGCTCCGCAACTCTCACTCTGCGTCGCTGACCTTGCCCTCTCATGTTGCCCTCGTCTCTGCGCTCGCTTGTAAACCTGCAGCGTCGGCATTTCAACAAAATGAAAGAAAAGAAAGTCGCTCTTTCGTTTTTGCTTTTTTCCTCCACATCGTCGCGCGTCTTCTGAGAAGCAAGGCGTCTGTTCACTTTGTCGTCTGCTTGCGTACCGCTCCGGTGGTCACCACGAATTTCAGAACACAAGTTCGTAGTACTGGGGAGTTGTTAATATAATGTGGAACTAAATTAACACTCATTATTCTGAAAAGTTCGGTATTCTGAAGTACGTAGTAGTAAAATAATTTTACATTAAAACTATTAGTAATTGGTGCAAGACTTTTTAAAAGCTCATTATTATGAAAAGTTCATTATTGTGGGGTTCGTTCTACTGAGATTTCCCTGTATTCGGCTTGCATGCCATAAAACTCGGCGTGGCAGCTGCGTCTACTGTCTCTGCTGATAAGCAATGGCATTGAAAGTGAGCTCTAAGAGCTTCCCTCTTAAAAAGTACACTCTAACTGTAGCATGAAGCTACAACTTACGTTAGTCGCAGAATTATTTCTCTGCTTTTTAAAGCAAAATTGTAGGTGACTCTGTCAGTTGTATGTTCATACATGAACAACCTGACACTTTCTGCTAGAGAATTTTCGGGCATTTAAGTGGCAGCCCTGGCAGCCTCTATTGAGTGGTGCATAAAGCTAATGGATCGTTACAAGTTGCGTTAGCTGTTCTGGGATTTATATCAGGGCACCCAAACTCCAAAGTCTATACAAACATGTGTGCATAATGTGAATACCGTATTTACTAGCATAATTTGCAACCTCACATAATTTTCGCATTCCTAATATTTTGCCAGCTTAGCTAAAAAAATCATATTTTGCGTTCCCTGCCCGAGCCAGCTCACCAGCGCATGCCTGAAGAGACTTTGGACTTTTGGATGCTACAGACGGGCCCACTGGCCACGCGCCTCGTCGAGCGCAGTCAAACGGGCCACGAGGGCAAAGTCCCTTCTTCCGAGGACTTCCTTTAACTGGACTCCTAGAACACCGTACCCAAACACTGAAACCTGTTGACGGATCGCTGGAAATGCTAGAGCGTTTGCCTTCCTTTATCTCCCCATCTCTACCACAGAAAGAATGCATGCTCACGTAACGTGAGGGACAATTTTCTGCATTGGAGAGTTGCAAGGGCCTGCCGCCCTGTCATGCCAACTGTTCCCCTCTTTCTCTGTGTCCGTGCTGCAACATAGGCTTGATTGATTTCAGTAGTTAAGGTTTCACAGACCGTCTATCGCATTTAGGTGGCGAAGCTCCTTAGAGCGAGAGTCGTTCTCTCCTCTGTAGTAGTAGTAGTAGTAGTAGTAGTAGTAGTAGTAGTAGTAGTAGTAGTAGTAGTAGTCATCGTAGTGGTGGTAGTAGTAGTAGTAGTAGTAGTAGTAGTCATAGTGGTAGTAGTAGTAGTAGTAGTAGTAGTAGTAGTAGTAGTAGTAGTAGTAGTAGTAGTAGTAGTAGTAGTAGTCATAGTGGTAGTAGTAGTAGTGGTGGTGGTGGTAGTAGTATCAGTAGTAGTATGTAGCCAATTATAGTTAGTTTTAAGAGGCGATACCTGTAGTTGATGAGATGTTATAAAACTGGAGGGTGGTACTTGGAGTTGATGATGAAAGATGCAAGATGTTATAATAGGAATGATGTCACAAATGGCGCGTCTCATTGGTGGAAGGTAATCATTCAATTCAATGTGGCGACTTACGCTAGTGGAAGTGTAATAAAATTAATTCGCTGTTAACGTGTGCTCGGAGCCGCCGGATAGACAAGGCTGCAGAGTGGTGACTGAGCAAGTCGACGGCAGCGCGCACTCTCAGACAGAATGTTGATGTGCGAGCCCGCGAGGCAGAAGCGCCGTGAAGCTGTGTGATGCTGCCGCCAAGATCCTGCTGTACGAGAGCGGGAGGCCCAAGCGGCACGGCATACACACACAGCATTCCTCACGTCTTCAAATGACGATAGACTGGGCGAATTACACGAAAAATTCATGGTTTACCGATGATTCCCTCCAGAGCTTCGCCCACTCGTCATCATTCACCTCATAGACATGCTGTAATTTCTTGTTTTTACTAGCAGAAAAACTCCTTTGTACCATAAATATTGTCACGTGCTAAGAGCTCGAAGGAACGTATAAAAGGACGCGACTGTCAAAAATCTCAGAGACCAAGAAGGACGTCTCCGCTGGCACGGGTTGCTCGTCTTCGTCTACCTCGTTCACCGGCACAGAACTGACCCACTGTTCACTGGCACAGAACACCAGGTGGCATTACTCCTCCTCCCAAGAGAGCATCGACCCGATGCTCAAACAAACGTGTGCACTTGCCGTGGGTCGAAGTAGGTGATACAAAAAAAACATTAAACAATTAGTGCACGAGAGAAAATGAGTCCTGAGCCCGGCAATCGGAAATAAACGGCATTCACTGTTCACATGAAGAGTTCACTGGCACAAGAAGAAAATTCGCATCACCGCGTAAAGTATGGTTTTAGGCGGACTACGTGTACAGTCTCTGGACGTGGTAACCTGCGCTGGGATGATGGTGAGCCTCCGTCTGGAACCACTTCGTAGTTCACGTCGCTCACACGTCTGAGAACTTTGTAAGGTCCAAAGTACTTCCTCAAGAGTTTCTCACTGAGACCTCGCCGCCTAATGGGTGTCCAAACCCAAACTTGGTCACCAGGTTCATAATTAACTTCTCGATGATGGATGTTGTACCGCCGTGCATCTGCGCACTGTTGAGTTCGGATGTGCACACGGGCCAGTTGACGTGCTTCCTCAGCGCGCTGAATGTACTCATTGATGTCGGGGGCTAATTGGTCGAGCTTGTCGATGTCCTCATATGGAATCATGGCGTCCAGCATAGTTCTAACATCTCGACCATAAACGAGTCGGAATGGCGTGAAGCGTGTGGTTTCCTGCGTTGCAGTGTTATACGCAAATGTTACGTACGGCAGGATGTCGTCCCACGTTTTGTGCTGCACATCCACGTACATAGAGATCATGTCGGCTAGCGTTTTGTTTAGCCTTTCGGTTAAACCATTAGTCTGAGGGTGATACGCAGTGGTCTTTCGATGGGTTGTGTAACTCAACCTGAAGATATCATCCAAAAGTTTCGCTGTGAACGATGTCCCTCGATCAGTGATGACATATGACGGGGCGCCATGCCGTAACACAATTTGATGCATAAAAAAACTGGCAACTTCAGATGCGGTTCCCTCGTGGCAACGCTTTCGTCTCAGCGTAACGCGTCAAATAATCTGTTGCGACAATAATCCATTTGTTGCCAGAAGAAGACAAAGGAAACGGGCCTAGGAGGTCCATCCCCACTTGTTCAAACGGTGTACGTGGTGGATCGATCGGTTGTAGATGACCTGCCGGCTTTAAATGTGGTGTCTTGCGACGCTGGCATTCACGGCATCCCTTCACGTAGCGTTTGACACAGGCAGACATTTTAGGCCAGTAGTACAGTTGTCGCACCCGATCCATAGTTCTCGAGTAGCCCAGATGGCCGGATGTGGGCTCGTCGTGGCAAGCTAATAAGACGTCATCGCGGAGGGCTTTGGGCACGACGAGAAGATGAGATCTGTCACCAGCACCGGCGTTCCTTTTGTATAAGACGCCATTTCGTAGGCAAAATGATGGCAACGTTCGCGACATTGGACGAGGAATGGGCGCGGTGCCACCTTCTAAATGATCTATAATCACTCTTAGATCGGCGTCATTTCGTTGATGAGACATCAGATCCGGTCCGCTGACAGTTGCCACGAAGGCGCCGTCCTCTTCTGCGCTAGTACTGGCGGATTGAAGAGGTGCTCGTGATAGCGTGTCGGCGTCTTCGTGCTTTTTGCCTGACTTGTACACGATGGTGACATCAAATTCCTGTAGTCGCAGACTCCATCGTGCTAATCTTCCAGAAGGGTCTCGTAGATTGGTCAACCAGCACAAAGCATGATGGTCAGTCACCACTTTAAATGGTCTTCCATAGAGATATGGCCTAAACTTTGTTATTGCCCAAATGACCGCGAGACATTCTTTTTCTGACGTGGAATAGTTGGATTCCGCGCGAGACAGTGTGCGACTTGCGTAGGCTATTACCCGTTCAATGCCATCTTGTCTTTGTACCAAAACAGCTCCAAGGCCGATATTGCTGGCATCAGTGTGTACTTTTTACCTGTTAAAAAAAGTGCTGTACGCGTTAAAATCCAAATTCACCGCGTTCTGCAGGGAAGTAGGACTTCCTACGCTGGCTGGAACCTTAGCTAGTAGCAAAAGCACTAACTTGAACGTCTTTTTTCTGCTAAAACCCACAAAGCGGGCATTCCCTTCAGAACCATTGTTAGTGAAAATGGTTCATGGCAGGGCAACGTTAGCAAATTCCTGTTAAGCAAACTAAAGCCACTCAGTGTCAGTGACCCGTTTCGCACTAAAAGCTCTAGTGATGTCGCAGATTTCATACGGAATAACCAGCAGATTTCCTTTGCTTTCTCAGTAGATGTTGAAGACTTGTTTTACTCGGTACCTCATGATAAGCTTTTGACTTCGGTCCGACAGTGCATAGAGGATAATGGTGATGTTTCTTTTATGAATAATGCGGGCGTATCCGTTGAAAACTTTTTAGCACTTTTAGAATTTTATCTTAACGTTACTTTTATTACTTTTAACGACAAGCCCTATCTACAACGACAAGGCATCTGTATAGGTTCTTGTGTCGCCCCTGTTCTTACTGATATTTTTTTAGCAGATGTAGATAGGACGTTGGATAAATTTTTAAGGGGGAATAAGGTTTTGAAGATTTTTAGATATGTTGACGATTTTTTAATTCTTTTAGACAAGCGAGGGTCCTATACACCCCCCAATTACTTTTTAGATTTTCAAGTAGACGCCTGTACTTCAGTGAGTGTGTGTGCGGAAGAGGTACCATATGAAGTACAGCGTTCTTATTGTGACCATGTGCTTAGTGTTTTTAAAGATCATGGACGCGGACTTAGGTTCACTACCGAGGTACCCACAGAGACTTGTCTCCAGTTTTTAGACCTCAAGCTACTGTGGGGTAGTGAACACTTTTGTTGGGTGTACCGGCCTAGAGTGAAGAAGGGGCTGTTGCCGTATGATTCTGCGCACTCGAAAATAGTTAAAAGAGGAATTGCTTCGCTATGTCTAGAATCCTCATTGATTAAGTCGTGCCCACACCACATGCGTACTAGTTTTTATGATCAGATCAGCCGATTGACGGCGGCGGGCTTCCCTTCGTCGGTCCTAACGCGGTTGCCGAGTCACTACTGCAGAAGATGAAACGTTGGAACACGAAGGGATAGAGCTACTTGGGATCCTTCGGGTTCCAAGCTTCAAGTAGTGCCTTACGTGCACAAGCTCTCCCACAATATTAAGAAGGTTGCTGCAAGGCATGGTGTGGCTGTGGTCTTTTCAGCGCCAGAAAAGCTCGCCAAGTTATGTCCGCGTATTTGCAATGGCAAGAGACGCGGTTGCGTGAAAAAACATGAGACTGCCTTCGTCAAATGTTCCATGGGAGTTGTATACTCCATTCCTTTTTCCTGCGGTAACGTGTACATTGGCATTACCGAGCGTTGCCTCAATGACAGGCTTAGGGAGCATGCGCTAAAGGTTAAGAAAAACGAGGACAAGTACGCACATCTTGTGTCGCATATTGCCGCATGTGGGTGTGAACCACGATTCTCTGATACAAGGATTCTTGGGAGAAGCTCAAATTTATCAGCACGTTTGCTGTTAGAAGCATATTATATAGAAAAGAATAAAAATATATGTGTCAGCGAGCCCTCTTTGGTGTTGCATCAACAAGAATTTTCTTTCCTTGATGCGAGGGTTTAGCGATTATATCTCCTTTTTGTGTTCACACCCCTTTTTTACTTGTGCCTTGTGGTGTGGTGACGCCTTTTACTTCACGTGTTGTTGGCTTTCTAATGGCGCAGTTCTGTTAGTTTGTGCCTTTGCGCATTCCGATGTATGTATTTAAGAAGGTCAGATAGGAGCAATAAAGCAGTTGGTAGTGAGCGCTGCGTGTCGTGTGTGTTGCTCTGGTGGAAGTGTGAGTGCTTGTGTGAGTGTTTGCGTGAGTCGAGGTTGCGCCAAATTTTCTAATAATATGGTGTACTTCAGTGTCAGCATCTTCATCGAAGTGGCCGAGCACGGGAGGGGAAGAGAGCCGGTGCTGTAGTTCCGCAAAGGCAGTCTGCTGGTCGTCAGCCCAGACAAATGGTGTATCATCACGCGTGAGGCGTAATAGTGGCTCCGCTATGTTAGAGAAATTTTCAATAAAGCGCCGGTAATACGCACACAGACCCAGAAAACCGTCGAAGACTTTTCTTGTCTGTTGGAGGTGGAAAAGCGGTGACGGCATCAGTTTTGTCAGGATCAGGCCGAACACCAACGGCGCTCACGACGTGACCAAGAAACTTCAATTCTTCGTAGCCGAAATGACATTTCTCAGGCTTGAGTGTGAGATCGGCCGATCTAATGGCTTCGAGCACATTCCGAAGGCGACGAAGATGTTCGTCAAACGTTTCTGAAAACACAACGACATCATCAAGGTAGACGAGACAGCTTTTCCACTTGAGGTCTGCCAGGACGGTGTCCATCATTCGCTGGAATGTGGCTGGAGCGGAACAGAGGCCGAAAGGGAGCACTTTGAATTCATAAAGTCCGTCCGGCGTTACAAAAGCGGTCTTTTCCCGGTCACGTTCATCGACCTCTATTTGCCAATAACCGCTTTTCAAGTCGACGGACGAAAAATACTTCGCACGTCGCAGCTTGTCCAGAGAATCATCGACTCTGGGCAACGGGTACACGTCTTTCTTTGTGACATTGTTCAACTTTCTGTAGTCGACACAAAAGCGAAGCGTGCCATCTTTCTTTTTCACAAGAACGACTGGTGATGACCAAGGGCTGCTTGAAGGCTGTATCACGCCATCCTGAAGCATTTCCTTAACCTGCGTTTGAATCGCGTGCCGTTCGGTTGGCGAAACGCGATAAGGCTGCTGCCGTATGGGATGCGCGTCGTCGTAGGTGATAATACGGTGTTTCGTTATCGGTGTTTGACGTATCTTCGAAGAACGTGCAAAGCATGTGTGGAACTCCAGCAACAGCTCGCTCAAACGCTGCTTCTTCGCTTCAGAAAGCGTTGGATTGATGTCGACGCCGCGGAGAGGCGTTTCAGCAGTGCCGATGGCCTCGGAAGCAAAACACTCGGTAACATTGGCGACTGGGTCGGCGTAGGCGATGACAGTTCCAGGAAAAAGGTGCCGGTGCTCGTAGCTGAAGTTTGTGACAAAAACGTTGCAGTGATCATCACGAAGGTCAACAAGGCTTCTCGCTACGCAGACACCCTGAGACAGCAAAAGCAAGTGATTGCTTTCTACGACTGCTTCACCGTGCATCACTCCGTCCAACGCCACCTGAACCACAACAGTTGCACGGGGTGGTAACGTGACAGCGTCGTCGACGACGCGAAGAGACACTCGGGAGTGGCTGGGGTCGGCGTAAGCTGTTGTGGCGTTTGTGGTCGCGAAAGTGACTAGACGTCGTCGAATGTCAATTATAGCACCATGCTCCCTGAGAAAATCCATGCCGATGATCAGGTCTCGAGAACACTGCCGTAGAACGCTTAAACTAGCAACAAATGTACAACCGCGGACTTGCAGTCTTGCCGTGCACATACCGAGTGGCGTGACGATATGCCCGCCAGCTGTACGAATTGGCGTTCGATTCCAAGGCGTCGTTACTTTCTTGAGAAGGGCGGCCAGCTTTTCGCTAATTATGGAATAGTCCGCACCAGTGTCCACTAAAGCACTGACTTCGCGACCATCTAGCAGAACAGGAATATCTAAGGACACTCTTCCGCAATCAGCCGGTGGTGTCGTTGTCGATGTATCGTCGTTATCTTCAGTCCGCGTCGATAGGGGGCCTTGAGCATGACCAGTGTGAGCGGCCTTGCCCCTGAAGGTCGCTGAGGCTAGTTTTCCCGACGTGGGCTAGGTGACCGGCCCTGCGCCACGCCCGCATAGGTGCGATGATTCGGCGAGAACCGCCGCGGTGATGGAGAGCGTGAGTGGTGCCGAGATGTCGATCCGCGCTGCTGAGCAACGTAGTCAGCGATTTCCGGAGGCCGCTGGCCGAACCTAGGAGGTGGGGAGTTGGCCGAAAAACCACGAAGTCCCAGCTGTCGATAAGTGCACTGTCGGTAGATGTGCCCAGGTTCACCACAGTGATAGCAAAGCGGACGTCGATCGGGGGCCCGCCACACGTCTGATTTTCGCGGAATTGGTCGGCGGTCACTGAGGTACGGGCCCGCTTGGACTGCCTGAAGCATGGCTGGGGCTGTGGTATAAGGCGGAGTGAAATGTTGTGCAGGTTGGCGCAGAGTTTGGTCTGCCGGAAGCATAGCAGGGGCCGCGGTGGGGAGCGGAGCCAAAGGTGGTGCTGGCTGGAGGAGAGTTTGCGCATACGACATGCGAGGGAAGTCATTTAGGGGCCGCGGTTCTGTCTGACAGGACGGTTCTTGTAGTGCCTGCTGAACTTCATCTCGGACGATGCCGGACAAAGAACTGACAGTGGGCGCTGAGGGTGTAGATAACTTCTGCAGTTCTTCGCGAATTACGGAGCGTATGAGCTCTCGGAAGAAGTCGACGTGGGCCCCAAGACCACCCATGTAGTCCGTAGCAGAAGTAAAGTTCACTTGTCGCTCGTACGTCTGGGTCCGTTGCCGAAGCGTGCTTTCAATCAGGACGGCTTCAGCAAGAAACTCTGACGTAGTCTTGGGAGGGCTGCGTACAAGACCACCGAACAACTGCTCCTTCACTCCACGCATCAGGTAACGCACCTTCTTCTCTTCCGGCATGTGAGGGTCGGCTCGTCGAAAAAGACGTGTCATATCCTCAACATACATAGCTACGCCTTCATTTGGCATTTGCATACGGCACTGGAGCTCACGTTCAGCTCGCTCTCGGCGATCGGGACTTGCATACGTTTCAAGAAGCCGGCGTTTGAAGTCCACCCATGACGTGAACACACCTGCCCGGTTTTCGTACCAAACCCGTGCCCCGTCATTCAAACTGAAGTAGACATGTCGGAGCTTGTCTGTGTCATCCCACATGTTATGAGCGGCAACGAAGTCATAGTGGAGTAGCCAATCTTCGACATCCTCATGGACAGCACCATGAAAGGGATTCGGCGTTTTTGGTTTGAATAGTGTATATTGCGATGGCGTTGCGCCTTCCATACCGGCTTGGTTGGAGCCGCTTGGGACGGCGCTGCCTGGAATAGTTGGGGCCGTCATCTCTTCTGAGAGAAGTCCGAACTCAGGGTCCAGTCCACGGATCCTGCGGCTAGCACGGTGAACAGGCGTAACCACCGGTATGGGGCTGGAGCTTCTTGTACTAGGAGGGGTTCGGTGCATAGGGTACCCAGCACCTCCACCAGTTGTCACGTGCTAAGAGCTCGAAGGAACGTATAAAAGGACGCGACTGTCAAAAATCTCAGAGACCAAGAAGGACGTCTCCGCTGGCACGGGTTGCTCGTCTTCGTCTACCTCGTTCACCGGCACAGAACTGACCCACTGTTCACTGGCACAGAACACCAGGTGGCATTATTTTTAATGCGTGCTCACAGTGGTGTTACTAAGTTGTCCTAATTGGTGATAGGAAGTGGACTACGAGCACTGAATTAAGAAGGGGTGCTGACAGAGACTGGAGAGGGGAAATCGCCCTTACCCCCTTGGATCCGCCACTGCTTTCAAGTGGGTGATTTGAAATGCACTGACCTGATGCAGACCGCTAAAATGCGATTTATATTAAAATAAGCACTTTCTTGGTGCAAAAGTAGCCCTACAAGGTTTTTGAACCGTCATTTCAAGAACTAACGTTGACCTAATATTTGCCTTTAGTGTCACTTTGACTCTTTCGCAACCGTGAGAAAAGGGACTACCTTTACTAGGTGAAAAAACATTTTTTTTTGTGGCTAGATACTCATGCTTTACTTACATTCTTTAATACCAAACTGTAGCTAAAAGACTGTTCTGTCCAATAAAACTAATGTTGCATACATATTTATTACACACATTAGAAAAAGTTTTTATAATGACAAGTCTATATAGCAATTATACAATGAATGATTTAACAAGGAGGATAACTTAAAAAATATAGAGGTTACAAATAAGTCAAGATATAGAATTTGATGCTTCTTATGTTGCAAAAAGCTTGTACAAGTTTCAAAAATTATTGCAACAAACTGTTCTTTCCACAAAAAAGAAAGTTAGTAAGGCTACAGCAGTATATGGGCTATCTAGTGCAGCTTGCCGTCGCGGACGGGGTCAGTGCTTTGGGTCCATGGCACTTAGAAAAGCAAGGAACGAAATAAATACGGCTTCTGGGCATAATTTACAAATAAATCAGGCCTGAAAATAGCTCTGAGGTATTCCAGTAGAGATGAAAGTGAGGCAACTCAACGTTTCTCATGTAGATGATTCCAATGCACTTCATCACTTGATCAGGACTGAACTTCCTTCACAAATCGGCTCTTTCCGGGTATGTCTGCCTCTCCAAAATATGCATCCACGCATATTTGCTTGTGTAATCACAGACCGTGCTGGTCAGCTGCGCAGTGAAAGACTCCGTAGACAGTTGAAACCCTCAAAATGAGTAAAATTGCTCTGAGTGTACACTCCGCTGCCCTTAACTACTAATTAGACAACAAAATGTGCGCCACACATACAGCCGACACTCGCTCAATGTTGCAGCTTGACTTGACGCATTCTTGTTATTGGTGCTAAAATTTGATGTGTCAACATTTTCTCCAGGCTCACTGCTGCTGATTTCATCCTCAAAATCTGCTGTTCATGCGATCGATTCGCAAGAAACACGACACTTAGGAACATCCACATGAGGAAACGACGACATGATCGGTGCACTTACACAAGAACCTGTAACTTTAGGTGGCGAGAGAAAACTTCCCTAAAACAAAAAAACAACCAAAACATAGCAGATCTTATTGCATGTTTCCTACTTTCTCACCGAGGTGGCGTTAGGTGCCAAATATCACGACCGTGGAAAAATTTAAACTTGAAATGCATCGTTCAAATTGATCGATTTGAATAGGCACGGTGGCTAAAGAGTTAAACATTATGAATTTCATGTGGTGGAAGGAGCGCGTGTCCTTAGCACATGTAGTATGCATGGCAGAATCTTGGAATCGCACTAGTTGTCAAAACACTTGATTTGCATTATGAGCGAGTGGTTTTACTAGAGTGCAAAGTGTGCAGCTACACAAGTGCACTTTACAGACAAATAGCAGGTATTTTGCCAAGTAGAAAAAGCAAGAACTATGAGGTAGTGGACACTCAGCAACTGTACAGTTGTCAGCAAGATTAACACAAACGCTCCACAGCGTGTCCTTAAACAGTTTGATGTTAGCTGCACAGCTTTGGGTTCTCTTGCCAAGAAGTTACCCTATATGTCAGCATACAATCCAAGTATAACAAGGCATTATCTCAATAACAGCACCCAGCGCTTCATTGCTAACATCAGTCAAAGTAGTCCAGGTCACACGTCGGAACGTTTATGGTCACCTTGATGACAACAGCACATTCCGTAGACAATCTAGGATGCTTTGAAATGGCCAATGATACATGCACAAACGTTCCTTTGCTTGCGGCATAGTTAATGGCAATTCGCACGAAGTGCAACTGCCCTATGACATTCTGCTCTTGAAGGTGAAGCTCAAGCATCATCCAAGTACTTTATTTTTTCTATTTTGCATGTCTACATTGCATTTTTGTACATACTGCCTCCATGTCAGATGCTGTAATGAGGTCAAACTGTTGTACGCACCATAGAGATCAGGATTAGGCCTGATGTGCTTCTCAAGGTAGGACGGGCCCGAGAGCTGGGGCATGGCTGACCACAGCAGCCGCCTGAGCACTTCATCGGTGGTCACATCGAAGAGGCTCTGGTAGAAGCTGAACTTCCAGAATGATGGTGTGCCGACGCCTCTCTCTCTGTTGAGCAGCTGCAACTGTCGGCATTATAAGGGGGCACTAAAGTGAAACAATTACTTGGTTCAGAAGTTAGAACTCTAATTTCATAGGTTTCACTAAACGGAAAAAATAAAGGTCGAATTTTCACTTTTAAATTTTGCGCTGGAACCTCCACACGTGAAGTGCGTAATCTGAAATGTATTTCGAGATTACTAACTTTCATAACATGGGCGCAACGAATATTTTTAGAACTTGGTATGTTAGGTCTATAAAACCTACAATTGCCAATGTACTTCATTTGTACTAATACATAAAAAATCGTTTTTCCTCTTTCGAGTCAAGGCACTTAAAAAATTTTTATTTCTTGGTCAATCCTGACGAAACTAGGTGAAGGAATGTGTATTTGCACGCTGATTTCAGATATTTAAATATTTTTCGATGATAATGTGTAGTTTATAAAATACAAGTATTTTATGTGCCTTTGGGGGGCAAGTTTTTTTGTAAACAGAGAGTCACAAAACAAATCAGCATATCACAATGATCTAAAATCAGAACTATGTACAGTGCAACAAAAATGGACGTTCTAAACCCATTCGAAGTTACTCTCACGAGTCTTTAGAAGTACCAGGTTCTTTTAAGAAATCATTGATCCCGCCTGTCGGGGCTGAATTTTGAGCAGAGAAGAAGCGCATGCTTCTTTCGAAGTAAGATGAGAGAAGAGCGCCGACTCCGCTCGAAGGAACACATTTTGCAATGCCCGATGTTTGGGTTGCCTGCGATGCCATTACTTAAAAATGAAGTTAAATAACCGGCTGCTGTTTTGGAATTTAAACCTTAGACAACAGAACTGCGTTTCATGTAAATATGTGAGATTGTGAACGGACATGTTGTGTGAAATGTAACGTGTTGTATAGTTTTTCGAAGTATGGCAAAAGTTGTAAGATGTGTGGTGTAGATAATGGGTTTATTCTTTGTGTGATTTTTAACGTGCAGTAGGTGTTTTAGTTTAGGGCAGTGTTGTGGACTGCATACTGTGTGTAGTGTGGTGAAACATACACTCATCGAGAACTTAATATAAATAAAGCTTAAAGCTTTTTTAAAGGGTGGCTCATGTGATGTGTGAAGCGCACGTTTGAAAAGTTCGCCACTCGGTCAACATGACTCGGAAAGAAAGAGGACGACCGCACGCTGCAGCAGCACGAGTAAGCATGACCAAACTGATCCAATGAAGATCCTCCATGGGATTTCGGAAGCCAGAAGCACAGTGGCTGAAACATGGCTGAGACATAGTGGAGGCAAGAGGCTACCAGGGCAGGGGAGTGGTGGCCTGTGGCAAGGCCGCTGCAGGCTCCCACCTGAACGTGTTCCTGAGCGTTAACACTGTCTGGCGTTGGCCAGGCATTTCATCTGACATCGACCAGTCGTTTTTTCCAGCGCTGGCTGGGCACTTCCCCTCCGTGTCCAGTTTCATGTCCAAGCGTCTGAGGAAGAATGAGGAAGGGCGCCGGCCTTGGATCGACCGACGCTACCTGTCCTTCGACCAACACCGTGACCCCGACTGCGTTTCCCCACATCACACCTCGTTGTCTGTACGTTGTGGTGTACACGTATCCCGAAGGAGTACGGCTACTAGCTTGGGTCCGGTCTTAGCGAGCCGCAGGGCACATGTTAACTGTCGCCGTGGCGAGAACACGATACTGCTCAAAGTCGCAACACTTTATTGTCTGTGGCAACACCAAATGCAGTACAGCCCGTTGCGAAGACGCGGCGGGAAAGCAAATAGGCTTATCCACGCCACAGGCATAAAAGTACTACACAGGGTGCCACGAGCATGTCTCCGCGGTAAAGGTTATCCACAGAGACACCGGGACCAAGGCCCGGTTGCTCGAGCGAGGGCAAAGGTGCTCGCGTTGGCTTCAGAGGGAGACGGGCCGGCGTAGCGAGGCCACGCACTAGGATACCGTACCACTCTTCGGCCTAGCGTTCGGAAAGGGAGGGGGGGGGGCGACATAAGGTAAGCGTTTGCCGCGGGTGCAAGGCGCTGTTGGCGAAGTCCGAACAAGCCCCACATGGAGCTGAGGGACGAAAAAGAAAAGCGTGCTTACCCCATGTCGTCCCCGGAGAGGGCTCTGCCCGCTCCCGACGCAGCGCGCGAAAACTTCTCGGGGACTTTGCGCACGGCGCCACCATCAACGTCCGCTACCGGGTGAGGGGGCTAAACGTCACTCCGCTCTCCCAGCGCGGCAGACAGCGGAGAAGGGGAGACATGTCGGGACATGAGAACGGCAGAAAAAGCAGCAAAGCCCACACAAAGGACGCGGGCTAGCCTAAATTCCCACATCCCCCTCTCCTAAATTTGCCCTTTACCGGTCTGCAAAAGGCAGCCGGACGTCACCCATGCAGTTAAAATGACACTGCTATGAGCAACAGCTAACCTCAGTACAGCCCTGTAACTGCTGCAAAAAAAAAATGATGACAAAGGAGAAACAAAAACATTGAAAACAAAATAAACAAATGACACTATAAAAATAATTGCGGAAGGGAGCACTGGAAAGTAGTAGTAGCGTTCATGGCGCTGAAGTGGGATAGCGTCCACCACGTGGAGGGGCGGAGGAGCGCGAGAACGTCCGCTGGTTGCGAGGCCCGAATGCAAGGCCAGAGGCACGGAAGGGGGCTCTCTGATGGCTCGTTGCTGCTCTTGATTAGCCGCAAGTCCAACGAACGCCGCTTAGGTTGTGGTTCAGAGGCCCCGCATTTCTGGCTCGATGACGGAGCTGGGACGTTGCGGGGAGCCGGGCATCTCCAGTGATCAGGGAGGCCGAACCAGAATTGGCTGCGAGGCACCCTGGCATTGGCCAACAGCATATAGCTGCTTTCAGCTGGCCTCGCGCAGGAGCCATGTGGGAAATGCAGCAGGGCTTCTTCGACGATGGCCGAGAGCAGAGCACAGCCAGACTGTCTGACGTCAGTAGGTCAATGCCCCCCAGTACCTACAGTGTCCACGTCGATGGGGCGAAGCCACGATGCGCACTCTTCACGGGCACGCACTGAAGTGTCACAAACTAACACATGCACAGAAGCACGCACACACACCGCCGACAGCTGCGCGAGCGTAGGCGCAAAGCGTCCTTCGTCGCTCTCTCGTGGCATAAGCACGGACACTCAAGGTCACACATACCTCCCTTCGCGGTAGACGAAATAAACACGGAAAAAAAGTAAAACGGAGCAAAATGACATTCAATATCTGTCCAAAGGAAGATGAAAACAAAATACAAATAACACTTAATATTAGACAAAAGAAACATAAAATACCCATGAACACTTAAAAAAAAAAGAAACACTGGCAGCAGACTGGGCGGGGTCAACTTCTTTACGAGAAAGGCCGTAAAGAAGCTGACCTATGCTAAGGCTAGACAGTAAACTGAGAGCCTTCGGTTGTGGAGAAGTCCGCCGTCCGGCGCGAAATCACGAAGGCGACCGCTTCCTCAGATTATACCGCTGCGAGGTCCGAATGCGGTTCGCCACTCTGGGTGTGCCCGTTACTTGCGCGAGCTCGTCAGACTTGACAAAGGGCTTCAGGTCTCCGATGTGGGCACGGCTGAGTTTTCCCAAAGGGGTTCTTTCAGCTAGTACGCACCATGGACACTCACTGACAATCGGTTCATAAGACCGGGCGGCTTGCCAACCCTTGGCTCAACCATTTGTCAGACGTGGCAGTCACGGAAAAGCGATAAAAGCCACGCTTCGTGCCGGGCCAGGTCACCATGTTGCTCGGTTTACATAAAACTTTGAAGCCACTCAGGTGACCGGCCATGGTTTCGTCGTGAGAGGATCGCAACAGTGTGGCTCTCAGACTTTTTTGGGGCTTAGCCACCTTAACGGATCGATCAACTCGTCGTCAGTGGCTATATAGTTCAGCAGGAGCCCATCATGGTCCAGCAAAATGAATCCGCCGGGGACACAGCGACCCACGCTGTTTCAGCCCCCTAATCGCGCCTGCCGCAGAACAAGCAGTGTAACGGCGCTCCGCGCCTCTTCAAGACAGTTTATAGGCGCCCGCCGCCGAACAAGCAGCGTATACGGCGCTTCGTCCCTCCGAAACTCGTAACGAATCACTTTGCTGAGTTTTCAGTAGCTCTACGCTGCCGAAAGCGATTCCCATTCTCCCAAATGAGGGAGTCTTGTATCGCGCCCACTCAGCACTGCAGCAACCGCCACGTGCACGGCGTCACGGGTTCGCTTTCGGCACGGTGGCCTTCTGAAAGTTCCCTCGCTCGGCCGCCATGCAGTGCGCCGCTTACCTGGATAGCAGCCAAGGTCATCCTCATGGGGACTCCCCCTTTTCTCCGCTGTTTCGTCCCCGACACTTGCATGTGCTATGGCACCGCAAGCGGCCGTCACGCCGAAATCCAGGTTCTCGGCAGACAACAGGGGCCACGAGATAGCACGTCAGCTACCACGTAGGATGTGTATTCACCACAAAAGGGGGTGACGACATGGACGGGCGCCGAAGGGTGCCCGTCGATAGAGGCAGTGGCCTCTTTGTGCAACGCGGCATGCCACGAAGCAGGCATGTTGCGACGAGCCCGAATCGCGCAGGCGAACTGACTCGCTAAGAGCAGTCAAAAGCTGGAGCTTTTGATACCGCGTTGGGCGCCAGTGTAGTGACACGCATCCCGAAAGAGTACGGCCACTAGTGTGGGTCCGGTCTTAGCGAGCCGCAGGGCACGCCTTAACCGTCGCCGTGGCGAGAACACGATACTGCTCAAAGTCGCAACACATTATTGTCTGTGGCAACACCAAACGCAGTACAGCCCGTTGCGAAGGCGCGGCGGGAAAGCAAATAAGTTTATCCACGCCACAGGCATAAAAGTACTACACAGGGTGCCACGAGCACGTTTCCGCGCTAAAGGTGATCCACGGATACACCGGATGCACCGGGACCAAGGCCCGGCTGCTCGAGCGAGGGCAAAGGCGCTTGCGTTGGCTTCGGAGGGAGACGGGTCAACGTAGCTAGGCCACGTACTAGGACACCGTACCACTCTTCGGCCTAGCGTTCGGAAGGGGGGAGGGGGGGGGCGATATAAGGTAAGCGTTCGCCGCGGGCGCAAGGCGCTGTTGGCGAAGTCCGAACGAGCCCCACAGGGAGCTGACGGACGGAAAAGAAAAGCGTGCTTACCCAATGTCGTCCCCGGAGAGGTCTCTGCCCGGTCTCGATGCAGCGCGCAAAAACCTATCGAGAGACTCCGCGCGCGGCGCCACCGTCAACATTCGCTACCGGGTGAGGGGGCTAAACATCACTCCACTCCCTCAGCGCGGCAGACAGCGGAGAAGGGGAGAGATGTCGGGACATGAGAACGGCAGAAAAGGCGGCAAAGCCCGCGCAAAGGACGCGGGCTAGCCTAAATTCCCACAACGTGTTGTCTGCACGTGTTGTCTGCACTGTTGTGTACTAGCTATCTGCACGATAGCTAACGCGGAATTTCCCGGCAAATGCTACTGACTTTTTACAACTGCAGCGTAAAAAAAAAAAATGAGCCGCAACGTTTATGTTTCGCCTATACTCATATATGTAGCATTCTATCGAAACAAATGGAGTTGAAATCCCATCTTAAAAACTGCGAGTGTGATGTGCTATAGAAACATTGCTTCATTCTGGTGTTCTGCATCAGGAGATTCTACCAGATTGATTGATTGATTTGTGGGGTTTAACATCCCAAAACCACCATATGATTATGAGAGATGCCGTAGTGGAGGGCTCCAGAAATTTCGACCACCTGGGGTTCTTTAACGTGCACCCAAATCTGAGCACACGGGCCTACAACATTTCCGCCTCCATCGGAAATGCAGCCGCCGCAGCCAGGAATCGAACGGAGATTCTAACAGACACTAGCGACATGATCTATCACATAAATCGTGAAGGTGAAAAAATCGGTGGTGTATTTGCATTAGAAACTGCATAACATCATTTATTGTAGACATTTGCAGCCCACTAGAGTTTTCGTGGGAGTGCACCACATCAACCTTTACTAATTCATTAAGTGGAGTCTATTACAGACCACCAGACAGCTCTTCTTTCATTATTGATTTGCACGCCAATCTCAGTGCTGTTTCAGAAAAGTATCCTAAATCAACAACATTGTCAGCGGGCGATTTCAATTACCGTGACATTAACTGGACCTTTTTACTTCCAACTCTCGATTCTCAAATAAATTCATTAAACTTATGATTGATCATTCTTTAGTTCAGTTAGTCGACCAACCGACCCGAGGAACTAGCACGCTTGATCTTATTGCAACGTCAAATCCCCTGGGTGCTAGTGCAAGGCGCCGAATACTTTTCAAGCCTTGATTCGCATTCGGGATATTGGCAAATTCCCATGCAGGACGACGACAAAGAAAAAACGGCATTTTCAGCCTCCGATGGCCTATACGAATTTAAGGTGATGCCTTTCGGGCTTTGCAATGCGCCCGCGACGTTTGAACGCGTGATCGACACCGTCCTGCGTGGTCTGAAATGGAAGACGTGTCTCTGCTACCTTGATGCCATCATCATCTTTTCATCAACGTTTCCTCAGCACCTTGGGCTATTGGATGACGTACTCACATGCCTCGCCGGCACGGGTGTGCAGCTCAACACCAAGAAATGCCGTTTCACCACAAAATCCATCAAGGTTCTCGGTCATGTCGTGAGCAAGGACGGAATTCACCCCGACTCCGAAAATATCGCTGCCGTCCTTTGCTTCCCACGCCCCAGAAGGCTTAAGTATTTGGGAAGTTTTCTTGGCCTAGCATCTTATTTTCATCGTTTCATGTGAAATTTCGCTTCAATTGTACGCTACTTCACAAACTACTTGCTTCTAATGCTCCTTTGTGTTACCCAAAAAATGTCCATCAGTGTTTGACCTATTGAAGGAAACTCTCACAGTAAAGGTTGTACTCTGCCATTTTAATGAGACCGCCCCGACACTCCTGCGTACCGACACCAGCGGTTGTGGTATAGGTGCTGTTATTCTCCGAGATGACTCTGGACAGGAAAGGGTCGTTGCATACGCTAGCTGAGTGCTTACTGCAACCGAGAAGAAACTATACCATCACTGAGCATGAGTGCCTTGCTGTAGTTTGATCGTACAAAAGTCCCATCCTTATCTGTACGGCCGTAAATTCACCATCGTAACGAACCACCACGCCTTATGCTGGCTTTCTACATTGAAGAACTTGTCCAGACTCTTGGTTCGTTGGATTTTATGCTTACAAAGTATCAGTTTGAGATTATTTATAAATCTGGCAAAAGACATCAAGACACCGACGCCCTTTCTCGTTGCCTACCACCTACGGCTCCGTTCGAGATTCCCGCTGCCATCTCCAACAACCCCAGTGCAAAGGTGACTTCTAGTTCTGTTGCCTTGCTCGCCTCGCTGTACCAGCCACCCTTCTACGATGACTAACCCTTCATTTCTTGCCAGCAGGCTGACCCGTACTGTCGGCGCTTTATAGACCACCTCTCAGGAGCTACCCGGCCACCCAATGCATGGCTTCGTTGACAACTCGAGCACTTCAAGCTTCAGGATGGCGTGCTTTATCATCAGGTAGCGGCCCGGAATGCGGCGCTCGTCAAGGAAGAATGGGCATTGGGCCGCGCGGCGGGTACAGCGCGACAATAAAAAATCATTTCGAAAACTGAACGCTGTCAGAGCTGGATATTCCTCACGTTAGCTCCAACAGTTAATGGTGACCCGATAAAGAACACACAGCCCGATCATCCCGCATAGGTCTCGCCAGCTCTACCACAATCCTACCGGTGCTGCAGTCGCTGCGATTCACCAGGTCAACTTGCCATCATTTTGGCCCAACAGCCCCAGGACATGGTTTCTGCAGGTCGAGGCGCACTTTCGTCTACGGCAAATCACCAGCCAACATACCAGGTTCTGGGCATTCGGCACATCCACACAACTGCCTACCATCCTTCCGCCAATGACATGGTCGAACGGCTTCATCGAAACTCAAAGCTGCCCTCACTGCTCACCAGCCAAGGGAACGTTGGCTCGACCACCTCCCCTTCGTACTTCTGCGCATCCGATCAGCATTGAAAGTAGACCGACATCCCCGGTCTGTCTTCGTCAGCCAGGATCTGCATGACTGCAGTCACGTCTTCGTCCGGTGTGACCAAATACGGCCACCACTCACACCAGCCTATAATGGCCCATTCGGCGTACTCCATAGTACACCTAAGACGTTCACGCTGGACATCAATGGCCGTGAAGACATCGTGGCTGCTGATAAGACTGAAACTTGCATATATCGCCGTTCTCGCGGCCGCGGGGTTTCAATTTTCAGTCTGGATGACCACATCCAAGCATGTCCACTGGGCGACTCCTCAGGTGACTCCTACGGCTCTCGTTCTACGGAGAGAACCCTGCAGCGTTTCAGAATGCGGCGCTCGTCAAGGAAGAAGAAGTTCGCATTGGGCCGCGCGGCGGGTGCAGCGCCACAATAAAAAATCAGTTCGAAAACTGAACGCTGTCAGGACTGGATCTTCCTCGCGTTACCTCCAACAGTCACATTTATCATCCTGCCAGTCAACGCTGGGTACCTGTTCTGCCACGCTTTTTTCGACATCATCTACTTAACGCCTTTCATGACAATTTGACTGCTGGCCACCTCGGCTTTCACAAAACCTACGACCGCATTCGAAGCCACTTTTATTGGCCTGGCCTTTCTACCAGCGTAGAGAGGTACATGGGTGCCAACTTCGCAAACTTCCGTGCCAACTTCGCAAACTTCCGACATCTCCTTCTGCTGGTCAATTACAGCCAATGACGTGCCCTACAACACCTTTTACGGTCGTCGGTGTCGATCTTTATGAGACCCTTCCCGTTACTGGTGCTAAAAATAGATGGACAGTCCCCGCCGTAAACCATCTGACACGTTACGCCGAGACAACTTTAGAAGTTAAAAGTTCAGCATCGAAAGTTGCTGACTACGTCCTCCAGGCCATAATTCTATGTCATGGTGCTCCTCGCGTACTCCAAGCAACCGTGGAAAGATGTTTTGATCACAGCTTTTAGGTGAACTTCAACGCGTTTCTGGCACTACGCAAAACGGCTTCTAGCTACGATCTTCAAACAAACGATCTGACCGAGAGATTTCATCGAACCCTTGCTGACATGACCGCCGTATACATTCAAACGGATCACAAAAACTGGGATAAACTTCTACAGTTCCTCAGTTTTGCCTACAACACAGCTATTCAGCGTACAACCGGCTACTCATGGTTTTGTCTCGTCAATGGACGTTAACCTACTTTCTTCACCGAAGTTCCCTTCTTCACCAGCCATGGCCCATCACAGTCTTCTTGTGAAGAATATATTTCTCGACTTGCCCAGTGCCACCAGTGCGCTCGTATGAACACGGAAGCTACGCAACAAGCAAGAAAGGCCATCTACGTCACCTCTCATCGCGTAGTATCTTTGCACCCGGGTGACGAGGTGCTGCTAATGACACCAATTTTCGCACCTGGTTCGTGTGACAAGTTCCAGCCTCGATTCATCGGCCCATATGTAGTTTTCGAGCAGACTTGACCTGTCAACTATCCCGTGACGCCTCTTGCCGTGCCAAATGACCGCTGTTACCACAGCACCGAAATCGTACATTTTTCCCGCATGAAGCTTTTCACTCGACGTTCCTTATCACCTTGACTACCTGCCTGCAGCGGCCAGGCTGGCCACTTCCCCGCGTGGGAATTAATGTAGTGGTAGAGAGGAAGAAGATTGTGTGCCGCAGTGGATCACGCTTTCAGCGGGAGGAGCCAAGCGCGAGCGTTTGCCCCGAGTGCTGTGATTCCTGGGTCCGTTGCTGCCTCCCGCCTTCCGCATCAATAGACCTGCTGTGCAAGTACTACTTGCGCCAATAAATTCCGTTTCAGAGGTGGTGGAGGTGCTGGGTAACTCAACCTAGAACTCCGCAACAGGAAACTACCTGCCATCCCAGAAATGGCTGAAGAAAATACCCAGCAAGGTACGACCCAGCCTCCAATGGTCATCATGCCCACTGCACTACGCGTGCGCGATCCACCTTTTTTCGACAGTACCGATGAGCAAGACGTAGAAGATTGGCTGCCGACATTTGAAAAGGTAAGCGCAAGCAACAAGTGGGACGACACATCGAAGCTGCAATATGTACCCTTCTACCTGAAAGAGGTAGCGAGGCTCTGGTTACACAACCACCACTCGGAATTCGCCACATGGGGTGCTTTTAAGCTACGCATTACCGATGTATTCGGTTGCCCCGAGGTACGCAAGCTCCGTGCCGAACAGCGTCTATGGGGACGCGCGCAGCTCCAGGGGGAAGGCTTCACAAGCTACATCGAGGATGTGCTCGACTTGTGCAAGCGCCTTTACCCTTCAATGATCGAAGCAGACAAGATGCAACACATCTTGAAGGGGATAGACGACGACGCCTTCCAGATGCTGCTGGCCAAGGGCCCCCGTACCGTGTCCGAACTCACCACTCTTTGCCAAAGCTTCGAGGAATTGCGCAAGCAACGGGTCATGACACGGCGGCCAGCGGCTACCGACGAAACTCTCGCGGCATTGACCCTAGGTGGAGACCACAACACAATCATGTCGGAAATCAAACGATATGTGCGCGAGAAGGTGGCCCGACAACTTTCGTGTCTGTCGTATCAACCGGCAACGAAAACCTCTTCTGAGCGTCTTGCGCCCACCAGCAGACAGGTAATACAGGCGCAGGTCTCTGAGGCACTGCCGTCTGTCTCTCAGACAACACCTGTCACCGTGCCATTGACTTACGCTGTTGTTGCTGCTACTCCACCACGACCTACACTTCGGACGACTCTCCAGCCTCTACGAGTAACAACGACGCCATTTCCAGCAACAGAACAGCGCTATAACGGAAACCCTTGGCGCACAGCTGACAATCGTCCTATCTGTTAGGCATGCGGATATCCAGGTCACGTGGCGCGCTTCTGTTGCTGGCGTTTTCGCAACGGGCCCGGCTGTAGCTTCGAGGTACTCTGACGACTCTTTCCCGGTCCCATACAACGCGCAACGAGAAGTGCCCCGTCAATGCGACTGACAATCAGTGCAACGCGACCCATCCCCATCGGAACTAGACCACCACCCTGCTGCCGACTACCGACCATTCGGTCCCCGTCGCTCATCTTCACCACGCCGCTACCGTTCTCTGTCCCCGCTGCGTCGCCGATTGAACCCCATAGAGATGGAAAAATGACTGCCGCAGCTCCGGAGGCACGAGCTGCGAAATCGTCGCATTGTAGAAGTCCTCGCCCGTCCCCCACAAACGTTCTGAAACTGTTTGTTGAAGGCCTACGAACTCTTGCACTTGTTGACACGGGTGCCGCCGTATCTGTGATGAGTCAAAAACTCTGCCGTTCGATACGAAAAGTAACGCCGACGCCTTCTGACGTATTGCTGAATACCGCGAGCGCGCAACCTATTCGACCAGTCGGAGCATGTACGGCGAGAGTAACCATTCAGGACGTCCTGTACCACATCGAGTTTCCCGTGTTGGCCACTTGTTCCCACGACGTGATACTTGGATGGCATTTTTTGTCACGCCACCATGCCGTAATTGACTGCGCTCGGGCGCAGGTGGAATTTTCTGCGTTTTCTGATGTGCCATCTACCGACAATGAGCTCACTCATTTTGGCAAGCTTTTTGTTGTTATGACATAAATGTTTTCCCTCTTAGTGCCATCGTTGTGCCCGTCAATCGCACTGAATTGTCCGGCTCTACCGTTGTGTTCTCCACATCTGACGTTTTCAGTCGCCGCCATGGTACGTTTCTGCCATACGCCGTTCTGCCACCTCACCCAGATACTTCCGGAATTGTCGTTTGCAATCCTAACTCATGCCCTCTCACCTTAAGAGCTCACGAAACACTGGGCTATGCTCTTCATGTTGATGACAACGTTACTGTGCATATTGAGTCCCACGACCCTGGCTAGCATCTTCAACTGAACGTTGTTACTCCTCCTTTTACGCGGGATGACTACTCCTCGCATATCTTCAATCGCTCCATCAACAGCAAGCTTCCTCCGGATCAGCGGGACCAGCTAATAACCCTTCTGCATTAATTCCGAGATTTATTTGACCTTCCTCAAAACACACCGAGTCAAACGAACACCTTCGCTCACACAATCTACACCGAAACGCACCCTCCTTTGCGGCAATGCCGCTACCGCGTATCACCCAAGGAACGAAGTGTAATTGCAGAGCACGTGGACGATATGCTTCAGCGCGGTGTCATCAAGCCATCCTCTAGCCCCTGGTCTTCACCTGTTGTGCTAGTGAAGAAAAAATACGGTTCGATTAGATTTTGTGTCGACTACCTGTGACTGAACAAAATTACACGAAAAGATGTGTACCCTCTTCGCCGCATCGACGACGCTATCGATTTCCTACAAGGTGCCGAATTCTTTTCTTCACTGGACTTACGTTCAGGTTACTGGCAGGTTCCGATAGCAGAGTAAGACCGTGCCAAAACAGAATTCGTTACGCCAGATGGCCTATACGAATTCGCGGTTATGCCATTTGGTCTGTGCAAGGCACCTGCAACGTTTGAACGAATGATGGACAGCATTTTACACGGCCTTAAATGGCAGATATGCTTATGTTACCTTGATGATGTTATCGTATTTTCTCCTAATTTGCCTACCCACGTCGACCGTCTGCGCACAATTCTTCAGTGCCTTACTAAGGCTAACCTCCAGCTTAACCTAAAGAAGTGCCGCTTCGGGGCTCGCTAACTTACTATACTTGGTTGCGTTGTTTCAAAGGATGGAATTTGCCCCGACCCGGACAAACTTCGAGCCGTAGCCAACTTTCCGAAGCCAACTTCACTCAAAGAACTTAGGAGCTTCATCGGCTTGTGCTCGTATTTTCGCCGTTTCGTCCACAGCTTTGCGCCATCTACAGAAAGGCGACGCCTTGGTCGTGAGACTGTCCACAGAGTCGTCTCAAGCCCTATCACGACCCACTCCAACTCTCGTCACCTTGACTTGCCAGGATGGCTCGTCTTCGTCGCCGAGGGTATTGTAGAGAGGAAGAAGATTGTGTGCAGCAGTGGGTCACGCTTTTAGCGGGAGGAGCCAAGCGCGAGCGTTTGCCCCGAGTGCTGCGATTCCTGGGACAGTTGCTACCGCCCGCCTTCCGCATCAATAGACCTGCTGTGCAAGTACTACTTGCGCCAATAAACCCCGTTTCATAGTCTATTATGCACCTCATCCTCACTTAGACAGCAGTCAATTATCATCACCTGTTCTGGCTGACAGTCATTATCGTCTTTGAACGTGTGCTTCATCTTCGAGTCCGTTGCGCTTGTTTGCTCCCGAGTGCACAGCCAATAAACCTCATTACAAACGAGTCATCATAATATTCTTTTAACAATAAACCTATATTGGCAATTGACCACTACAAGTATCTTGCAATTAACTTCACTCCGAATCTATCGTGGTAAACACACATTGAAAAAATTACTGCCACAGACACTCGAATACCTGGAACATAACCTTCATATAGTACCATCCATTACACCTAAACTAGCATGCATATCAAACATTTGTTCACTTACAACTAGAGTATGTATCATTCATCTCGTCACCTTATCAAGCCTATCTCATTGACTTATTGGAATCTGCGCAAACCGCACTGCACGTTTTATTGCGCGTAACTACATACGCTATGCCAGTGTAACTAACACTAAGACTTCGTTGTCCTTATCCTCCCTGGCATTGCGCAGGAAGATAGCCATTCTGTATTTATTCCATAAAGTCATCTATAGTACACACATGAATACCTTGCCACTATCAAAACCCCATCGCAAATCTCACAGGCTTCACAAATAGCAAAGTTTTTCTCGTCTTTTCGGCCGCACCCAAGCATTTAACACATCGGCACTAGCACGTGCCATTGCTCATTGGAATGATCCTCCTGATGGTGTAGTGTGCAGCATTTAGGAATATAGTACTAACTATTTACGATTGTGTTTCCTAATCATATCTTTCTTATCCGCGTTAATTCTTTGTACATTTACATGTCAACCCATTCAATTATGTATAACGCAAGTTTCGCATCATTTCTGCATGTTCTTCCTCATACTTAGTATTTGTATACTTGGCTCGTGAATTTATTTTGTTTGTTCCGTGTTTCTTGATAAAGAAGTATTGCATAGCTCCCTCACATAATACTCCTACTTGGAGCCTGTGAGGTATTTGTAAATAAATAAGTAAATAAAAAGGATTGAGTTTCACTTGCATTTTGATTGTAGCCACCAATTGGTTGGCCTCCTCCTGGTTATTTGCTGTTAACCCCAATGCTTTGAAAAATTCCGCGCCATTATCTTAGACTATTGGGGGTATGCACTGAACCTTGATCTGCAAGGTTGCAATAGCATCGCCGGGCAGTGACACCGTTGCCTTTGTAGGTTTTTTTTTACACCAAAAGTGCTGAAAAGTAAATGCCAGAAGACCGCACAGGTAACAGCACAGCAAAGGATGGAGTGGTTTCGTCGCATATTAACCGCCGAGACTTCATGCCCTGCTATTCCGTGACATTGTTTATTGGATTCATCGGCGCTCATGATCGCCAGAAGAAACCGAATAAGAAATAAATGGGAATTCAGCTTACCTTTCCGACAACAGCGATCATGCTATATGGCAGAACTTGCAAGCCTGCACTAAACAGCTGCGATCATTCTGCTACACATGAGCACAGTACGCAGTAGGTTGTCGATAAGAAAAGAGCCAGTGCAGCAATTGCTGTGATCTCTTTCCAGCTATGAAATCCCATTACTGTGTTAACAGTATTGTCACAGTGCTCGCACGACAACATAAAAGCGATTTCAACTGAACAAGGGAGGTCTGTTTACCTTTCCGGCTACCACTATAATCGTGTTGTTTGGAAAACCTTCACGCTCGGATGTTGCACCCATTTGTTCGTGAAATAGTTGTGAGCCTCCAAGGATTTGTAAGCTTTTCGTTGGTCACGGGACACAAAACTTGTCGCATGAACAAGGTAGTCCAATATGCCAGTTAAGTCGACCCGTGGCAGCAGCTCAATACTGGGTTCGAGTTCAGCGTCTTGAGGTTCAAGAGGGACGCAGACGCACAGACGCACTTTCTCCAAGTAACGCTGTCGCGCAGGTTTACCTGACTAACGTGCGTATGCGCATAAATCCATTGCAGTCCCCAGGTGCCCCAAGAAAAGAAAGAGAAACAGATAGCTCCACAGTGTCACCACCGCCTCCGTATCGTGTCGAACCACCAAGACCGCTAACATGGCGGCATCCTGGAACGATGCTAGCGCGCCTTGCGGGTTATGTCAAGCGCATACCCCCTATAGGGTGAAGCCCTTTACAGAACATTATCAAATGTTCAGCCATTTTTTCCTCTTCTCCACTCGCACTACATAACCTGTCTGTGCCTTCATATTTGGCTTGGGACATCTTGGTCTGAAATACTCCCGCTCTAGCTTCGAACAGCGCAGAACTACCTCGAAAATTATCGTAGATCTTTTCTTCTGCTATTGCCTGTTTGAAAGTTCGGTGGGTGTCCATTGATAATTTCTTAAGCATTTGTTGGAAATGCACGTGGCCTGAGGCAGCTAGTGAAGGAAGAAGACGACGTTCGAAGAGACACTCGTGCAGTTTGGCCTGTGGCGTTTAGTAGCCTGTGTAACGTTTGAGTATAGCCTGCGTGGCATGTGTTTTATTATGTGTTAGTAAATTGCTTTTTTATTACGAGGTGGAAGACAACATTTTAGAAGTGGGATCGCCATCCAATCGCCACAGTGAAAAAAATGAGTTTGGTCAGTCTACGAAGCCTGTTAAAGAGACACTAAAGCCAACTATTAAGTTGACGTTGATTGTTGGAATGGCGGTTCAGAAACCTCGTAGAGTTACTTTTGTGCCAAGGAAGGGCCTATTTTGAAATAAAATAACGTTTTAATGCTCCGCATCGGGTTAGTGCACTTGAAAGTACCCGCCCTCATGAAGTGGACCGACCAAACCATCTCATGTCACTCTTGCCATGCACAACGTTGCCTGGCTTTACTGCGCTAGTAGCAGCAGACCGAAAGTAGCAGGAGCCACAGCAGCAACAGCAGCCATTGATCAATTTAGTGCCATTGGTTTCGAGATTGCAGACGATGGCCTACGAGATTGCGAGCGCACGCCCGGTTCTCTCCGGCCGTCCCAATCGTTGCGCTTCCCAGCAAAACCAGCGAGTATCACATCACGCGCCCGGCTACCGCGAGGGGGCGCATTTAATGTGGGTTCCTAGAGGGGCGGAGACCACGGCAGAAAGCAGAGCGCGCGAAATTTTAGTGTGCGCATGATTTTTTTTTTTCTTGCGTGTGAGCAAAATTTCCGACAAATCTTCTGACTGCACTGAAGGCAAGTTTTTTTTTTTTTTCTGTTACGGCTTTCATTTTGGTCCAATTGGGAAATAAAACCATGGCAACTGCTGTATTTTTCTTATATTGATTATTGCAAGGAGGTGTTCTTTCGTCCGTGACAGAGGCATTCTACCGTTCCCCCTTACTGGAGATGCGTATGAGGGTGAAGACTGGGTTATTGTCGCTGAATCATATTGCCCACCTATTGTTAGAGATTGCCTAACTATCTTATTGTGTACCGATATTTATCAGGTGGCCAACCAAATTCCACTTACGTCCAGATAATAAAGTGCGCTGATCGTGCCACTTACTAATGTGATAAGTAATTTTGCCGGAATATTGTGAAAGGCTACGATTAACCGACCTGCATTTACTCACTACGTCCTTCACAGTGAAAGTGCTCGAGTTATCGTCTCCTTTTTTCGTCACCTGTATTTTGATTATGATTTGGTAGCACCATAGCAATATCAGTACCGTGTTCATTTACTGTTATCTCTACTGCATCCAAATGAAAAGGTCGCACATGCGGCCTAACGACATCTTTTAGAAAACCAAGTATTTGCCAAGGTAGCCTACTGGAGAATCAAAAAAGATCGGGCAGCCATTTTTCTTTGTTTCTCGCCAGTACCCCCCACTCCTACTATACAGCCCATGAACTTCGAAGTATAGTTTCTAGCACATGTGGATCTCTTACAGAGGCATCATAATTCTAAATGCTCTAATAAGGGTGGCACCATTCTACAGTGAAATGAAAATCCCATTTGAAAATAAAATGCCCCAGCATTCACTTTGCCTCTGGTACACCTTGACCCGAAATTTCCAAATGAACAGAAAGTTATATAAAAACACAAAACCAATTTTTCTTGCCACAAAGAAGCTTCGCCAACCGCGTGGCAGCCTTTTCGACCAAAAGAAAGAGCGCCGCAGTGCGGAGAAAAAAGCGGGCTACCTCTGAAAACACGCGCTCTCTGTGCGATTGGGACAGCCGTAGAGAAAACCGCCACGCGCCCGCAATCTCAGAAGCCATGTGCAGACCCTTTTGTTTCGACAGCGCCCTGCTAGATGGCACCACCTGTACTGTGTAAGCGTGAAAAATTGAATTTTTAAACCACTCGCGCCATTCCTTATAGTAACGTCCGGCGGTTCTTTTTTTTTTTCATGCATCAAACAGAAATGAACAAGCAGCCTTTTATTGCATTTATTGATGCACGAAGGTTCTTTATTTAGTGCAGTTATATCGATCACTAGTGAATAATTGCAGGCGGTCCGTCTGATGTCATCGTGATTATTTTGAAAACGTCCTACTTTGGCGCTTGTGTTCTTGTGCATTTACCTTAATTTCTCGGTAGAGCACTGTTGTTGATAATATTGTTGTTTTAGATGTTGTCATACATTGAGCTTTCACTCTAACATAAATTGTCATTTGACTTTAGTGTCCCTTTAACGTAAGCCTAATGGAACGCACCAACTAACGAGTCAACCCGACTGGTGGTGGAGATGCGGACTTTGACCACGGAGACAAGATCACAGCTCATGAACTATTACAAGCTATCCAAGAAAAGGACTGTCTATTATTGACCCTGCTGGAACGACCGACTGCCAGCGCAACCTCAACCAGCGCCAACGTTCCAGGTAATTCCAGATTTGAGCCACAATATCAGTCCTTTCGACGGCTCCAAAGACACAAAGACGGCTCCAAAGGGTGGCCAGCAGCGTACACCCTGGAAACAGCCAAGGCGCGATTGATAGGAGCTGGCAAGGACTGGTACCGTTCGAGGAGTTCCGAGATCACGTCGTGGGAGGAGTTTAAAACACACTTCCGTCGGACCTTCGTCAGCCACGATACCTGTTGCAGAATGGTGGAGCAGGATGCTAGAGTGCGTGCAGCAGCGTAATGAGAATACGGCCGCCTACGTCCGCTATAAGGTGCGTCTTTGCCACGAACTCAACCTGGACTTTAACGATACGCGAGAGAAAGTTCTATCGGGGCTGAGGTCGCGCAAATTCTGCATCATGCTCTTGTGTCGGACACATCAAGATGACGACGACCTGCTGCACGACATCTTGGAGCTCGAACACATCGAACTGGAACAACAATGGCTTTTCGGCACATGCAATCGAAGCCTAAAACCGCCTTCAGGTTCAGAACACTGCCTGCCTGCTACCACGGCAAGAAAATTGACAACCGACGCGAACCACTGCCGCTCGTGGACAGACACGCCACACCTGAGACCGACGTCTACGCGACAGGCCGTTGTCTGCTCTCAACAAGAAGTACCCCGGCGGAAGCAGACGATGCCCCCAGGTCTACAAGAACTGGAAGTCGTGCCTGATGTGACCCTCAAAGGACACGTGATCCCGTTTTTCAAACAACCCCGCCACATGTCGAGAATTTCGGAGACAGCAAAGCACTGACAACGAAGGAGGGAGAAGATCTGAAGCCCAAGATGTCGGCCGGACCAATGGGAAAGCCAAAAGATAAGAACGAAGCCGAAGCTGAGAGCGAAGGAAAGCCAAAAGACGAGGACAAAAGCGAGGCCCAGGCGAAAGAAAAGCAAATGAACTCGCAACCCGGTGCTGCGAGAACATACAGCGAGGCGGAGAGATTGAAAGTAAACCCCACGGCAGAAGAAACTGCACCAAAATGCAGCAAAAGAAGGAAAGAAAAACGAAGAAGACGAAGAAACAGACCAGGGACAAAAGGAGACTCTTAAGGAGGAGGGCGAGGTTGCAGAAGACTAAAAACTAAAGGACCAGTCAAGCCAAGACGACAAAAGGAAAGACAAGCCACTGAAATAATCGGGAAAAAGTGCCGGAGAGCAGACGCAAAAAAAGAACAAACAGCCCTGGACCAACCCGAACTAAGATAGTGAACCAAAACAGCCGAAGCCAACAGAAACAGACTACACCAAGAACATGGTAATGCCAGAGCAAATCCGAAGAAAGAGCCCTGCCGCAGACGAGCCAACGAAAGTCCAAGCCCGAGCCTGACCAAGCATCAAAGCCACAGTTTAGACAAGAGGACACTGGCATTGTGCGTGTTGTGGCTTTTTTCAAACTCAAGCCAGTCAAGATAGCCGGAAGTAACGACACATCCTTGAAAGTTTCCCGCCGCAAACGGGCGAACTTCTGCATGCCCTGAAGAACTTTATGCGTAAGTGTATAGACATTGCTCATTTTTTGCGTTATTGGTTTGTTTCTTGTTTATATTGTTTCTATCGTGTGTGAATCAAAAAGTAGTTTAATAGGATGGCCGAGCATTTTCTTGAAAAAGCACTTGGGTAACTTTGCCAAAAGTGCCTTAACGAGAACGTTAAACTTTGCAGGATGGCGAAATGTTGAAAATGCCCATGCCCTCTGTAGCCAATGGGTGAGAACGAAGATGTGACGGAGAGACACTTTTGCAGTTTGTGGCCTGTGTGGCGTCTTTGTAGCCCGTGTGGCTTGTGTTCTCTTGAGAGCTAAGTAAAATCTTCCCTGCCTACAACATTTAGGGTGCTTCAAAGGCACTGCAAGCTAACACATTTCAATCTTCAATATGTCCCTCTGTTTTCTTCTTTTTAACCGATGTTTCCTTCTGGGCTGGTATTCTGCTGTTGTCTAAATACTTGCTATACAATATTCGAGTTTGCTTCCTCCTAAGAATCAACATTCTTCATGTGCTAGTAGCTGAAAGCTTTCCTGGCCCAATGCTCCTCTCCCATTTTTCTCAATAGCTCCTCGAATTCTATCTTGCTGCCAGCTTCCCTGCCCTCGAATGATGTCCATCCCATGTCACTCTGTACCCCCGATTTGGGGTATTCCGGTGTGCTACTACGTTTCAATTGAAACGGCGACAGCTGGTCGATATTTTCCGTTTCGCTACAGCTCGCGCACAAAGGAGGAGGCACCAGACCAGACCAATACTGTACGTAGAAATTAGGCGGCGGAATTGATTGCCCCTTAAATCCCGGTGCAACCCACCATGGGGGATCGGCCATGAAACGACCGGTGCCTTCATGTAAAAGAATTAGTTCATAATTTCAAAATATTTAAGCAATATATAGTTTTGAAATTACTAAACTGTTACGGCACTGACCTCGTCACTCTCGTCGTCGTCGTCATTCATGTCCGAGAAACTGGTGTACGATCGATTCGTTCCTGGCCGACCACCGAGCGGGCCGCCTTGCAGGGTGTCCGAGAAGTCTGAAACACAGTGAGCGTGATACCCACTGCTGACGGACGCTGCTCACACCACTTACCTTGGAACTGTAAGTTCGCTTGCGCTTCGCTTGGGTCGACCACCTGTAAATGCGAAAATTTAAAAGCTTGCATTCAAGACTGTGAAAGCAGAAGACGGGAACTCGCGTTTCTAAGCAGTTGAACCTCAGAAGCACGATTTGTACAAATAAATGGTGCTGTTAAGTACGGAGAGTGTCTTACATCGATGTCAACAATTTTCTCAGTTGTGGGAGCAGCCATTTTCAAGGCAGAGACTCAAGTTCAAGTGCTCACCTGTAGGGGGCGAAAAAATCAACCGCGGCGCGTTTCTGCTTCAAACACCCAGAGTGGATCTACTAACCTCTCTCGCCACTCGCGCTATTGCACTTTCTCGTGGAGGCGCCTTCGTCGGGGCCAACTTTTTTTTATGATCAAATACTACATGTTTGCATACCACTACACAAAGAAACATTTTGTTCTTCTAGCAAGTAGTTTTTCTTAAACATGTGCTGCGTCATCAACTTTCTGTAATAGTTTTTGCTCCAGCTCACTCGAGGTCAGTAGCAGCCTATCGACATCATTATCCTCATTTCAAAGTTTGCGGCGGCCAACGGTTGCGATGGCAGTAAACGGTTTTTGTAGAATTCGCCTTCTGACTGTTCAGACATTCTTAAGAACTTATTAATCACCATTAAGACATTTAGAAACGGCCTTTATTTCCACCCCGGAATCATTTTTTGCTGCTAGATGGCCGCGATTTCACATGCCACAAATTATATTTGTGGAAAATTTACTGGAGCATCTAAACGTACGTATATGCGACATCATGCCGAGTCGTGATAATATAGCCCCGGTGGAAATTCTATTCGACGACATTTTTTTCTAATAATGCCAAATTACTTTCCCATAATATTTTGGATCGTTTACTACAAGATCACCTGCGCCGTATTACAACGAACGTTATTATTGCTACAGACGCATCGCAATACGACGAAAAGTCAGGGGTTGGTATTTTCAGTCCGATTTTAAATTGAATTTATTCCCTTCGACTACCCGATTTCATACCTGTTTTTGTGGCTGAGTTTCTGGCAGTAGTGCTCGCCTTACGCAAGTTAGATACAGCAATTACATCAGCTGTCATAATAGCAGATTCCCTATCTCTCTGCGCAGCACTTTCTGTTGGTGCTGATAATCACGTAACAAAGGCGTTCCGTGCACTAGTACCTGGGCATTTGAGAAAAGTACGATTAGTTTGGGTGCCTGGACATAAAGGTTTGTTTCTAAATGAAATAGCCGATTCCTTAGCCAAGTCGTCAATCAGCCAACCAATTCTACCACTCTGTCCATCATCCGCTTATGTGAGTGCTGCTCGATTCCGCAGACGTACGCTTATGCAAGTCTTTAAAGGTTCAGCACTAACAAACTCAACAGAATATCGCCATTTATCATATCCCTGGCGAAGAGACTTTTGCCGCACTCGAAAACAAGAAGTAGCTATCACAAGGCTGCGTTGCCGAGTACCAAATCTAAATTTCTATAAACACAGGTCTGCTCAGGCACCTTCGCCACTGTGTGCATTCTGTGATGAACTGGAAACAATAGATCATTTCTTTTTGACCTGCAGGCGGTTTAACACATTACGAAAAACGCTATTAGAAATACCTTTACGTGGTATTGGCATGGACTTATCTCTGCCTGTCATTTTGCCTTTTGGAGCTTCCATTTCTGGTTTCTCTGATGCGACAGTATGCGCGGCCGTCCGGAACTATATTGGTGAAACTAATAGGTTGACTAATTAACCAGTTTCATTATCCTAACAGGTCCACATAATTATATACGTATAAAATCTGATTATTGCTCTATTCCGAGAAGAAATTCGTTTATGTAAATATTTGTATGCATTACATTTAGCACCACACTTTCCTAGGCTATCGGTAATCTTTCTGTTAAACCTCCATCATTCCAAATATGAACAGTAAATGTTGAAACCACTCGATTCTTGGCCAATCCCCCACAGTGGGTATGCGCCACTAACAATAGGAGAACAACAACACCAACAATAAACGGCTCGCGGTACGTTCGGATGTGTCTCGGACTGATTTGTTTCGCTGTAAATATTTTGAGCCTCTGCCGACCGACACATTCTTTTTCATTCTGTTTATTTTGAATCGTTCAAATGCTTTCGCGAAGGGAATTCGAGTGACTTTCGGGGAGCGAAGCGACTGTTGAAGCTTTCGTCGAATGAACACCCGTTGCAAGCCCGGGCCGGTGAGTAGAAACCACTTCAGTTTTTTAAGGATGGTTGCTTGCGGGGCTAGTTGGTTCATTTCAACATATGTAGCTTTTTTTTTTGCCAATGACAGCGTAGGCGTCACACGGTGGCAGCGCATTGCAGTATTAAGATTTGAAATTGTTGAACGTCTCAATCTGTAACCGGAAAAACGTGCGTTACTTGCGGCGTGCATGGCTTCATGTGGGAACGAGTCGCTAACTCAATAGTTAATTCTGAAATTCTATAACCAGGTAACACCAACCAGGCCGTTGCGATAAATGAAGGCAAATAAATCACTGTCGCCTCGCTTGTGTCTTCTTAGCTAGCCCATATATTAGTGCAAAAAACCTACAAGTTAATAGTTTACTGCAGTCGCGTTTGAGAAACAACACATAATTATGGATCTGGTTTTGCTGTAGTGGGACAAAGGAAGCGTCACATAAATGAGAAATACTTCTTTTTCTGTCACAGCCTCCTGGCCCACCTGACATGGAAGCAAATGCGTACAATGGGCAAGGAACCTGCTACATGACATGCTTTGTGAAGAAGCAGCCCTGAGTGATCGTGTTATGAAGTACCACTACATATGTGTATGAAATACTGCTGTTTACTGATTAAGTGAGTTTATTTACTTTGGAAAATTTCATGCATTCATTATGCATTGATTTTATGCATTGATATCTGGTGATGTTACTTGTTTTTCCAGACTGCCATGCAATGACAGGATGACTACCCTAGAATGTCCACTCTGTAAGCACGTTGAAACATCTGAATGTCCACTACAACAGGTCATCTCTAACCTCACACATGTAATTCTGTATTTGTGAATGTTTTACCGCGCATATCGTGGAGAGGTGCTTTAGATTGGCTACAAGCATTGCCTGCCTACCGTGGCATGGAATCTACACTTCAATAATGTTGAAACTGTAACACTATTAGTTAGAATGTGTGGCGCTGCTGAGCTCAACAACACACTGTTTGATCCCAGCCACTGTAGCCATATTTCGATGGGGGTGAAATGCTAAAACGCTTGTGTGCTTAAGGGTTTGTTCGATTCGCCTGCACCACATGATCCATTTTACAAAGTGCTGCACCTCGCCATTCGTTTCGGTGGCGCACCAATGGCATCTTCTAAATCTTGCCATTCATTTCAAAAAGCGCAGGAGAGGTACAGCACCAAAACTATTTCATGACTTTCCTGTACCTTCTGCTCTGATGGCGCTGGTTTGGTGCAGCCGCTCGCACAACTTAACAAACAACATAGCATTAGACGTAGGTACTGTACCCACCACTATAAATGCGGCTTGTTTTGCCAAGATGTTTGCACCTCATTAAATTAAGCGAACGAAAATAAGGATTCCACCTTGTCGGCACCTTGTCATTCACTTGTGATGCCGCACCGCTGAACTCCTGCCGCACAAATTCTGAACTTCTCGTGCACAGCTGTGAACCAGTTCGGATTGGTGCAGGTGAACTAAACTGACCCTTAAAAGATGGAAGCTTGAAAATGTGAAAAATATGTTAACATAAGGGGTCAAAGCAAATTTTTCGACAAGCAGTCTTGTCTCCTTTGAGGCTACAATGTCATTTGTTTGAACCCCTGGAAGCCAGAATCAATCCAAATTTGCCCACTGCTGTACGACTCACGAACACTTCATAGTTGGCATGTGAATCGTCGGAAATTATTAATTCCACTACATAATGAACACACCCAATGTGATAGGCATTAACAGGCTTTCCGACATTTAGTTGTGCCTTGTGACAGTTTACCAACAACACCCAGAACTGTTTTGTCTTAATTAACTGTGTTTAGCTCATACAAGTTTCCAAAAAGATGCACCAAAGCTCATAGACTGCACTCAGTTGCTTTAGCTTTGCACATATGTTCAATGGGCTCCTAAAATAAGAAATCATAAAGGTGATGAGCAGTTGCAGCACAGCTTTCTCAAAGACGTGAATGCTGTCATGAAGAGCAAGATCGTGTTCATTGCATGTGGTACTGTTTTTTTTTTTTTTGGCAGAAAAACGTTTCAGATTTCTTTGTGCACATCTGCTTCTGTTTAAATTAAGTTGTCGTAACTATAGTGTCTACCACTACGAACTGAAATTCTGTGCACTACGGTCATGAAAAAAATATCTAGGAAATCGCACAGGTAGTTGACACATACATGATCTTCACTTATCTATAGCAGCACTGCAAGATAGTACGTATTTCAAGTCCTAACCTCTAAAAGTAGCAGGAAGAAAACAACTTCATTTTCAAGCGCAAGTATACTGAAAAAGTAAACACAATAACGAGCCTGTAATAAATGTGACCTTTATTGATCGAGGATTCGGACAGATTCACATCATGTACCACCAATTGATTTCAGGAGTGCTTGGTTGCAAGAGAGAACTCAAGTTCTATCAATATGTCTATGCAAAAAAGAGATTGTGCTCAGAGCTGAGCAGATAGTGTACTGTAAGAGCACCAACGAAGATGTAAAAACAACAAAATTGTACAATGCATGCCTAAAGCTTATTTTCTTAGAATTGGGTCTTTTCGATCTGTAGGCACACACCTCATAAGTGTTCCTTTAGCATACATGTTTGCTGCATACTCAGCAGACCGGTCAATACTTGCGACGAGAAATTCTAGCTGTGAAAACTGTGTAACTTAACTCTAACAATAAATGTAGCAAGCCTGAAATATTTTTAGGCCCATCCCCTATATACATAATACCTATGATATGGGCTCACGGCTGAGTATTAAAACTAGTGCCTACCCTCTCCAACGTTACTAGAATAGCTTCAGTTGTAAAACTCGGCGGAGCTGCGCGGAACCGCCGCTTGTCCGTGCGCCTCGTGGCGCTGCAGTCGCATCAAGCTTCACCTCTCCCCTGCCGCCGGCCGCGTCAACGGGCGGCACGGGAGAGTTAGTTTTTTAAGGTCACTGAGTTAAGGTCTTTTGTGCCTGGCGCTCTTAAGCATCCATCTGCAGCTTTAACGTGCATGTTGTCAGGCATCGAGTGCGTCATAGAGCGGCACACTAAGTCAAACCAGGTTTTTGGCGACCTGTTCTGGAGATTTCTAGAAGAGTTGTCAGAAAATACGCTTAGTCGTGTTGGGTGCCCCTTGCACTTTCAGGAACTCAGTGCACGCATTATTAAATTTTACCTTGCAACACGCACGCACTTCTACTCCATATTTCTGGAGCAGCATCGGAGTTCCAGTGCTCAAGTAAAGGCAGCGGGCAAAGCTGAGAAAGCGGGCAAAGCTGCTGTAGGCATCCACCCTGGGGGCACTTTTCTTTGCCAGAAATTATACTGTACATAGCTTGTGTGAAGGAAATTTCATTGTTTGTCTGTTTTTGCTTAGGTGTTATAGCTATGTCCACATTATTAATATATATATATATATATATATATATATATATATATTTGTGAAATTCTGGGATTGTAACCTGTAGTATTTGTCAGTTGTGCATTGCTTCCTCTCTCTCTCTCCTCTTTCTTTTTATTTATTTTTTTCCCTTGGCAGTAAGTGTTCCTGCTCCGCTGCAGCCTGCCATCTATTTCAGGGCCAGTCAAGTTGCGTACCCACAACCTTTTCCCCTGAATATCTCCCATAGAATAGCGCTTTTTTTTTAAATAAAGTCATTTCATTTCAAAACGTGAGTTGTTGATTCTTAACGGTAGGGCTGTTCGTTTTCTGAATCGTTAAGCTAGTTGACAATTGACCCAAATAAGATTAAATCAAAGGTGTTTTCACTAGCTAGTTGACAACTGACCCCAATTGCTGTGTTGGGGGCTGAGAAGAAGAAGAAGACGGCCGACGGAGACGTACGCGGCCGGCAAGGACACCGACCAGCCCGAACACGTGGGTTGGCGCGACGCGCCGAAAGAAAGCACAACAACCGCACTCCACGGTTACCTAACACACACTCCTTTATTTTACAGTCGCCTTGAAATCCTAGGTACAGTGTCTAGAATAGGGGAAGTGTGCAGACCACGCCGCCGGCTCTGAGGCCGCTCCGCGATGCATCGAGAAGAGAACTCTAGGGGGCGCTGACACCCGCTTACACGTCCGCTCGCCGTGTAGTCGTCTGCTTGTCGCGCAGCTAATCGGCCGTTATTTAGCACCGTGCGTTTAAATTCCACTGTCTTCATTCTGCTACGTGCACATGTAATTGCATCTCCATTTGCCAGCTATGATTGTTGGGCCAGTGTGAATTAAGAATGTCGGGAAGCAATGTTTTTTTTTTTGCCGTGACTTGTTGAAACAGATCGCTTTTGGATCTCGCGCTTTTATTTTTTAATCGCGGTTTCTATAACTTGTGGACACGGCAACAATTTCAGTCCAAATTTTAATCGCAGACGCTATCAAGCTTCTGGTTCATCCAAAGATACATGGATTGTAGTGCCGAAATCGAAGGTGACGGTGCTTGCCGAGCACGCGGCGTTCGAGAATGAGTGATTAAAATGTGCTCTTGTTATAGCTGCACCTTCGTTTGCATGCTTTTTTTTTGCTTGAAGTGTTTTATTCGGTTGTTCTTCTTTTGTGCGCTAAACGCAAGCCTCTGCTGCAAAAATATTTTACTCCACAAATGAGAGGCAATGAAACATCGAATGAATTGCGAAATTGCAGTCTGAACTGTTTTTTTTTTCAATTTAGAACAAACCAGGGGCGTAGCCAGCGTGTGGCACTCCGGGCCCGTGAACCCCCTAACCATCCGAAATTTTTTGGAGCCCGTTCCTGCGTTGAGCGGCGTCGCCGTTGGCGATGTAACCGATGGACATGAAAAAAAAAAATAGATGAAAAGGAGAAAATAATACCGAGGCTGGAATGAGATTTGAACCCAGGCCCTCTGCGTGGCAGTCCAGTATACTACTAAGAGCCACGCTGGGTTTTGTTTTCTTTATTGGCCGTTTTGACTTATAACAAACACAAAAGAAACATATATTCAATATATAGCGCCCCTTCTTTGGTTTTATCTGAACATGAAGTGGCCTTCTTTAATCAGGATAACCGCCTATGATTCTGTGATATGTGACGGTGCGACGTTGTGTGCAATCTTGTCGTTGCGTTAGGGTGGTTTTGTATGCATGCGCCGGTCTACATATTTGATGCAGTTTGACAATAAAGCTCAGTTGGAAGTTAGCGCTCTGTCCTCTTGTGTCGGTCTGCTCGGCCGTTTCTTCTTCCCCGTAATGCGCTATACCAGTTCAAGTACTTTCTACTTGAGGTGTGCGCACCAAGTTTCGGGCTGCTTGCCATTCTTCGCGTGACTTTGCAGTTTGCTGCTGAAACAGTCAATACCTCTGTGAAGACACATTTAACTGTCCTGTTATATCGATTCCTAGATAAGGGGATCAGCCACGCTTTTTTCCTTTTATTTTGACCTTCTAACTCTGGCTTTATAATGCGAAAGCATTTTATGCTCGGGGAAGTGTCCGTTCTGCGGAGTCCGCACCCATACGGCGCATGCGCCGACTCTCCCCCTTCTCCTTACTGCGTTCGCTTCGTTTGTCCTCTCTCGTTTCTCTCTCTCAACCACTACTGTACACTCGCTCTTGTTTTACTCTCCTTCGCCACGGCGCTATGGACGCTCACGAAGCTGAACTAGGCCTAGCTGAACGTAAACGGCAACGCCGGCAAGCGTTGCGATCTCCTTCGCAACAGCGTTATGGACGCTCGCAAAGCTGAACGCAAACGGTAACGCCGGCAGGCGAATCCCGAAGATGACAGGCTGCGAAAGCGCGCGTTCGCTGTGCTTCCGTCATTTTCTTTCTATACAACGGTGTACGAAACGTCAACGTCGGCGCCAGTTGCAGCGGCAGCGCCACCGCCGTAGAGCAGAGGAAGGCTCGGGAAGCCGAACGTCAGCGTCGGCAAGCGGTGATTCAAACGCCTCAACAACCACCGTTTAATAAATGATATAAGAGAAACGTAAACTTGATGTGTATCCCGATGCTTTGGCATCCCACGATGGTTGCTCGTAGGCGAAGATGTGCAACTTTTTTTAATCTTTTCACTTTTTATTCACACCTCGTTTAATCGATCGTTATCTTCGTTTTTTAATGTTGCACAGCCTTCAAATTCCAAATTGATAGCGCGGCCAATCTGCCATGCGGGTATGAGACATGTTCTTCTAGGTGACGAAAAAATCTTTTTCGCTTCTTTTCAATTCTTTTCCTATAATTCTTCTATTTATTTTACCTTTTTCCCGTTCATTACTTTGCGTTTCATTGCCATCTCCCCTTTCTTTCGTGAATCATAGCATGTGCATTTCCCTTTGTGATGACAGTGTGGCAAATACCCTCGACGGTACGAGCCAAAGACGATCGCTATGCCCCAGTGGGTCAGCGGCTACGGTGCTCGGCTGATGACCCGAAGGTCGCGGGTTCGATCCTATAGCTGCGGCAGTCGCATTTCGATGGAGACGAAATGGCCCACGCACTGTGCGATGCACGTTAATGAACACGAGACGGTAAAAATTTCTTGAACCCTCTACTAAGGTGTCTCGTTATCATATTGTGGTTTTGGGACGTGAAACCCCACATCATAATCCCCCCCCCCCCCGCGGCAAAATGGAACAAATCAGAGGGCGAGAATGTACATTCTAACGAGGAAGAAAATTTGTATTTTTTTTAAATTCTGTAACTTTCCTCATTCTGAAGTTCCATAACATTTTATAAGACCACTCATTTCTTTGCCCCACAGTGGGTGTGAGCCACAGGGGAACAAGGAACATGGTGTTCTCGATGGCGCACAAGTGCCGGCGCAGCCAACAGCAGCAGCAGACAGTGGCGCTCTTGGCGACGGTAGTAGGCCTTTTGATCGGAGTGCTGGTGGTTCCACGTACGGCGCGGCGACCACTGGCCGTGCCGGGAGAGCTGCTACTTCGCGTCTCCGGCGTCGCCACGCTTCCGCTGCTCGCCTGCCGGCTGCTGCTACTGCCGCCCACCGGTCGCCTCCTGGCTGCCGCGCTTGGCATGCAGCTCTCGGCCAGCGTGGCAGCCCTACTACTCGCCGGCTGGGCACCACCGTCACCACCGACTGTCGGGCCAGCCGAACCACTCGACTGGTTTAGGTGCGTCCACGAATAAGGCCCGCGTACACAAGCAGACAACTTCACCCTTATCTGGCGTTTTCCGTATTCGTTCTGTGCCTTTAGTGCACTCGACGAAGATGGCTTGCACTGACGTCACCGAAACCGCCATCCAGGCGCACTACATAGCACCAGCAAAATTTCCGACACTACGCGCTGATGTTGTTATGTCACTTGCAAGTTCTTTCGTTAGATCGTGACAGACAGAGGCCAATAAAATTCTGGCCGCATCATTGCCACATTGAAGCTGGTCAAGTGCGATAGTGATCATGCTGCCTCTGTGTCATTAAAGAAAAATGATAGAGAGAAAATGAGGGAAAGAAAAATGATAGATGTAACCTCAACGGAACACCAAGGGAAACAATGACTTTGTTTACTATGACAAACTGCACCGCGAGAACTCCAGTGTCATATGTTTCTCTATCATGAATTTATTATTAGCGGCAAAGTTTCATTTTTTTAATTTTCACGCCTTAATCTCCACAAGTGATGTCACAAATTTCAAAATGTATTTTAAGTAATTTTGCGACACATGCTCGATGAAAATTTTAGAAACTTTGTATCTATGGCACCCACAGACGACAATGAATGTACTGTATTTTTGTCGATTAGAAGATACATAGGGCCTACTAGACGCCTTCAAAATTTATGACGTCATGGTTTTCGGTGCGGGAACATCATGGTGCGTCTCCACATGCATTTTTCCCCGTGTTTTCACGCTTACCAAGTGTCGCGACACTGTAAGAGTATATTTCGGGATTGTGAAATTGTATCTAACTAATACGCTAAAAATTGTTGATTAATATGTGGAGATTGACGCCCCGAAACCACTATATGATTATGAGAGACGCCGTAGTGGAGGGCTCCGGAAATTTCGACCACCAGGGTTCTTTAACGTGCGCCGAACTCTGAGCACACGGGCCTACAACATTTCCGCCTCCATCGGAAATGCAGGCGCCGCAGCCGGAATTCGATCCCGTGACCTGTGGGTCAGCAGCCGACTACCTTAGCCACTAGACCACCGCGGCGGGGCGTATTCACTGAACTTGCATTTAGTATTGTATAGGTATTTATTTATTCTTATGCGCATTTCTTAAATGTTGTCTTTCGTTCCTTTTCATGAATTGTGCGTGACTTTTCCTTTTTCGTTCCTTTTCACGAACTGTGAATGACTTTGCATCCAGGTAACTCGAAATCCACCGATAGACTCGACCACCAAGGCCAACCACCGCAAGAGCACCCAAAATGGCTTCATGTAGTACATTATCATAAGTGCCTTTCACATCTAGAAACAAAACTGTAGATAGTCGCTTACGAGATCTTTCGTGCTGAACGTACGAAACTAGATCAACGACATTGTCAATGGAAGAGCGGTCGCGTCGGAAGCCAGCCATAGAATTCGGATAACTCTTGTAGTATTCAAGATACCACTCCAGGCGGCCTAGTATCATCCGTTCCATTATCTTCCCTACGCAACTGGCCAGCGCTATTGGGCGGTATGAGGCGAGTTCGAGTGGGGATTTGCCCTGCTTCAAAATGGGCAACAAGGGGCTCACTTTCCAGTCATCAGGAACATTGCCATTCTGCTACGAGATAATGTAAAGGCTCAACAGCTCTCTTTGCACCTTCCCCAAGGTTGCACAAGGCTCGGTACGGAATACCATCTGGGCCCGGAGAAGTTGAACGCATGCAGAGAGCTAGTGCCGCCTCGAGCTCCTCCATTGTAAAAAGGAGGTCCATGTGGTAGTCACGGGAACGGGGGACGTCACCTCTCACTGGAGAATCTGGACGAGTGGCTTGGTTGGCGATCTGCGCACAGAAATCTTCTGCGACATCGATGTCTTGCCTCCCTTGAAACAGCGCGAGTGCTTTGAATGGAAAGCGCTGTTCCGTAGGGTGACGCAGACCTTTCACCGTTTTCCAAATGTGTGAGAGTGGCTTGCGAGGGTCTAGTGACTGGCAAAACGTTGTCCGTCGTTCCGACGCTAATCTATCCATGCGACGCCGAATCTTCTTTTGCATCCTCCTGGCTGCCCTATAGGACCGTGAATTGATTTTGTACGCTGACACCGGCGCTCCGACCAGCGTCGAAGTGCTCGGAGCCGCTCCAACTCTATGTCAAAGTCGTTTAGTGTGGAAGATATGGTCACCGAGCGAGTGGCGTTTTGCATTGTGCTCTTAATTGTTTGCTCTAACCCAGATCGTAGGCCACCGCTGCAAGCATCTTCCATGATTTGAAGTTGGTCCATTGGACTGTTCGAATGGTCGTCCGTGGACCACAACCAGACAAGCCTTTGATGTTAAGGTAGATTGGAATGTGATCACTTCCTCGTGTCTGAACATCTAGAAACCACTTGACGTCTCTTGCGAGGGAGTTGGAGACAAAAGCAAGTTCGAGACGGCTGCCGTATGTGACCCCTCGAAGGAAAGTGGGGCTACCGTCGTTCAGGAAAGTAAGGCCATAGTTGTAGGCGATGTTTGCTAACCTGCGTCCTCTTGCATTTGTCCGCGTACTTCCACATGCATGATGGTGCGCATTGAAATCACCTATGATGACCCATGTTGCAGAACACACTCAAAATATCCGTTAATCTCCTGCAATCAAGATTATTCGACGTTGATATATAAGCGTCTACGAGAGTAAACATGAGTTTGTTCTTTTTCATAGTGACGCAGACATACTGATTGTCATCGTGAGGCGCATTTGGTTGCACAACATACGTCAGTTCACGACGAACAAAAACGATGATTTTGCTACACGCATTGTTTGTTGAAGACATGACAGCTTCGTACCCCGATAGTCTTATTGGTTTCGTCAAATTGGGTTCACAAATGACGATGAGTGGAAACACGTTGGTAAACACAAACTGACGAAAATCTGAAAGGCGTGATTTTAGTCCTCTGGCGTTCCATTGGATGACGGATGCAGCCTTGACTTCTTTACGAGATGATGAGGTGTGAGTAGCCATCTTCCTAGTTGAGAGATTCAAGCGCTGGGCTTAGGGCGTCCAATACTCCAAGTGCGCTTCGAGCAGATGCTGTCTTCATGTCGACTAATATCGCTCGGATGGCTTCTATGAGGGAACGCAGCACCGAGATCACTTGACGATCTGTTTTAGGCAAATCTTCCATGGCTGGAGACGGCTCTAGTGTGGCCGCAACCTGCTGAGGTTCCTTGGCAGAAGAGCGGGTCGGCAGCGTGGGCCATTCCTCCGGAGAAGGAGGCTTCTCCGCTTATTTCGTAGAAGTGGTGGGTTCTTTCGCGGCGCTACTCGGTGGAACCACTAAAGAGTAACTAGCATTGCGAGATTGTGCCTTCTTTGAAGACTTTCGATGATGCCGACGCCGATGCCGGACTACTTCGGCTGCCTCCTTGTGTGTCGAATTGTCTCGGGCCATTTGTCTGAGAACCGCGCGCTCCTTTTGGATTCGAGGACAGTCTTTCGACAAGACAGCGTGAGGACCACTGCAGTTGGCGCAATTCAGAGTAGTCGCCCGACAGGCGTCTTCGGCATGAGGTTCAGCGCAACGGGGACACTGTCGTGAGTTAGGGCATACGCCCTTGACGCGTCCTAGACTGAAGCACTGATGACATTGAAGTGGCTTTTGGATGAATGGTCGAACCGGATGTCGGAAATGTCTAACTTTAACGTGGGACGGTATGCAGTCTCTCTTGAAAAACACTTTTACGCAGCGCGTATTTCCAAGGCGCCGCACTTGCATAATTACAGTTCCTTCGTTTGCAGGCTTGATGAGGGTAGGCAAGTCAACATTAGAAATAGCAATATCGATGTCGTTAATTACACCGGCCATTGATTTATCATCCATTGGGATAAAGGGGCGTGTTTTAATGCCGCCTAGCTCAGCCATTTGCTGCAGCTGTGCTAGCGCACTCACATCGTGCACGTCAATGGCGAGAATATTCTTCCTCGGGTTTATTCTTACGTCCTTAATTTCATCTGGCACCGCACATCCAGAACAAGAAAAGGGCTAGCCTGATCAGAATTGATAAGTTGCTTGAGGGATCTTCCGGCATGAAGATGATAACGTGTGGCCAGCGCGCAGGACTTGACTGTACAGTCGCAGTACTTGCAGGAGCTAATGCTGATGTATTGGTAGTTCTTCTCCTTCGCCCTCTTACCCCGGACAGGTATAAAACCGTCATCGGATGTGTCGTCTTCCGACATGGAATACAGATCAGTGTCTTCGGTGTCACTTGGGGAGCCAGCTCGCTTCCTTGTCGTTGACGGGTGTGAGGACCTCTGACCAGGCCGGCCTCTGGCATTTTCCGTGGCCATCCCCGCAAGACGGGAAGGCGAGCCACCTCGAAAAACCGTTGATTTCACTAAAAAGTACAGAGCGCAGAAATAAGCATTCTGCTAAAGAGACACTCCTTCTTCCTTCGTCATGGACAAGGTTTTGTAAATGTTAGTACAGTAACTGCCAGGAGAACACTGCGTAACGAATAACGCGGCGCAGAGCTCGGACATTTTCCGCCATGGCTCGAGCACAACACTTGCGGAGGTACACACGCCGCCGCCAGCCGCAGCCGCTCACTGCCAGACCGGCTGCACTGCCCAACATGTAACCATAGCAACGCCGCCATTGAGCCCAGTGTGTATGGCCGCCACTATGTCATTTCCTCCGCACTTTTCACGTAGCGCGCCGGCTAGGCATGCCCTCTCCTATATTTCCTTACTCCGTGGTCTCGGTGTATTCCCCGAGGGGGTTCCAGGCGAGCCGCCAGCCCCGAAACGCCGTAATATTTTACCCCGTTGCCATTTTTTGTACCCTTATAACGTACGTATATACACTCTTAGAAAAAAGGTGGTAGTACTTGCTAACTTTGGGGTAGTAATGGTTTGTCACATATGTTACAACCCTGGTAGTAAGTGCAGTTAGTAACGGCGAGAGTGGAAATAGTTACTACCTCTGTTATTACTACCAGGAGTTAGTAACTGGTACTGTCCTAGCTGTTACCACCCATGGGTAGTAACATTGAAGGTTTCAAGAAAAAAAGTAGTAACCGATACTACCTAGTTCATTCATTTTGGCATATTTCTCCACTGCTAATGTTGGCTAATCAGTATCTTATAACTCGACAAATTCGGGTGCGAAGCGGGGTGTGCCATGAATGCATAGACCAAACAAGTTCACCATTTTTTACGTATACTTGTAGAAAGAGGTAAGCGCGGGGTATATATAGCCCCAACTTGGCAGGGGCATATCTGGCACAGGGGAGCATTCCTGTTTCAGGATGAATTCTAACAAATATGAATCTTTAGCACTATAATATAGTACTTGGTTACGTTTGTTTGTGACGTAGCACAAAACTTTTAATAAGCCTAACTTATAGAAAATTGTTTTATTTATTCATTATAAAATGGCCACAAAAAGGCAATATGTACAGTGGCCGGAACAAAGTACCAAACTCATTCTCAGTGCATTGGAATGCTTTACACGGCTAATATATCAGCGTTTAAAAGGTAATAATCTTTTTGGGGGTTTGACGCGCCAAAACAATGATATTTGGAGACACGCCGCAGTGAAATAACTGCGACTATCCTCGGGGCTCATTATGACCGTCTCGTTATTTTGATCTGCCGGTCTTGTTGATATGTGCTGTAGTTTATTAAGTTTGCTGTAGTTGTCTATTACAACACATGTAGCACTTTCTTGTGGTTCATTAACCTGTACTTCGTTTCGACAATATCAGAATGACGTTTGTATATCTCGGTTGCATAATTTGAAACAAAATGTATTTTCTTGATCTATAAATACCTTCTGCGTCATTTTTCAGTTTAATCATAATACGTTGAGACAATTCCTCTCATAAATTATCAGAGTAGCATTCACACACTATTTTGGATTAGATAGTCAAAAGCCGGGTAGCGAAGAGGTAGTAACGGGGCAAGAAAGGTTGTAACGGCTGCAGTTGTTACTTCTTTCGTTTCAGTTACTGTTAACTAATGTAGGTAGTAAAGAGGCCGCAAAAAGTTAGTAACGGTTGCAGGTAGTAACTGTTTACTAACGTAGGTAGTAAACAGGTAGCAAACGGGTAGTACCGGTTGAAGAAAGGTAGTAACCGCTGCAGTTACTACCTACTTGCTTGCAGTTGCTACTATTTTACTAACGTTTTTTAAGAGTATAGAGGGCCCAGATACATATAATAAGTAAAACATGAGATAACAATAGGTTTGTGAAGATTCATGACGTAAATAAATACGATAGGAAGACTAAAAGCATTACAGAATTTAGGAAGCGAATCACGCATGTTATAATCTAAACCCACTTGTACATGGTGCGGGTGCTGAAATGGGTAATGTAGGAAATGTATTTATTGCAATCATCGTTTTTTCATCATTGCTTTTCATATTACACTCAATTTGTATGCAATTCAATATATGTTAGTAGTTCTGATAATGCCTTTTTATTTATTGCTAAGGAGCAGCTTTGTTTGAATATTTATGATACTTTTGTGATTGTTGTAGTGTTCCTCGTTTGTTTATTACTTCTATGTGTGTGTTATTGAATATTTCAATGTACCGTTTTGCTGTATCTGCCCGAGGTGCCCGACGAGGAGTAGGCCAAGTCAGGAGACGTTCTCTCCTTTTGCCGCCTTCGTGGGCATTTTGTGAAGATATCCAAACAAATAGATTAATAAAAATGAATAAATAAATATGAGCCTAACAGCGCTTGAGGATCTGTGCCTCACAGGAACGCGGTACCCGACAACCTGCTGCAGACTTTCGTGTTGGAGGAAGGGCAGCGGGGCCGCAACACGACCCCGGAGACGCGTGCGCAGCCCGGTAACTTGCTGGGCGTAGCAACGGCGTCGGTGCTGCTGGGATGTGCGCTGGCACGCCAGCGAGAGAACCGGGCCTTGCGCGCACTGCTGGCCGACGCCGGGGAGTCGCTGACGCGACTTCTCAACGCCCTGCTCGCATGGTGCGTCTCTTTCCATCCGCACAGGAGGGTGCGTCGAAGGCCCAGTTAGTGCATGGTACTGAGAGTGAACAACGCGAAAATGGAACTATAGGCCTGACCACTGCGCGACGCCCTCTCTTAAGAGTGCGCACTGCTACAACCCCCCCTCCTCCTCTCGAGCACGACCCCGCATCGAAAATTCACGCGCTGTAATGGGTACGTGTGGCATTGAAGGTCTAACAAGCAGCTTTCTGACGCGGCGCTACTGCGTGCCCTTCATAGGAAAAGGGCGTAGTTGTACCAGCCAGTAGGTATAGACGTCGTCGCGTAAGGATGAACCTGAGCCCTACAGCAAGGGCTCCCGTGTTTTCCTCTTCTTCCTTCTCTTCTATATTCTTCCATGTTGCCGCTCGTATACGCAACCATCGGTACCATATTCCCAAGCGGCCAAGGCGATCACTTGGCACTTGACTTCTCTAACCCCCGTATTCTAGAACGTCCCTTCACTCAACGCTTCACCTTCACTTGAGAAAGCAGGTTGGAGCGCCGTCTCTAGGCACGGCAAGTCACTGCATATCAACAATAATCTGCTGTGATTCTTGAGTAACGCAGCGTCATTTTCAGCTGAGTGGTGGCGCAGTGCTGAGCTCTGTCAAGTGAAAGAAGAAAGTCGAGCCGAGGAGCGTTTGTGAATACGGGGGTTAATTTCCCTCCAAAATATATACCCTAATTTTCTGAACTGGTCGGTTATTTGAGCACAAGCTAGTCGTCCTTTCCCAGGTGCACTGAAAAAACTTTGCCCAGTTTCCACAGAAGCAGACGTGTGCTGTCCTCATGCGCAAGCACTATACGCCATCTTTACGTAGTAGTTGACGAGCAGGCCCGTTGTGCGCGGATATCAATGAAAGGACCGATAGCTCCACTGTGAGCTTTCTGATTCCCGGGCTTCGGCATCAGAATTATGTTGCGTAATAATGAACCCGAACGCTACGCCAAGAACGCCATGTTTAATTCTACTTTCCATGCCAAACTTCTCTCTACTTCTACTATTTGCCATTTTACTATGTAGCCGCTTGTGCGCAATCGTTGGCAAGATGCGTTTGAAAAGGGGCTGTTGCAACCATTCGGGTACATACAAAACCAAAACCAATGCGAGTTAAGCCAACACCGCCTATATTAGCCTCTTCAGCCCTCTCCACATGAGCGACCTACGTCATACTTGTTGTCCCGGTCAACGCAACTTGTTTGGCTGCACCAGTCAATTTTGCTGCTTTTACCCTCTCCTCGTCTGCTTGGCAAGACATTTTGTCGTTGCGAAGTTGCACAGGGTGAACACGTTTTTTTTATTCGTTGCGAGTGTTTTTCCTGAACTTATATTCAAGCACGTGGATTTTTTGACCACTGACAGTTCGTGATTGCGCACTTGTGCTTGTGATATGTTCGTGTATCGTGACGTGAACCACTGAGGAACACTGGAACGTCCCTCGTATGAGAATTTCGTTGAGCCACACGCGGTCATGCGCTTTCAGCGACAAGGGCCGCTGTTGCGTTCCCGGCGGCAAAGGAAATTATGACTAGTGGACCAAATGTCCATGTGTTTTCCTTTCCGAGGGACGTTGGCCGCAAGGATAAGTCGCTGCAAGCCATTCCGAAGAAGGATTTAACGGCAAGCGCCTATTCGAAGGTAAGTAAACAGAAGTAACAACTATAGATATTCGATGCACATGATCATGCTTTTGCAGCGCGCAGTTAATTGCATGTTTTTATTCTTGGACAATAACATATTAGACTTTTCAATAGACTTTTCAATAGTAGCCAGGAACAACTCGGGGAACCATTCTTTTCTAATATAGTATAGAAAAGTCAATGCGATTCACTGTAGGTAGAAGTTATGAGTTAAAGGAGCCCTGCAATCCTTTTTCAGCATGCCCAGGAAACACTACCGATCGGCTGCAGAGAACTGTAGAGGCTCCCGAAACATTATAGCGCAGCACGCGGCCTGGAATTCGCAATAAATTATCAGTCAGCAAAAAATTGCCCTATCTTCCCTCGACAAATGACGGAAGACGCTTAAAAATCACTCGTAGAAGGCCTTCTATCAGCCATTGGCTGATTTGCGCATGGCGCGCTCGGTCGTTACTGGGATCGCCGCGGGAGGCCGAGACTTATCCACCCCTGCGCACACGACCACACTAGAAAAGCCGCGTGTTCGAGGAAAAAATGCTCAAGGTCATGAGCCGTGCCTGACTTATTTTCTTTGCCCCTGCCATCCATCCCTGCTTAGCTTCCAGCGCGTTTGTCACGACGAGGCAACAGAGAATGCGACAAATATTTGCAACTCCGCTCGTACTGGACTGATTTTTAAAACTTTTGCGGCATCGAATTCACGAGGCGATGAGCTATTTTAGTGAATACATTCCAAGGTAACTTGAAAAGTGTGTCAGCACCCCTTTATATTTTATTTAAAGAAGTGAGGTGATTTGGTGCGATTTTTATATCACATTTGCGCTGCCATTTGATTATGTTCTGCTTCAAATAAGTACGCGAGCTTCACTTTCACATGAGTTAGTCCTCTGTAGCCATGGCGGCGAGTGTGGAACACCCTTTTATGAGCCTGTGTGGCATCACGTAGCGCGTGAACTTATTACAAGTGGGCAGCTGACCAAGAGTCCCCCGTACACAACCTAACAGCACCAAGTCTGCCACTACGAGACCCTCGTTAATGAATAAGGGAAAGAGGTGTATACATAAGGGCCCGTTTTTCCGTGTTTTGACACAATAATAATGAGATCTAACAGACAATAATGCCAAGGAGTGTATAGGGGAAGTTATTAGAACCAATGTAATGTAAATAAGAAAAAAGAAAAGTGGGTGAAAAGAATAACTTGCCGTGAGCAGGAATCGAACGTACGACCTTCCAATAACGACCTTCCAATAACACGTTAAATCCTCTAACCACTGAGCTATCACTGCGGCAATGCATCCAACCTTTTCATTGGCTTTATATGTGAATTTAAACGTGGATGGATGGATGGATGGATGCATGGATGTGGCTGTACCCTTTAGATCGGGCGGCGGCTAATGCCACCTAGCCGTAATACTTAGTGAACTAACCACTAGATTTATATTTTTTTCCTTTAATCGTGAAGTTGAGGACTGGTACTTTGCAGTGAAGGGTTTAATTTTCACTTGTGCCTTGACTTTAGCCACCAATCAGATAACCTTCTTCTACCCGCTTAAAGTCTAATTTGCCCTCCCTGTCCCTAAGCCGGCCCAGTGTTTGAAAAACTCTGCGCCATCATCCTGAACTATAGGATGAAGCTCTTTACAGAACATTATCATTCGTATTTGGCCCAATATGTCTTCGTTCACAATACTCCCGTTCTGGACTCAAACAGTGAGAGCTATTTGAGTATTATAATAGATCCTTTCCTTGGCAATTTCCTGCTTAAAAGTTCGATAGATCTCTAGTGCGGACTTCTTAATCATGCCAATTCTCCACATGTCAGTCTCCGTTTCCTTCACTTTTTTCTTGACCGATAGTTCTTTTTGGTTTGGCCACTTGCTGTTTTCTAAGTATTTACCAGTCAGCTTCCTAGTCAGCTTCCTCCATTTTGTATCGTCATTATTCATGTACAAGTAACTGAAAACCTTCCTAGCCCAACGCTCCTCCCCCATTTCTTTCAATCGCTTCTCAAATTTTATCTTGCTGCTAGCTTCCCTGCCCTCAAATGATGTCCATCCCATATCACCTTGTACTCCCTGATTTGGTGTATTCCCGTGAGCTCCTAAGGCAAGCCTACCTATTTCACGTTGCTTAATTTCTAATCTTGCTTGAACTTCTGATCTCATGCACAAGGCCGCATTGGCGAACATCAGCCCAGAAACCAAGACCCCTTTCCATATTCCTCTCACAACATCATACCTATTGTAATTCCGCAGCACCCTATTTTTCATCACTGCTGCATTCCCGTTACCTTTAGTCGTCACGTATATTTCGTGTTCTCTTAGGTACTCGGCCACATTGCTTATCTATACGCCCAGATATTTGTATTTATCTGTTATCTCTAGCGTGACTTCCTGTATCCTAAGCTCAAAACCTTTATTATTAAAAATCACAAATGCAGATTTTTCCTTACTGAATCTGAACTCTAACCTATCTCCCTCATTATCGCAGATGTCCATCAATCTCTGCAAATCTTCCTTGTTGTCAGCCATTAGCACTATATCATCTGCATACATTAATGCTGGTAGTGCCTGATCAATGAGATCAATGAGTGATCAACGCTGTGGTTCCTGAGCAAGCCTTTCAGCAACAGCATATGCGTCACCAGCCACCCGGCAGGGACCCAAAACAAGCACGAATGCTATGCAAAACCTACAGTTGGGAAGAAGGGAGCAGTAAGACGCCGTAGCCTAATGAGAAAAATGGCTTCGTGAATTTGCGAAAAGTATGTCGGGGGGGAATACACACAGAAGCTATCTGTCACGCTCTCTTTTTTATCCCTTCTTTCTTGCACGTCGGACGAAAGCTACCCATGCATGCTTACGTTCAGTTCGCTTGCTACAACTTGCGCTCTGCGTCTGCTGCGCGCTTCCAGACAGACCACAGGCATCGCTGAAGCGCCAGGAACACGATCCTCACCAACATTCTGAAAAAGATTCCGCATTAAAATTCAAGACACGCAGCAACAGCACCAGAATGCTCAATCGCGGCCAAAAAGGAAGTGATTACACGGCCCATACCACCGCCAGATGCTTCCATAAATTAGTCATTACTGAGGATGCTCAGTCGCTGAACTTGAGTGCCCGAATGACATTGCAAATCGGTAAGCGTAGTTACAATGCTGTTCATCCATAAGCTGGGAATTTTACTGCACGTGCGCTGCATTGAGCTGTACATAGATTGTAATCAATATTGCAAAGCTTATATAACCAATATTTACAGTGCATTTTCATAGTTGTAGTCTGGCGAGGCTCAAAGGAAGTTTAATATATAGAATATTCTGTTCGCATTGTCCAGAAAATCCTCAGTTGCAATTATTTAACTGCTGAAGTTGCCAATGGGGCATGTTTGTATGGCATTTACGAATAACTCAGATAAGAACACAAACTTCACAATGGGACACTAAAAAGGCACACTGCGCCAGGAGTCGTCGTGTGCCATTCTTGCGTTGCATTTGTTAGCTCTGCCACAAAAATCAAATTTTTTTTTTAAACCGCATTGTTTGACCGCCAGCCGTCCGACACGTCAGCACTATGATCACTAAACGGAGCTGAAAAGCCAGAAAGAATAAGTATTTGCCAGATATCTCTGTTGGGAACTATGTTACACCTTTTATTAAATCTGCCGTTTATTTTCTATATGCACTGCTTCATCGCACGGTTTCTTGGCCTTCAATGTTTTCCAAGGTTTTCCGGTAAGAACGCCTAGACATCGTTGTCATCGTCATCACAGTGTATATAATAATACTTATTATTGCAGGTAATATAACTAATGTAATGATTATTTGCTATATGGTATTTTATTTTATCTCAAGTTTCAACCCCCCCACTTCAGAGAGTAATCCTAGGTGCGCTAATGCCTTGCGCGCAACCGAAATCTGCTTCAAATGATTACAATACAAGTTGAAGTTAGACACAAGCATACCAGAGATAATTTCTTGTTCTGCCAGTAGATTGACAACGTTGCTGCCGGGTGATGCTTGCGGTTATTCTGTGTAGACTTTCAGTGTCAAATTACGATCCCGTTTTTATGGCACAAAAGCAGTCTCATTGCCGTCGATGCGATGAACGACCTTCTCATCTTCGCCACAATCTGAAACTTCTCCCAAGCGGTAGTCTCACCAAAGGAGCTATGACATCCGATTTTGATCATGCATGTGTTATGCGGGTTATTCGTCAAGTATTTAGAGATAAGCTGTCAAAAGTTTAGTGCATTTGCTCAATCCGTTTATTTATTATTGAATATTTTTCCAACTCTAACAGCACTGGAGTGTACTAGAAGTGTTGAATGGCGTGACAACGCGGAATGGCCTCGCCGCCTGATGCCTTCCGCGTTGCCCGTAGCGGCGGCGCTGCAGTGGAATAATACTGAAAAAGCCGCGCGCAGAAACTGCTATGCCCTCTGGCTTCTCCGGTGCGCTTTTTTGATGCAGATTGCTTCATACCTGCCCATCATTCATGATGTCATAACCCTTGAAGTATGACACGCCAATCTACTGAATTTTAGCTTCATAAACGTCCTTGTGAGAGATCGAAAATTATTTAGAAAGGGCGTGGCTCACTCCCCTCCCCTCAAAAAAAAAAAAAAAAAAACCTCCAGGGTAGCCTTGCGCCGAACGTCTACAATTGACGAAGCTGAATATAGTGTGCCTCTGTACTAATGCGCATTGTAAATTTTACCTTTGCGACAGTATGAGGTTTCAAAACTAGTTCAAATATAACGTAGTTGAACAAAAAATGCACAGCGTAAAAATAGCGGCTGTTTTAAGGGGCATTGCATGGATATTATAAAGGAGGTGGTGACGTGTCACTTAAATGCGTGTACTTGTGGATATATATATATATATACACGTTTTTGCGTGCGTGTTTACTGTGTACATAATATACAAGTTATATTTCTCAAAACAAAATGCACCAACTCCTGCCTACACTGTTGACATTTAGTAAAAGAACTACACCTATAATACTAAACATCGCCATAAATTTTCCGGCTTGCGACGCCGTTATGCCAATATAATGTTAGGAAAGCAATACAATTTAAGCTGTCGATACAAAATGAGAACTGGTTACAGTGAATTTACGCCTAGTAACAGACGGGCTATGTATACTATACAACTGGCACTCTCTAGTATGTTTAAAATAACTCCTTTCGTAGAGAGTTCTTGACTAGGAGGTACAGGCGTTCTTTCAGCTTGACCTCCTGGAGCTTGCATAAAAGAAGCGAAGTGAGCGCGAAAGCACGCGGTTGAAACAAGAAACCTTTCAGAAAGCATTAATTATCTTCCGCAAAACTGGGATGATAAAACTAAGTAGTCACTGATATAAATGTGGTGACAACATTACTTGTAATCGGGTTTCTCACGAAACAATAGAGGGCGTGTGGACTTATATGAGGAAGAGTGCTCTGGATATAGGAACTGCCGACAAAATGAGCGTAGGATTTATTCACGGTTTTGATACTTGCCCTTTTTTTGTAGCTCGCCAGTAGCCACTTATGATGTAGTGAAAAGCTAAGTGGATCCATGCAAATTATGATTGTCATACATGTTTTCTTATTTTTTTTTGTCGGCAGGCTCTTGAAACAGTGAATGTCCCAATGTAATTTTTTCGTGTATGCATATTATCTCGTGCACTATTGTGCTTAGCAGGTGTGTATACACTTATAAAGGCTCTGAAACGCATTAAGCGTGCAAAAAACAAGCAAACACACGCTTTCGTGGGCTACTAGCGCGCGCTCCCAATGCAGACGGTTCTGAGATCTTCAGTACCATGCGACTCTAGCGCCGCCGCTATTGTCACCCGCAGGAGAATGAGATACGGCGCGGCTGCCTCGTTCACTCCACTGCTCGCTTCTAGTACACTGTAACAGCATGAAGGAAGGAAAGGTACCACAGTTACCACCCTGTGGCTCAGACGCAACAACAGCTAGCTATGCGAGAGTCTGCATTCCAGCGAACGATATTAGGTCCATTCGTTTCACCTGCAATTAGTGAACCGGTTGATGAAAGCGCTGCACTTTGGCATTCGTTTCACGAGTTCAACATGGAGACAGCGGCACCGCAGTTATTCGTTTCGAAAAAGTGCAGTTTTCATACAAGGCCAGTTCACGAATCCCTTGCACGTGCCCGTGAGGTAGTGCCGAGACCGTGCAGCACAAGATGGCTGCAGCTGCAGCAGACAACACAGCCGGTTGCGTTCGTGTCTTGTTTCATTCAATTGGTGTTAATGGCGTCCAACAAGTACGACAGTGAACATTTACCGGTAGACACATTCTTAAGCAACGAAAGCGGCGTAGTCTACTACAAATCACTGCCTCCACAACCCGCAAGACAGCCGACGAGTAGCAAAGGCTTGCAAGACATCTGCACTCCTGTATTCGTTTCGCGTCTCGTTGCTGCTGCACTTGCAGAAACGTCACCTGCACGAAGACAACACCCGGACGGCACCACCTTGCACCAGTTCATGAAGTGCAGGGTGAATCAAATGGACCTGTTGTTTCACCGTTAATTGTGCGCGAAATCAAGATATTAGAGATTTCGTCTGTTGTACGCCAAAATTAACGATCTGCCCCAGATGCTTGTGGTAGAAGACTACGATATAGGGTACAGTATATTCTAGTACACTGCAACAACGACACCGCTCCTTGATTGATGACCTGATGTCATAGCTGTCATGGTGAAATGGCGGTCACTGCGCCCAGGGAGATTACAGCCAGCGATTTATATAGTCTTTTGCCCTAATAAAATATTCTTTCACAGCTCAGTTTTCAGATTTGTATAGACACAATAAACCCTCTACTTGTACTTTTCTGGAAAACCACACAATTTTGGGTGACCGTGTCATATGGTTCCTTTAACTTGTAGTACCATTCATCACAGACTTGTCGCGCAGGGCGTGCCCCATTGGAGCCCTGTCGCTGGCGCTGCGGGCCGCTGACGAAGAGACGACGTGGTGGCGCGGCACCTACCCGGCCGCCACGGGCGTGGCGCTGCACGCTGTTTTGGTGGCCGCTATGGTGAGCGCCGCTGCATCGCGCCACGACCTGCAACGCTTGCTTGCCGCGTTGTCGTGGCCGCTGTGCGTGGCAGCTGTGGCCGGGTCCAGCTGGCATGCGCTACCCGCCGCACTGTGCGCACTACAGCGGCACCGCGAGGAGCCCGTCACCGCCGCTTTGGTAGTGGTTCGCTGCGGTAGCGCTCTGTGCAACATGCTACTACTGACCCCCACCGTGCTCCGAGACCGGGGACTCACGCAGGGTCTGCTGCTAGCGGCAGCCAACTCCTTGTTCACCGTTGGCCGGGGAGACGGGCCGCTACTGTACTTGTCCGGCCTGCCACCGCTGCCCGGCGCCGTGTAACACCACTTGAATAGCTAACCTAACATAATCTTGTCTCATTGAACCTAATGTAGAAACTTAATCTAACTTGACATAACCTCACCTAACCTGACTCCTAGTAACCTAACCTCACTACAATGTGATGTTGGGCTCATTAGTTTATTACGGTAACATAAGCTCGTAGTGAAAATAACCTCGTCGTAACCAAACCTTGCAGTAACACCTCATCGTAACATAACCTCGACGAACCTGGCCTTGTCGTAACATATACCTAACCTCGTGGTAACATAAACTTGTCGGAACTATCTCAGCATAACTTAACCTCATCGAACCCTTGTCTTAACATCACACATCACCCAATTAAAAGCGTGATGTTACACTGTTAACCTAACCTCACTACGTGATGTTGGGCTCGTTTATTAGGGTAACCTAACCTCGGAAATAACCTCGTAGTAACACAGCCTCATCGTAACATAACCTCAACGAACCAGGCCTCGTCGTAACATATACCTAACCTCGTGGTAACATAAACTTGTCGGAACTATCTCAGTATAACCTAACCTCATCGAACCCTTGTCTTAACATCACACATCACCCAATCAAAAGCGTGATGTTACACTGTTAACCTAACCTCACTACAACGTGATGTTTGGCTCATTTATTAGGGTAACCTAACCTCGGAGTGAAAATAACCTCGTAGTAACACAGCCTCATCGTAACATAACCTAAGCGAACCTGACCTCGTCGTAACATATAGCTAACCTCGTGGTAACATAAACTTGTTGGAACTATCTCAGCATAACCTAACCTCATCGAACCCTTGTCTTAACATTACACATCACCCAATCAAAAGCGTGATGTTACACTGTTAACTCCTAATCGCTGCAGGCAACGGCTGGCCGCGCTGCATGACCTGTTCGGCTCGTGCGGGTGCTGTGTGTTGCTCGAGGCGGCCACACAGCCCGAGCGCAGCACCCTCAGCATCCATTAACCAGTCACCACCAGGGGTCGTCAGCTGCAGTGTTTTTTATTTCCTGCCTCCTCAGTCTTGGCTGTCCCTGCGTCACAAGAGAGACGTGTAAATCTTCCCTCATATTTTACGTGCAGCTTTGCAATCAAGAATAAAATGGAATCACAGATTAAACAAATACTATTCATGCACTATGGTTCCCGAGCTCTTCGAAACCATCATAGCACTGTAAATACACCAGCTACTTCCAGTTCCAACTGGTCACGGTTCCCGCTGGTGGGCAGTTGGGTTATAACTGGGACCAGCTGCTAACTGGAATCAGTTTCAACTGGAATCGATTGAGACCAATTGAGTTAAATGTGGGGGCAGCTGCTAAGTGCAGGGAACCAGTTGGCCTGCAACTGGAACTAATTGATCCGAGTTAAAGGGGAACTCCGGCGTTTTTCAATATTCGCCGATTTTGACATAATTTTGAACATGTGTTGTCGTCTGTACCGTTGTGATATATACCAAGTTATACCACTGTAAGTCAGTTAGTTTGCTAGAAAACAAACTTTAATATTGGAAGCTGATTCTGGAACTACTTGTAAATGCAGGCCACCCAGTGTATGTGATGTAAATGCCTACTCTATTTAAAAAAAAACCCCACCTTTCCCAGCAAACAGCTGCAGCTCGCACTCTCTTCTAGGAGGCAACGACCAGTGATGACAACGCGAGAACAGCTTAGTTTTGCCAGCTGCATATAGCGTGTTGGTCGTCGTTGACGTCGGGTTTTAGGATATTGAGCAACGAGGAGATAGATTCAGGGCCTGACAGAGAATTCATGCGCCGGCAGGTCGAAATCAAAAAGCGATGCTTCTGCGTACAGACAATAGCTGCAATCATCACTGAACTTGTCACTGGTAACTTCACAGGAGCTGGCACAGCTTGCTTCCGCGTCGGATGACATTGCCAACTTTATTTTAGTCAGAAGAGGCACATGAGCTACGTTTAAGGCCTAACTACACCTACCCGTTGCAGCGCATTGCTTTTTGAGGCGGCAGCACGCCCTCTCCCTATGGAAAGGGAGGAAATGTAGCCACACTCTTTCCATAGGGAGTGGGCGCGGTGTCTAAAAGCCACGCGCTGCAGCGAATACATGTGGTCAGACCTCTATACCCTGACCAGCCGTAGCGGGGTGTAGCCGATCTTGTGACGTCAACGGCAACGAATTCTCGTGACATCATCCAATGCCCACTATGGATGATGGAGCTGCTCTTTGTTTCTGTTTTGACTCGTTGTTTATTGCTTAATTAAAGTTACTGACGAGTGCCTGGGAAAATGAACCACCCTAGATTTTTCAGGACTATCTCAGTATGGTCGGAAATGCACCGGAGTTCCCCTTTAAGACCACTTGAAACCAGATGGATTACCAGTTACACATTTTCACCTACGTAATTCATCACATCAACTGTTGTACGTATTAACCAAGTTTATTTTTGTTCATGTGTGCCTGTTGTTGCGCAGGCGGTGGTCACATGGAAACAAAACGTCATTCCGGTGGCATCAGCATTTTATTAATGAGAGAAAATACCTAAAAAACTAATTAATCACACAAATATATCACTAATATAATAAAAAAATTTCCTAAAAAACAGTTCATTAAACTTTTTAAAAACCAACCGAGGTAGCTATTTTCTGCAATAAACACCAATGTGCAATAATAAACAGTTCTCTATAGCATTAGACTACAGGGCACAACAATTCAAATTTTTCCACCAATGCCAGCACTCAGCATTTTTCTACAGGAGAAAGCTAAGTTGAACCATTGGGTACACAATGTTTCACACAATGACTTGGAAAAAATTGGCACTGCTATCGTTGTACCACCATGAGAATGATGGAAAGCATAGGCTTCAGACAGTATAGCATGAGCTAGCGTCTATAGACCTTTTTCTAGTTACAGTTTTGTTCTTCCTGCAGCGTGGCCAGCGGGGTGCGGTGCTAAGCAATGAGCAGCGATTTTTTTATAGACGGTAGTCTTTCTTGGGGACTTTTGATGCAAAAATTTTGGTCTGTATGCCTGTACATTTGTCTGTTTGTCCACTCTTAACGGCACCGGGTACTTGAAACGGCCGACCCCATCCGCAGCGCCCACCAATGTTGCTCAAGATTTAGTGTTCATACTTGTGCAATTGTGAATTAATAAGCAATTATTGCACGAGTCTGGGGTACCATAACAACACGTATATATTCTGCATGTGCATCTTTTACTAGAAAATGCATACATAAGTAATTTTAAGGACCGTAGCACTTATCACGCTGCGATCACCATGCGATGCTTGCACGAAAAGGTTGAGTGTTTCCAACGCTTTGCTAAGACGCGATGGTGGTGGCACCTACCCGTTGTCTTGCGTTTCTCCCCTTATCACCTCTGAGACGGGCGCACACACCCGTCTCAGAGCCACGCACTTCATTTTGCAAGAAGACTGCTAGGTGGCGCTCAAGTCTCAGGTGTGAGGTGATTTGATGCGCTCGTTCGCCTCCGTCGCACGCTCGAAGCACTCTAACGCAGCGCTTCCAAAATACCATTCACTAATTTTCTTGTGCAGAACATCAAATTAACTGTTCACTCTCTCCACGCAAGACTAGTGCCATCAGCTGCGAGGCGCCCTGCCAATGCCAGGGCGCCTCGCAGCTGATTACGATTCGGCCTCCCTGATCTCTGGAGAAGCCCGGCTTCTCAGCGAGGTTCTCTCGTCATTCATAGAGAAATGCGGGGCCTTCGAACCGCCACCGAAGCGGCGTTCGTCGGATTCGCTGATTAACCAACCGCAGCCGTGCCATCAGAGAACCCTTTTCCGTGCCTCTGACCTCTTGCACTGGCATCGCACCCAGTGGACATTGTCACGCTCTTCTGCCCCTCCCCGCGGTGGACGCTATCCCACCTCAGCACCACAAACACTAGCCTTACTTCCCTGTGCTCCCTTTCGCAAACATTTCTATAGTGTCATGTGTTTATTTTGTTATTAATGTTTCATATTTGTCATCCTTTTTTTAGCAGCAGTTACAGGGCTGGACTGAGAGTAGCTGTTGCTCATAGTAGTGTCATTTTAACTGCATGGGTGACATCTGGCTGCCTTTGCAGACCGGTAAAGGGCAAATTTAGGGGAGGGGGATGTGGGAATTAAGGCTAGCCCACCGCCATTGCGTGGGCTTTGCTATTTCTGCCGTTCTCATGTCCCGACATGACTCCCCTCCTCCACGGTCTGCCGCGCTGGTGGAGCGGGGACTGACATTTAACCCCTTTCACCCGGTAGCGGAAGTCGACTGTGGCGCCATGGGCGGAGTCTTTCGGGACGTTTCGCACGCACGCGTCGGGAGTGAGTCAGATTTTTCAGTGACAGCTTAGAGTAAGCACGCGAAACCGTCGCCACGTATATGGACATTGTACCACAGCATGATCAAACATTAGACCCACTCATCTTATTGAAACCCATGCCCATAATGTTCAGGCACTAAATGATCAACACCAAGCCAACAGAAGCCCTGCTGCAGAGAAGAGTGAAAAAATCTCCCGACCGTATCAAACAAAACAAGCAGACCACAGCAAATTTCAAATACTAACAAGAGGCTCGATACGTAGCCATCTCTGCCAGCATGGTGCTCCAGCATATTGTTCTGACCAGAATTTGACCGAAGTCATGTGCTTTCAGTGCCGCAAAAAGAGACATCTCACATCCATTGACCATCCGAAGCTGCTGTCTAAAAGTCTACAACGTATTCTTAGCCAGCTCTTCACAGCACCCTTTCCGAGCCCTTGATGAATCGTTGCTACAGTATGCCATTGTAAACACAACAAGAGCTAAGATTAGCTGAGTGGACTCATTTCTAGACAGCGGATCTAAACTGACACTTATCAACTCTCTCCCCCTCCTGCCCTAGACTAGACCACCCCCCCCCCCCAGTTTTCATTAAAAATACGACAGTGGCTCCAGAGGGTGCTATCTACTTGAAAATTTATGTTTAACCTATCACCAATTTGGTTGAAGCTGCCACATTGTAAAAAGCCAAAATTGTCTGTGTGACTCATCTGGCTCTCCCAGTGCTGGCAAAGAATTGTCTCAATCACTACAGGTTTTCCCACTCAAGTTAATCCAACTGCCAGATAATTAATCCAGCCACCACTCAAACTAATTCAAGTGCCAGTCATTTTAATCCAAGTGCCACTGAAGTTAATCCGACCGCCTGCCGGTTTGAGCCAGACACCAGCAAATTTATTCCCGACTACATTGCGACTTCAAAGCGACCCAGAATTTTCGGGGATGCGTGGAGTGAATAGCTTTGGAGTGAATTTAAGGGGAAATATTATCAGGATGTGTATAAAAAATGAATGAATCACTAGCAACACAGTGTGACCATCGCTGCTAAAGTCCACTTTGTGATCACTGGTAACAAAATGTGACCAACTCAGCAGTTTTGTGGGTACTGTTGCAAGTGCCAATTGAGTTATTCGTGATCACCGTAGTGACTAATGAGCAGGTGATTGGGAAAGCATAAAAAACAACGCAAAAGAAAAAGCGAATTTTCAATATGGCAGCACATATCAAGCAAGAGAAATGATCAAAGGAATGCACATTTTAAACACACAGGCAACGATATACAATCTGTTCAACAATTAGGGGAAATCTTGGACTGCACGACGCACGGTAACGGCCAGCGCTGCAGTCATGTGATCGTCCAACTGTGACGACACAGTTGGACGCTATGCCCCTAAAATGTCTGCACATGTGCAAGCCAAGCGGCTGCCCACGCGCGACTGCAGCGCTAGCCGTGTCGCAATGCCATGTACTTCGAGATTTCGCTAAGTATGAAACAGACTGTACATGTACGTATTTGACTGTATTGTGGCTGATGGCGGATGACGCACATGCACGTCTCAAAGGGTGTACATGTAAACTCAAAGGGTGTACATGTAAACTAAATTTGGTATCGACATGTGAAACAATATTCGTAGAATACATTCTGACAAACAACGATCGGGCCGTAGGCATACAGATTGACGAAGAGGGGTGGTGGTGGCGAAGTGTGCTTCACATATATAGATTTATTATGGAGGGATGGCACTGTGATAAACCTTTGCCCTCTCCCCTCTTCCCAGGCAAACCTTGTGCGCACCTATGGCTTAGGTCATATTTTCGTAAACTGAGAGGGCTAGCTCGCAATTTTTTCTCTCCGAAATATTGTTGCATCAAATATTCATTTTCAGGGCCGCAAATAAGAACAATTATTTTGTAATACAATTGAGGTGGTCAACAAAATGGCTGGGACAGATCTGTTGCAGAAAGACTCATGTTCCTGTTAAAACATTTTTGTAGGATGCAAAAAACGGGGCCATACAGAAGCAAGGTTCACCCAAAGCTTCTCTGTGAGTCTCCGTCTTTTGTGTACGCCTACAAGAATTTTTAAAAATGAATTGATAATAGCTTGCACAGCTATCACTTTTACGATACTCGTCTGTTTAGTGGGTTTGCTGAAGCAAGCATTTTATCTTGTACCTTGCCTTTCATCGTGGCAAATGACAGACATGGGTCACCTCTAAGAGCAAGTGTGTCTCACCCCTAAGTGAAGGGGCACTAAAGCGAAACAAATAATCAGTTTAGATTGATAAATTGTACTCTAAAAATTCTATTGATGTTAATTTCACCATTATACATTTATTAATAAAGGAGAAAATCAAGTTGAAAGTTTCAATGCTACTAAGTTGCTTGTTGAAATCTCTATGCCTGACGTCGCTGATATCAAAGTGTGTCATATTTTGGGGCCACTGCCTCGACAAAATTTCTCAGACTTGGTATGGTAAGTCTACGGACCCCTCAGAGGACACATTTCATTGTTACTGATTAATAACAACACAGGCTCTAATAAGCATTGTCAAAATATGTTGCATCACAGCGAATGGTGCAGAATTTCCAAAGTGGTGTCGCAATTCCATTTTTTTTTTTGATGTTCTCTCGATTACCAAGAGTCTCCTCAAGGCAAATTAAACGTTTTTATCACAGCGAAAGAGAATTTACAAAATAAAGTAAGATTGTTTTGCTTTTCAGCATCCCTTTAAAATGAAGCTTGTTTTCCCTGTAGATCTAATTAGTACCCTGCAATGTGCTTTTACACTACAGCAAAATCTAATGCAACTACGGCCACTCGGGCACAAAACAGTTGCATGTCACCCGGCAAACCTGGACCTGGACGCTCCTTCAGCCCTCTTTTCCTCCAGCGGCGGTTCCTTTTCTGGCTTTCCACTGGATGCGGGGCTGCATTGCACAATGAACATTAAATGCTTATTGTTAAAAGACAGGCTTGAAATGATTAAGTGCAAAGCCATTAGATTTATTTCCGATAAATATAAGCGAACAGATTCTCCCCTAGTGCACTCATGACCAAAACAAATAGTTTTCTTATAAAACTTGTTTAAAATATAATGGTTGGTAAAACTTGGAAATAAGTGATCTGCCACACTTTTATCCTGTTGGAACTCGACCAACAAAACACACTAGATCTCCTACATTGCAATATTTTTTGCTAAACTATAGCATTTAAGAACAGACTTCCGAAATTATGTCACCAAGTTCCGCTCAGGCTCTAAAGGAGCATATATTTTGTTGGTCTATTGTTTAGCTGTTTTTTTTTTGTGCCGGGGATATTTCACATTATTATATATATATTGCCGCAGAGGTTGCTCCTACAAATAATTTTACGAAGAGAACCAACGAGACGCTACGTGTGCGTCTACAGTGCTTTGCGCGTGCTCGCGCATATTGGTGCAGGGCAGCGCATGCCTCTCGTGCACGAGCCGGGAAGACTGACCTGGTTGTTGTTCAGAAAGGGACACGTATGCGGAACGCTTTCAGCAGACTCTTCTTTGTGTCATAGCTACTTTTGTGGGCACAAGTTCACCCTCAACAAATCATTGTGTGTGTGTTCCACCTCTTCTATTACGTGACATTCTGGTGGAGGTGCTGGGTATGATTGGAGGTCCCCTTGGTGCAAGAGAAAGAAGCCCTGACCCTCAGCGATTGGAGCCTGGCGAACTTACTCCAGTACACCAGCGTTCAAGCCGCCGCCTCACCTGAGTCACCTGAATTCGGACCACTCCTCACTGCTCCAGCAACACAGGCAGCGGTAACCGTCAACTTCAGAGAAATGGCCAATTCAGCTTCAACATCTGAACTCATTGAGCCTCCCCCATGCTTACCAGAACCCTTCCTCAGTGACGCGTACAAAGATGTGGAAGACTGGCTGGAGCATTTCGAGCGGGTCTCAAGGACGAATGCCTGGGATGAGGCGAGGAAATTGGGCCGTGTGTACTTTGCATTGGAGGATGAAGTGAGAATATGGTTTGAGAACTATGAAGGGGCAATAACGACGTGGGAAGACTTTCGGCAGCATTTGCTTGCAGTGTATGCTAGCACGGTTCGCCAGGAAAGGGCAGAAAATGCCCTTCCATCAAGAAACCAATGCACGAACGAGAGTGTCAAAATGTATATTGAAATCATGTCCTGCCTCTTCAAACGTGCCGATCGGAATATCACCGAAGAAAAGAAAGTGCGCCATTTGACGCGTGGAGTCAAGCAGGACTTCATTGCAGGGCTGGTTCGCAATCCTCCACGTACCGTTGCTGAATTCCGAACAGAAGCCACGACCATAGAAAGAGCACTGCAGCAGCGTGCCCGTCACTACAATCGGGATGCCAGTAGTGAACCCGCGGACGTCCTTTTGGCAAAGCGAGACAACAGTAGCGAAACACTGAGGGAGCTGGTGCATTCCATCATAAAAGAGGAGCTTCAAAACATTCTGCAACCGCAAGTCATGCCGACAGTTTCATCCCTCACATCCGTCATCCGTGATGAAGTTTGGCACGCTTTTCTTCAGCCGGAACCAGAAGTCCAACCTCTCGACTTCAACAGCCACTGGAGGAATGCCCGGTACCAACGTACGCAGACGCTTTATGCCAACCTGCAGTGCACAATGCCTCGTTCGCAAGTCCTAGAGCCCGCCAGTGAGCTTCGCCCAGCTCACCTTTTCTTGGAGAGCAGAGACCATGGAAAAGCGATGTGTGGCGCACACCTCACAGGACACCGCTCTGTTTCACTGCTGAGAAGCTGGACATCTTTACCTACACTATCCACACCGAAGAGTTGGTCTGCGTGGGTTTTCTGTGTATTCTCCATGCCCGCGTAATGATGAAAGGCTTATAAAAATAGAGGAGTACCTTTAAAGACACCTATCTCCAGCCGCTAGCTTCCAGCACTAGCCAAGGTCACCAGCACCAAATCTTTATCGATCGCCAAGTCCGTGATGGTCAAGTTCGCCACCAAATTCACGAAATAATCGGTCAACAAGCCCGCGTCAGGAAAACTGAAGCCAGCGGTCTGGGGAGGTAAGGCTGCTGATGTCCGACAGAGCAAAGATCCTCCATCAAGGCCCCAGCGAAGCAGCAACGAGCAGAAAACCACGACGAAGATAAGCAGAAAACCACGATGAAGATAAGTAGAGAAAAAAATTTCTTCAAACTTGTGTGTTACAGTGGACGGGCGGAAATTTAACGAATTGGTTGATACGAGTGCCGATTATTCAGTCTTAAACTATGCAATCGCAAAAGATTTGTAGAAAATTTTGATGCCATGGAGTGGACCAAAAATACGCACGGCTGGGGGACATCTGATAACACCTCTGGAAAGATGCACCGCCAGGATCGGCATTTAGGGTGCTACTTATGTCGCTGATTTCCTAGTTCTGCCAGAATGCTCGAGAGAAGTAATACTCAGGATGGATTCCCTGCTAGCTAACAGCGCCATAATAAACCGGCAGAATTCGAGTATTTCTTTCTCGACAAAGCTGGCCATAAACGAGGAGACAGGAAGTTCTGCATTACGTGTTATCGACGGCGACGTAACCGCACCACTGCGATGCAGCGTCCTGGTTGGCTTAAGGAATGAAACATTCGTCGACTCTAGAGGAATAGCGAATGGCAATGTTGAGCTGCTGCTAAAGAAAGGCATTTGCATAGCTCGAGGCATTATTCGCTTACGTGGTGGGCTTGCCAACGTAGTACTCACCAGTTTCGGAAATGAAATTCAGCATGTCGCAAAAGACACTGCCATCGCTTTTCTACACAGCTTTACTGAAGTTACCGACTTATGTGCCGTTGCGTCAGAGCCACCTACTTCGGAAAATATGCATGACCTTGGAGCATCAGTTTCAATCAGCCGAAGTCTATCGGCAGCCGAGAGGAAAATCCTACAAGACCTCATAAGTGAATTCGCAGAATGTTTTCCCACCTCATCAAAAGTATGTCGCACGCAGATCGTGATGCACAGGATCATAACAGAGGATCATAACAGTGTATCAATACCCTTACAGAGTTTTGCCGAAAGAACGAGAAGTTATAGTCAGGTGCAAGAGATGTTGCAGGACGATGTCATTCAGCCATCTAGCAGCCTGTGGGCATCGCCGGTAGTTCTTGTGAGAAAAAAAGACAACACGTTGAGATTCTGTGTAGACTACCGGAAACTAAACAGCGTAACCAAGTGGGATGTATACCCCTTACCGCGTATTGATGACACATTGGATCAGCTACGGCACGCCAAATATTTCTCTTCGCTCGCCTTAAAAAGCGGATGTTGGCAAATCGAAGTGGATGAAAGAGACCCTGAAAAGACCGCTTTTGTAACCCCGGATGGCTTGTATGTGTTTAAAGCACTACCTTTAGGCCTCTGTTGTGCGCCAGCGACATTCCAGCGCATGATGGACAGTGTCCTCACGGGACTGAAGTGGCAGTCATGCGTAGTCTATTTGGACGATGTTGTGGCATTTACTGCGATGTTTGACCAATACGTAGAAAAACTGCGGTCAGTGCTTCATGCACTGACCTCAGTATCCAGTCAGGCGGCTTGACAGTCAAACCATAAAAGTACCAGTACGAAGTCGACAAGCTTCATTTTCTGGGACACACAATCAGCGCGGAATGTGTTGGCCCTGATCCTGACAAGACTGCGGCGGTCACAGGCTAGCCCAGAGACAAGAAGGAGGTGCGTCAATTTTTGGGCTTATGCGCTTACTACAGACAATTTGTTGAAAATTTCTCGAAAATCGCCGAACCCCTAAACGAACTCACAAAAGACGAAGAATCATTCGCTTGAAGCCTGAACAAGAAACAGCGTTCAACGAATTAAAGCAACGACTGCAAAGCCCGCCGATCTTTGCCCACTTCGACGAGACCACTGACACAAAACTCCATACAGACGCAAGCAATATTGGTCTCGGCGCAGGTACTTGTACAATGGAAATGGAGAAGAAAAAGTGATAACTTACGCCAGCCGCACCCAATCAAAAGCCGAAAAGAACTATTCCGCAGCAGAAAAAGAGTGTTTGGCAGTGGCACGGGCTATCAGCAAGGTCAGACCATACCTCTACGGAAGGCCGTTCCGTGCCGTGAGTGACCACCACTCACTTTGCTGGCTGGCGAACTTAAAAGACCCTTCGGGACATCTTGCCAGATAAAGCCTCCGGCTGCACGAATACGACATTACTGTGGTATACCGGTCTGGGCGAAAACACAAAGATGTCGCAAATGTCAAAGGCGCAAAACACCACCACTGAAGACGGCCGGCCTGCTCCAGCCCGTAGAACCGCCTGCTACACTATTTGAACAAGTTGGAATGAATCTTCTTGGACCATTCCCAATGTCATCATAGGGCCAGAGGTGGATCGTCGTCGCCACCGACTACTTAACGCAGAACGCTGAAACCGGCTGCCTTGAGCGAGGAACGGCAGCTGAAGTAGCCAAGTTTTTCGTGCACAGCATAGTTCTTCGACATGGTGCCCCAAAGCTAGTAATCACTGACAGAGGAGCAGCCTTCACATCGGAGTTGATGCAGTGTTTGATGATAATGACGAACACCGGTGATAGGAAAAGCACTGTGTACCATCCCCACATGAATGGGTTAATGGAATGCCTAAATCGCACAATCACTGACATGCTGTCGATGTACGTGGACTTGGAGCGTAAAACGTGGGATGAAATCCTGCCTTACGCAACGTTCGCCTATAATACGGCCCTCCAAGAGACCACCCGCGTCACTTCATTTCTGCTTGTCCATAGTCGTATAGTCAATTCAACTCTCGACGTCATGCTCCCAGTCGACAATGACCACTACGAGCCATCGGACATTGACACATTTCTGCAGAAAGCTGAAGAAGCACGCCAGTTGGCAAGGCATCGAATACATCAACAACAGTTCAAAGATGCGGACTACTACAACCTGCGTCGCAGGGCAGTTAAGTACCACCCAGGTCATCACGCATGGATCTGGACACCAAACAACAGTTCAAAGATGCGGACTACTACAACCTGTGTCGCAGGGGAGTTAACTACCAGCCAGGTCATCATGCATGGATCTGGACATCAATACGATGCCGTGGCCTGTCAGAAAAGCTCCATCGACGATACTTTGGTCCATATAAGGTCCTTTGCCGGCTAAGTGACTTAACTTATGAAGCAACATCTAGACCAGCTTTGAAGGAAGCTATCTAACTTGAGGCATGAAAGAGCCTCATTTGGCTACACCTGGCGGAACGCTCCTGTGCACTACCCGACCTCTGCAAAACTCTTAGCCCAGACCACCCCAAGAAAGTTGGGCACCCTTTCGCCACACCACCTTTTTGACCATGATCGTCAAGTAAACACTTTTTGACTACGACTTTGTCTACACACAGGCGGCCCTGTCACGTTTTGCCGTGCTGATGCAGCGAAGAGAACGATGTCGATGTTGCAAGAAGGTGAGCTTGCGGGCCATGGAATAAAACAGTTGGCTTTTGGTAACGCATGTAGCAGCCTTCTTCCTCTGCCTTTTCACTACAGTACTACTATGTAATGACTGATAATCTCATGCTTCTGCAGCTGCGTTGTCAAATGGTGTGAAAGCCTTCGTCAAGCTTTAATGGCTTTTTGCTTTCATCTCACAAATCACTGTTGCAATTTTTGTAATGTTTCCTTTGATGATGAAATGAATTGAATAGTACTATACAACTGCTTACCTGGAAGGAGAATCCCAGCCACTCAGGTCGTACTTGGAAAGATCGCCATCGTCATCGCCATCATCATCATCATCATCCTCCTCCTCATCATCATCACCATCACCATCATTGTCGTCACCACGATCTTCATTGTTCTTTTCTTCATTTGCCCTTTCTGCTCGCCGAGAAATGGGGCTGGCTGAATGATCGTCTCTTCGAGGCCGCTTCTTACGGCGGCCAAACTGGGGTAAGAAAAAAAAAAAGTAAACAATCAGGCCAAACACCACATCTTCAAAATCCCCGGTTTGACAGAATCCCAGAGAGTGAAACAATACCACTACGACATCCAAAAAATACTGCATCTTATGCATTGGTAGAACACGCAGAAACAATCGGCCATACAATCAACTGGGACTACGCCAGCATCCCTGAACTAGAGGAAAATTTGTCTTCACGTCTTTATCTTGAATCACTGACAATACAGACAACAGAACGCACGCTCAACAGCAATGATGAAAACTTTCCTCACAGAAGGTGCTTGAGGTGCCTACTAAAATGTACTCAACTTGTCATACATTTGAACTTCATTGTGAACAAGGCTCCCGTGTGAGAACCGAAACCTCTTGTTTAGTTCTAAGGTGTCTTTACTGTAGTTGGCATTTCTTCTTTTTTTTTTTTTTCACCACACATCTTCTGTAGGTTTCTTTATACATGGGTTGCACATACATCACATCCGGAGACAAGAAGATTAAGAACCGCCATGTTTGTCAACATACGCAGCTGCCTGGAAGTGTTGTCCGGAGCTTTGCATCTTCAAAATTTGGTGTTCGGTTGTGCTATCGCCTTCACCATGACTATTTGTGTGGATGCAGAACAAGAAAAGAAACTTCTGCTTCTAAAGGCAAGGCACAATCATGCATTAGAATGTTTAGTTTTCCTGTGATCATTACAAATCAGTGCGCGCAAACAAGGACGTTAGAAAAGCGCCATATCACTTGGCTGGCGCGCATTAACCGAGAAAACTTGAAGAAAAAGAAATACATTCGTGTCTGCAGTCATCACTTCATCACAGCTTAGGGTATTCCCACCCAAATCTGGCCGACCAGCGTCAACTCGTCCTTGAGCCTGGCAGGCAGTCCAGGCCAGAGGGTTCCTGGAATAAGGGACCCTCTCACCTTCACTCACAAGCATTACTCAATAAATGTTTTCTCTCTCCCTCTCTCTTCCAGATCATGAGTGGTACAGAAGCGGGCCACTTTTTCTTTGCCAGTATCAAGGGCAGTTTTTAATTTGAAAGAAAATGTAAAAGCGTTGGTGATAGAAAAAATACGATCAAGCTGTTCCGAGATCTGCATACCACCAGCAGTAAATGGTGCATATGAATAGCTCACCGTTATATTAATGGCACAAGCATGGCACGAGGCTGTGCTGGCTAGCACAGCAGGCAGCGGTCGTTCCCCCGTCCACTTTACACAGCAACCTTATATATGTGCATTTAAATGAGGGAGTGTTAGTCAGCGCTACAAGTAGCCATAAGTGCGAGTGTGCAAACCCCCCTCCCCATTTTTTTTTTTTGCCTGATGACATCACTAAGCACGTGATGCTATTACGAACTGCCAGCTGACCAATAATTCCTCGCATACTACCTGAAAGCATGAAGTTTGTTAGAATGATGCCCTTCCTATGAATGAAAAAAAAAGTGCAAATTTTAAGCGCTTGTTTTTATATGTCTAAAAAAGAAAAAACGAAGCCGTTAAAATTTCAACTTCTTTTCCTTGATGACTAGTGTAATATGCCGAGCAAGCGCCCCCATGCAAGCAAGCGCATCCCTTCCTTTTTTCAGAGATCTGAAACAAGCGCCACCGACCGGTCCAGATACGAGCAAGCGCCTTCCTTCCAAATCTGGTCGACTTATCCTTCACCCTAAGAGAAGGAGGGGGGGGGGGGGGGGGCTTGCTTGGCATTTTACGGTATATGCAACAAGAGTTGAATGCGATAGATAAGCAAGTAATTGTGACACAAAAATTGTGGAAAACACTCACGTCATCGTATTCACTGTCTGATTCCTCCCGTTCCACGTACTCGACACTTTCACGTTCGTTATAGCCGCCTCCGAGGCCTGCAACATGGGGAGAATGGTACCTCACTAGTCATTGGATTGGCATTGTCCCACGAAGTCAACTAATACCCACATCAAACGAGTGTGCAACACCTCTTTTACACAAGCGGTCTTTAACAAAGTTGAAAGACTTTTTTAATGAAGAGGCATTGCCTCCCAGACACATGGTGCTGACCGTTTCTGTTTTGAGTTTTCTTTCGAAAACAGCACTGAAAGTGTGATACCTGCGTTCAAAACGTAAAATGTCGAAATGGAACTATGTATCTATATATACATACAATCCAATGTCTCTCCATGATCACTTCAGGAGTTGTTCTTTGTGTGTGTCCAAGGCTGTTCAGTCAACAGCATTGACCATACATGTTAGGATGATGCGCTCCTTTTAACCATGCATACAACCCACTAAGTGTTGCGTACCACCCCTGAGACTATCGACGTGCTTATAGTAGTACTGAAGACAGTAAGCTTAAAGGGTTTATTGTGCTTCCTAAAAGAAGAAGGAAAGAACATAATTAAAGAAAAAAAAAATGGCATGATGTGAAAGAATTGTATCCTTCCCCTAGATGGCAGCCATGAGGCCCACGAGATATGAAATTTATTTGTATCATGAGCCTAGGTGAAAGAATTAACATTTGCCAATTTTTTTAACAGATTTGTTATTGCTGGCATCCACAGGTTTCGCGGCTGCTCTTTCATGGTCGTGAAAAAGATGGACAAACACAGTTTCCAGAAAAGATACACCTCTGAAAAAGAGATCGTCTGCTGTTATGTGTCTGCAGGCAAAACTTTTTTTCGGAGCAAGCCTTTTTGATCAAATCCCTTTTAAGGGGAGATGCCATTAGATAAAAAAGTGTCAAAATATTTCGAGCCTAGGGCAACGAAACTTTTTGCTTTATATGGGGTTTCATGCTGTTTCAAATATGTAATTCATTTTATTAGAGTAAGTTGTAAAGTTCTTATTTTGTGCCACAACTGTCTAAAGTATAGTTCATTTCGGACAAACTTTTTATCCCACTAAACCTTTAGGGTTCAGAGCCATTAAAAATCCATACTACTGCATACTAATTGTACAGTGCAAATAATTATCAAGAAAACATGCATAATATAATTTATTTGATAAAAAATTGTCATTTCAAAATTCTTAAAATTCTGAGTCAAAACTAATTGTTTTCTCTAGGTTCGTAATAATTATTCGCTGCATTGTCATCTGCTAGAATATCATACGCACTGCAGCCCTCGATAGGCCTGCACTCAGCTATATACAGTATGCCATGTGCCACCGACTAGGCATTCGAGTCGCATAGACTCCCTATCAAGCATCCACCCGCAGGGATAACGATCGAATATGAAGAGCGCTTTGAGCACGTGCAACGAAGCACTGATTACCCCTCCTCAGGCAAGGGGCACTCTTGCCCGAGGAGGCAAAATCATTTTGAGGCGATATAATTTAAAAAAAAAGATACTTGTACCCTTCACACGCTGAGGAGTAAGTGAACAAAATTTAATTCTGATCTGGCAATCAGAAGTGTGCAAAAGATGATGTCTGTAGTGTCGAAGATCGACACAAGGTTACTTTAGTTACGCTCCACGGTTATCAAGAGATGGGGGCACCTCTGACATATATAAACACGACTATCCCCAGAATAAAGCAGTTCTTGTATGGCATGGGTTGAGAGTGCTCCTTGTTCTCAGTCGCGCCATGTTGCCGACACTACAATCTGGCGGTGAGGTTTTCGATCACACCACGATGGCTTCCGCCACGCTTTTGCCACCGCCTCCCTTTCTCGCCACTCCCGGTACTCCAGCCCTACTATGGAGCCGCTAGATATGCCTCTTTGAAATTTTCTTTTCACCTCTAGAGCTTCCGACCTGCCTGCGGCCCGCCATCGAGCCCTGCTGTTGCACTGCCTGGGCTCTGAAGAACAACGCATTTTCAATGCGCTCCCACTGACACCCACTGCACCGCAGCTACCGACCACTGAGGCGTTAGCCGCCACCCCTACTTACACCGGTGAAGGCAAAGACCGTAGCGTGGCCCCCAAGCAAGAAGCGGCCGCGAGCCTCCCAGACGTATAATACGCGGCTTGTGAGGTTCTAGAACCACATTTCGCCGGCGCGTGCAACATTCGCCTAGAACGACATCACTTCCGAGAGCGCCGTCAGCTACATGGTGAGTCCATCCCCGACTTCAGCCTCGCGTTTCTCGAACTGGCAGCTTCTTGGCATTTCGCCGAGCAAGCCAACGATAATATGTGCAATCAGTTCATTACCGGAGTTGCATCCCCGCAGTTGCGATCACGGTTGTCCTTGGAGGACGACACGTTGACGTTTGACCGTGCTGTTGAAATTGCGCTACTTAGCAAGCGAGCCCAGCTACAGTCAAAAGCTTTTTATAATTCCGTTAAACGAATCACACGCACACACTGTCAGTAAGACGCTTCCGAACGAAGCACGCATGATAGTAGCCAGTACGAGGCACGCCCCCCCTTATCAGAGCTGCCTTACCTTGCTGCACGCTCGCAAACGAGCGCGCCATCTCCAGATACCGACGCTGCCGATGTTCAGTACAGCGAAAATATCCAGACTAGTGGTAATTGCGGCACACGGTACTGTGAATCGACGGCATGTCCAGCTCGCGGTAGAACCTGCTTCACATGCGGCCGCGGTGGCCACTTTATGCGAGTGTATCGTAGCTCGCGCAGAGCACGAGAACAACGCCCGACTTGCATCGAAGAAGTACTTTCTGAACAAGATGCATCAGATGTCATAGCCTACTCATTGTTCACGAAAACGGGCGCAAGGGCGTTTACATTGATGTAGTAGTCATGCCAGTTGCCTCGAGCTCAAAACCGTGCGTTGCTAGGTTTATGGTCGACATGGGATCAGCTGTGTCAATTATAAGAGAACAAGAAATTCGAAACATGTTCGAAGGGATTCAGTTAAACAGCTCTGCCATTACATTGTTGGATTTCCAACGCCGGAAGATTCTCGTACTGGTCCAGTTTAAAGCAGGCATCTCATTTAAAGAGGAAACAGTCGCAATAGCATTTCATATTATCCCCCGAGGAACTTCTCTTCTTGATCTGGACGCGGTCAAAGCTTTGGGACTGCACACTGTAAACGCACAGCTGCGCTGCCTCTGCATGGCTGCCGAAGCGTCAGAGACCATGAGTAAGAAAACAGCAACATATGCGCATACGGGCGGCGCAGGTTCTGCAAGCCTGCCCAAGTTCAATATGCCACCTCTGTTGTGGGCTGAGTTTTCACACTTATTTTCAGTGGGCCTTGGCCTGGTGAAAGGCGTCCAGCATCAGGTGAAAATGAAGTCGTCAGTCCTTCTAGTGATGCAGAAGCTGATTTGCCTCCCATTTTCCCTGCGCAAGCCAGTGAGCGACCAGCTTCTGCAGCTCCTCTTCGATGATGTAATTGAAAGGGCTAACGCCTTTGAATGAATCTCTCCAATATTTGTAGTCCGCAAGAAAGATGACAGCATCCGCCTATACGTTGACCTTAGAGAGTCCAACAAAGCAATTGTAGTTGATAGCTTCCCCCTGCCTCATACGAAAGAGCTACTCCGATCTCTTAATGGTGCACGTTACTTCTCAAAGCTCAACTTTGGCCTCTGCATATTACCAAGTTACCCTTCATCCGGACCTCACGGCTTTCATTACCTACGATGGCCTTTTTCGGTTAAAAAGAGTGTGCTTCGGATTGGCGTCTGCCCCAGCCACATTTAAGAAACTCACGACTACAATCCTACAGGGTTGCAAGGGGGTCCTCTGCTACATAGACGATATCATCATCTTTGGCAGGACTAGAGCATGTGAGAAATCTGGAGCAAGCTCTGGTGTGAGGGGAACTATCCATAGTGGACGGCCTGTTGATGCGCTCGGAACGCGTTGTAGTTCCAGCCAAGCTCACACCTACATTCATTCAACTAGCCCATGAATCACACTTGGGAATAGTGAAAACAAGGCAACGTCTTCACGAAAACTACTGGTGGCCAGGTCTGGACAAACAAATTGAGAGTGCTATCCACAGCTGCGCAACCTGCCAAGCTGCAGACAAGAGTTTTAAGAGCTAGCCCACTCCACTGCAGCCAGTAGCTCTTCCTGACTGGCCTTGGAGCAAGATAGCTATTAATGTTGTTGGGCCATTTGAGCCTGCATCGGTTGACTGTCGTTCTGTAATCTCTGTAGTTGATTACTTCTCGAAGTGGGCGGAAATAGCCATCTGCCATAAAGCCTCCTCCCACACAGTGCTTCATTTCCTCTTGTCGATATTTGCATGGTAAGTCTATCCGGTTGAACTCGTCTCGGATCACGAACCACAGTTTACATCTCAAGAATTTGTCTTTTCTTCAAGACAGGGGTATCAAACACGGCTTTTCGGCTGTGTATCACCCTAAGCCAACAAAAAGGTTTAACCATGTCTTCAAATCCTACATTCAGTTGGCAATAGTGAAGCAGCGCCCAATAAAAAATACTGTTACAGAGTACTTGGGAATATACAGAGCCACTCTTTAAAGTACCACTGGACTCTCTCCGGCAGTGCTTTTACATAGCCAGCACATGAGGACATCTTTCTATGTAAATGGCTATCCCACTGTGAACTTCTTCGCCGATCCCGCTCAGGAGATGTCTTCACTTCGCAAGAGAGTGGAAGAGCGCCAACGTAAAAGAAAGGATTATGCCGACTGTCAGAGAGCTGCCCAAGTACCCAAGTTCCAAGTTGGAAAGTACATGAGGGTCAAGAAGCCAGTCCCTCGTCTGAAAGGCACTGCCCCTTTTGGACCTCCTTTGAAAATTCTCAAGCGAACAGCACACTGGGCCTTCTGACTTGAAGATGGCCGCACGTGGAACGCCTCTTAATTGACCGCAGTTCCCAAGGAAGCCTTGCCGCACCATGCACTAATATGAGACAACAACGGACACTCCAAAGACACCGTGCAAAGTCCACCGACGCCTGGTAGAACGACTCGCTCTTCTGAGCTTTGCCAGCACCCTGCTCCTAATTTTGATGATCGTGATGAAGATAGTGCTTAAGTGCATGGTGATGGTGATAATGCTCCAGTAGAAGGTGGTGGTGATTGTGCTCCAGTTGCTGGCACAGAACCGGCTGGTGGGCCACCAACTCTTCGTAGGTCCGCAATAAATCGAAGACAACCCACAAAAGACAACCCACAAGATTTCAGAACTACGTATAATGTACCATGATGTGATCAGTGACTCTTTTTGTAATAATTTTTTGTGTACATATTGTCACGACGTCAAAACAGAGGTCTTGCCGCAGAAACTGAGACACAAGAAACAGGTAGGTTCTTTTAATAAAACCCGCAAGAGAGTTCTTCTTTTTCATCCATTTCATTGTACTTCATGGCACATGCACAACTGTCATTGTCTTTCTTTTTGACAAGCACGTGACATTTGCCTCCCTCCGAAAGAGGCATCGTCCCGATGCACAACTTAGGCGCTCTACCAGGCGTATGAAGTGGTCGCGTCAACTGGATAAATACAGTTTCATACGTAAATCAGAAATGACATTTCTGATTTGCAGCTCTGAGGAAATGAAAATATCAAACAGAACTGCTGCTTCAATAGAAGAGCTGCCTTTGAATTCATTGGCTTCATATTCGAATTGTGCAACCCTGTTATTCCATTGGTAAACGGAACTGTTAAAAAGAACATATTCTTCTGGCCCTATCAAGTTCCTTTTGATGAGAGTGCACGGTAGTTAACACAAGCTAACCGCACAAGTTAACACAGAAAATAGACAAGGTGAAGACAAAGGACAGGATGAAGTGCATAACTTCAAGTGAGTATTTATTCGCAAGAAAGTTAACCACTCAGAAGCTGCGTAAGAGGTTACGCGACACACAAAGGGTCACCCAAAAATGTCCCCTTAAATGTCATTAATTTTAACTCTTCAGATGCTTCTGCAACCTGCACCTACCACACCTTTTTTGCTACTCCTCCCCCTTGGTTTTTTCAGTGATGCTACTTGCTTAGGTTATTTTAAAGCAGGTTTTGGAGCATGCAAGAATCCATTTTAGAGCAGTAAAATTGGCTTATTGTGCACGTGTTTCTAGAAGCAATTTTTAGACACGTACTGCGCTCATGACAGACGCCCGATAAAAGCAATATTTGCTGCATGCTATTCAAGCAGTCCTCAGGGGCTGAAAAACAACTGAACATGGCAGCGGTCAGATCTGCGACGCAGCAGTGGGCGCTAAGAATCACTGGGTCTGGACAGGCTGCCATTGGACCCTAACTTGGCAGCGTTTAATGCTAGAACCTTACCTAGTGAGGCAAGTGGGCTCGGCAGCACCCCAGCGATGGGCCGCACTCACTTGCAACGCCTGCTTTTTGTGCAGATATTCTTCGCGGCCACTCTTCAATCCTTCCCCAGTGGTCCGCAGTACGCTGCACATCGGAGCCCGGCCCCCCAGGCTGAGCATCCGCTGCACCCTTTGGACCCATCAGCCAGGATTCACCGTCTGCCTTGTGCCGTGGATACCCTGCCGCCCGCACCGCACGAATGCCCTTCAATGTTCCCGGCTGTTGCTGCCTGCTGCTGCCCCTCCCCTCATGGTCACGAGGCATGGAAACAGAACTGACGTCACATCGCTACGATAAAAGCTTCACCAAAGGCCGCGCGCGCGCTCTTCAGTGGGCTTGGCAGCACCCCAGCGATGGGCCGCACTCACTTGCAACACCTGCTTTTTGTGCAGGTAAAAAATTCCCGTTCCCTGTTTTCCAAGCGTACCAAATATGCTGCTTTGCTAGTGCTGCCGAGCCCCAACTGTTGCTTAGAGATTGTTTGTAGTTGTATTCATGCCTGGTGAGTGTTGTTGCTAATAAGTGGCAACATCAAGACTAACCCAGGCCCTGCTACTCAGTCCGCTAATGCTGAAACCTCTAGCGACATTATGTCTGTCCTCAGCGAAATTCAGTCCGGACAGGCAGCCATTCTCAACGAAATGAAATCTATTAATTCTACGCTGCTGCAACACGAGGAGAAATTTGAAGAAATTACTGAAAGACTCTAAAATTGAAGACAACAGCTCTGTAATAGCCACGGTAAAAGAAAAGCTCGGCGGCTTGCAGACACTAACTGAGCAAAACTGCGGCGATATCGCTAGCCTTGTCGCCAGGATGGACGACTCTGAGGACAGACAGCGACGATCCAACCATCGTCTTTTACGGTTTGGAAGATGTCAGTGACGAGACTTGGGCACAGTCTGAGAAGCGCATCATTGATCTATGTCTTGCCAATCTTGGAGTTTCAGTTCAACCTAGAGACATCGAACGCGCTCACCGCGTAGGGCGTTTTCAACCAAACAAAAACAGGCCCATCATTGTCCAGTTCTGCCATTTCAAGGACCGACACCTAGTGCTGTCCAGCGCTAAAAAACTAAAAGACTCCAATTACAGCATTAGTGAAGATCTTTCACCCTACACACGCAAGGCCCGTAAGCACCTCATTGAATTTGGTGAAGCATCACGCAAGACGTACAAACTTCGGTACAACAAGCTAACCATTGATGGCACTACTTACGTTTTCGATCGCTCTTCTAAAAAAGTAATCCCCCCCAGCCCATAGCTACCACTTCCTAGCCCAGCGAATCCTAAATTAAACCCTGAACTTTTGTCAATTGTACATACTAACATTAGAAGCCTCTTGCCGAAACGCGACTTGCTTTTTAATAATACCTGCACGACAGAATGCAACTTTGTTCTCTTAACTGAAACTGAAACGTGGCTAAACCCTTCAATATGTGATTCCGAATTAACGCCATGCTTTCCAGGCTTTACAATTTTTCGGCGAGATAGTGATGGTAAGCGTAGTGGTGGGATTCTTATAGCTGCTCACAGTCGATTAAATTGCTCCCCAGTGGTCGTACCTTCCAGCCTTGAATTATTGTTTATCTGCTGTAGAAACTCATATCCACCGGTTATCATTAGAGTCTGTTACCGCCCCCCTGACAAAGATGCTTCATTTACCGCAAATTTCCACAGTGCTCTTAACTTCCTGAATGCCTCTCATCCTAACATACCGGTTATTTTAATGGGTGACTAATTTCCCTGGTATAAACTGGTCTAACCTAGCACTCACGATATCTAAACACACTGTGGAAAGCGATTTTGTTAACACGTGCCTATCATTCGGTTTATCTCAACTTGTTTCCTTCCAAACTCGAGCTACTGAGCTCTCTTCAAATATTGTTGACCTCATTCTCACGTCACACCCTGGCAATCTCGTATCGCTAGTTCCTCTCCCCGAGATAAGTGATCCCGCTGTACTTCACGCTTCGTTTTCTAATCAACTACCAGGCCCAAGACATTCCAAGAAAACCCTCACACTCCTTCATAAGGGTAACTATGCCGCCTTTAACAACGAACTATGCATATTTTGCGACTGGTATTTAAAGAACTTCTTCCAACGCCCTCTTGAAACTAACTGGTCTTTGTTCAAAAGCAATATTCCCGATTTGATCAATAGGTTTATACCCACAATTACGATTACGGAACAGGCGTCTTCTCCTTTGTTTAACACATATGTTAAGGGGGCAGACTGCTCTTTGGGACGAAAAAGTGACAAAAAAATTCATTTTTTAAAATTGACATATTTGGTTTCGGCAGGTACTTTCCTATCTCTCTGCAAATTTTCACGCACCAGGAAGTAGTAATTTTTTTGTAATGTCATTTTAACTGTGCAGATTCTTGGTGCTGTTAACATGCAGAACCTGCAAAAAAATGGGGAACCGACTTTGAGACTTCTTTATAATTTGCCAGCACCTCTGTCTAAAGCTCTACTACCAATTTATGAGTCCTCTCATGAGGATTGCAAAACATGCGCACCATGATTGTTACTTTTTGAAGAAACCGTGGTTTTCACTTTTTCCATTTTTCTCAAAAAAGTAATTTTGTGACTATTCAATTTTGAGGCCTCAATATCTCTGCAGCTAGGGCAGGTACAAGAATAATTCTTTTTGCAGTGGAAACCTGTATGTGTGTAGAATGCAAGTATGGGAGCAGAATTTAGAGCACATGCCTTTTTAATTAATTACCAATCAAAATTGTAACACAATTCAAACTGCTTTTGAAAGTGTATAGTTCATTTTGCTACAAAATAACCAATAAAGGCCTAAAAACAAAAACCTCTTCCACACTTTCACTCTATAGTCATTAGTCTATGTTGGCATATCCTAAATATCGCTTTTAATTAAGCACTTTTTTTTCTATGGTGGCCTTAAACAAAAGGGGAGGAACTTAAGTTATCTCAGGAACAAAGTGAGTTACATGAAAACTAATTAAATATTTGAAATCAGCAGAAAAAACTGCATAACCCTGTGCAGTTTTATCAAGATCACCGAAGAAATAAACAAAAAATGTCTAAGACCAGTCTGCCCCCTTAAGCGTCTTAACAATAAGAAAAAGCGAATATATCGCTCGGCTAAACGGTCCAACACCACAAGCGCTTGGAATAGGTACCGCAGAACAGAAAAGGAATTTGAATCGCTTGCAGCGAAGGCTAAGCATTCTTTTTTCTCTTCTACATTGCCTAATATGCTACGCAATAATCCTAAACAATTTTGGAGAGCCATTAACCCCAATCCTACAAAACCATTATCATTACTCAATGAACACTGTGATCAGATTCCAGATCATATTATCCCTCAAGTATTAAATTCTGCCTTCTCTTCCGTATTTACCCCTGAATCTTGCAGCCCGCTTCCAGATTCCCCATTCCTTGATTATCCTGTCATGGCAGTCATTACATTCGATTCATACGAAATCGCAAACCTAATCGACAAATTGAAACTGACGTCATCTGCGGCAATTGTAGGCATTAATTTCAAAATACTGAAAAACACTAAGCCTATAACAAGCATTATCCTTTCATACATAATTCAGCAGTCCATTTCATGCGGAGTGGTGCCGGAGGACTGGAAACTTGGTAAGATCGTTCCTGTCCCTAAAAAAGGTCCTTCATCTTCACCGAGTAATTATCGCCCCATTTCGATCACAAGTGTATGCTCTAAGTTACTGAAACACATAATTTATTCCCACATAGTACATTTCTTTCGTTCAGTACATTTCTTTCACCCTAACCAACACAGTTTTCAAAAAAGGACTTTCATGTGACACTCAACTCGCCCTGTTCGTAAAGCACCTAAGTTCTAGCCTGGATATTAACATACCTGTAGACGCCATTTTCATTGATTTCGAAAAAGCCTTCGACAAAGTTCCCCATAATAGATTATTTTTGAAGCTTTCACATCTTAACCTTAATTGTCTTGTTTTTATTTGGATATGTGACTTCTTGACTAATTGTAAGCAGTTTGTTTGTGCTAACAACCATCGCTCCTCCCTATTCGCTGTAACCTCCGGCGTACCTCAAGGCACTGTCCTTGGTCCTTTGCTATTCCTAATCTATATTAACGACCTCCCCAATAACTAAGCTTCTAACATTCGTCTATTTGCAGACGACTGTCATTTATCGTCCTGTTTACAATGAAAGCGACACTGTCATCCTACAATCTGATCTTTCTTTGATTCAATCATGGTGCGAAAACTGGCTGATGTCCCTTAACATAAAACCTGTGCCACTTCTTTCCATCGCCAACAATCTTATTCCTCCAAAAAATACTTCTTGTTTGATTCTGAAATTACAGCATCTACTTCATGTAAATACCTTGGTATCACTCTAACTTCAGATCTCACCTGATCATCCCGCATAGTGAACATCACTAATGACTCAAACCGCGTTCTTGGCTATCTCCGAAGAAACTTACGACTAGCCTCGCCTTCTGTTAAACTTTTAACCTATCTAACACTAGTTCGCCCGAAGCTAGAATACGCATGCGCCATCTGGGATCCCCATCAAATCACCCTTATTAAAACACTTGAATTCATCCAAAATCGCGCAGCCAGATTCAGTTATTCGGACTACTCCTATCACAGTAGCGTCACCGAGCTAAAATCTCGTGCTAACATAGTTAACTTAGCTTCGCGCCGCAAGGTTTCAAGACTGTGTTTGTATCATAAATTTTATCATGCATTGCACCTAAACCATGTTATCGTTCCAACTCATCAACTTTCATGTCTTATCAGCCATTCAAAAGCGGTTTATCCACCCCATGTGCATACCTCTGCCCATCACTCTTCATTTTTAGAGCAAACATCAATAGAATGAAACGATCTTCCTGCTGACGTTGTGCACCACTCCAGCACTGCCCATTTCAAAGAAGCCATCGAACAAATCATCTGGTTGTGAACTGTCTGCCCCCTCATGTAACACCCCTTGAATAGGGCCCTTGAAGTATTATAAATAAATAAAAGTCTAGCTATGCTATTCGAGGAACTAGAGGGTGTTAAATGGGATATAAAAGGCACGGTGAATTTGCTGCAAAATAACTGAACATGGCGGCGGTCAGATCTGCGACGCAGCAGCAGGTGCTAAGAATCACTGGGTCTGGACAGACTGCCATTGGAGCCTAACTTGGCAGCGTTTAATGCTAGAACCTTACCTTGTGAGGCAGGTCTAGCTGTGCTATTCCAGAAACTAGAGGATGTTAAATGGGATGTAAATGGCTCGGTGAACTTAGAAGGTTAGATGGAGCATACACAGTGCTACAGAATGGAGACATCCTTTGTTATTGCGGCTTGGCAGACAAAAGAGAGCAGGGAGTGGGGTAACTCATCCACAGAAACATAGCTGGTAAAGTAGAGGACTACTGTAGCATAAATGAAAGGGTGACGATATCCAGCCATGATGACATGTTAGTTGAAAGCTTCTATAAAGATGTGGAATCGGCAATGAGTAAGATGAAAACACAATATATGATACTGAAGGGCAACTTCAATGCCAAGGTAGGGAATAGGCAGGCCGGAGACCATGCGGTACAGGATTATGGAATCGTTAATAGAAATGCATACCTTCCAACCGGGCAACAAAAAAATTCGTAAAACTACAGAGTGGGGAAGGGGGAGGCATCACCGTTTTTTTTTTAATTTGTAGGTGCGATATATTTGCCTTTAGCGACAAGCATAATCATGTTTCACCGCCATAAGTTGTGGGGGTGCTGACACACCCTGTAAAGTTGTTTGCGCTGCATGGTGCACGTGTCTTGCTTAAAAGCCGCGTTTTGGGTGACACTACCGGGCGATCGGTAGCGTTGTGTTCGCATTGAGTGCCACTATCATCATCATGGCTGTTACAGTGGTAGCGCCGGCAGTGACCCCTGGAAGAAGAAAGCCTTGGTGGCAGGTGCGGGCGAGAGCTGAGCGAGTCTCTTCGGTGCGTGGCGGTTGCCGCGAACGGTTGTCTCTAGTGTGGGTCCTCGGCACGTGGTACCGTGGCCTGCGCGCCAGGGGCCATCGTGGTAAGTCAAGCGTTGGCGCTGCTGCCTTGGGTATGTTGTGTGTTTGTCACGGAGCGTATGGTAATATAATGTGTAAGGATGTCCTAGCGTGTTGATAACGATTGATGTATCGATTCGGCAGACGATATCGTCGTCTAAATTAGTTAAATAAATGTATGTTGTGTTTGGTTTGTACCGACCGTGTCTACTGTGTCTGTTCACTCCAAGAGTGTGGCGCTCGCCCGTCAATTCAAGACCCCCACAAAGTCATAGAGACGCGCTGAATTATTTTCCATTTTTGCCACTAAAAGAAGGAAAAAAAACATCGCGAAAAACAAGATAGGGGGCGGGGTCCCAAACGCAAGCGCAAACATCAGTGTTGTCGTCTCATAATGGCTTGCAGTAACCAAACACACAAGGGTACAGAGATAGGGTTTCCCACTAAGGTGAGAGTCTCAAAAGGGGAGTGCAAATGGTTCCGAAATTTCGCATCATCAAAACAAGTATAGCCGAAAAATCAAATCCGTCAAAACAACTCGCGTATGGGTCAAAGGTACTCGAGCATGGGTCATGGTACTCGACCATGGGTCAAAGCTTTGGCTTTGCTCGCTACTAGATTCTTAGGACAGGAATGCCAAAATGCTTGTAGCCTTTTTTAAGTCTTTAACGCCATTAATCTAGCGCTGCATTAGCCACGTGTCTTGGAGCTCGTAGATTGCTATGGCATCCCCGCGATGGTTGCACCAAATGGTAGTTTTGTTTTCAATCCACGTGCCTTAAAGACTAAGTAAGTCCTATTATGCTATCTATGATCACAACTGCGACGGTTTTGTTCAACAGGGTTTGTGGAAAGCAGCGTTGCTTTGAGTGGTCTAGCTTTGGTTACTTTCCGAGTTCTGTCAGTAACATCGTCTCCATACATGATCGTGTCAAACTACTGCGGTTTCATCTACAGTAGTTGTGGCAATGACAATCACACGCACTGTAGAAGATGGTGCGTGCGCAAGTTGCACGCGTACTTCCGCAGTTCGAGCCCACTGCTCTCGATCGGCCTTCGTAACGACGTTTCCGATACTATTGGCCCAATGGACACATAAATTCAGCTAGAGAATTTCTCGTATTTGCATCCACCACGTTTTTGCATCACTGAGACTCTACTGTGCGTTTAGATGAACGCCTCTCAAAGTCGTTTATAACCAGATGCGGTGGGTTCTCAAAAAGCTAGGAACGGATTGACATGCACTTTTGTCAACGCGGCCACATCTCGCACACAAATTTTGATTTCCGGAAAATTTTTATGGCAACCGTACAAACAGAAGAAACCGTAGAAATCAGAGAGTCTTCTGAGCAACGCGGGAGACTTGGCAGTTATGTGATGAAAACACCAATACATGATGTTCTCTCCTGGAGTCGGAATACAGCGCAACGCAGTTTTTGTGCCTCGGCGAATAGCTACGGCAATACGCCGTAGCCGATCGCGAAGGCCACGCTACTTTACTATTTTTTTTACTAGAACTGAAATATTTTTTCTAAAATTTCAGGTAAGATTCGTAAAATCGTAAGCGCGGTCAAAATTCGTATATTTTACGGAAAAATCGGAAGAGTTGGCATGTATGGAAATGCCACAGGGGAGTTATTAGTCACAGAACGCAATTATTTACGGATCTTGATTACCCTTTATCAAAATCGAGTGAACCATAAGTGGACATGGAGGAGCACTAATAATGAAAGAACGAAGTACACTTTATACAGTTAAACCCTTTTGCATGCTCTGGGCAGCAATTCTTGTCATTTATATGAGATGTCTCTTATAAGCTAGGTACCTCGTTCGCATTTTCTTGTTTTTGCGAGTTTCTGCCAATAGCACTTCTGTTTATTTCTCGCCAAAGTGAGTGTGAAGCCAAGTTGATGAGTAACGCGGGGTGGCTTCGAAGAGTTGCCTTGTACGAGTTGATGAGGAATGTCTTGCCGCAGGGAGCCGTCAGAGGCGGAGGACGTCAATGGTCAAGTAAAGTCCGCAGCTCCAGCTCGTGGACCGCGTCCTCGAATGTTGACACTCGGGACCAGTCACCTGACTGTGCTGAATGCCCAATGCCGTCCGACCTCCACTATTTTTTTTTTATCCTCCTTTGACCACCTGAGCTTGCAACGTTAGCACATTCTCGGGTGAGCACCCGCGCCCTGTTCCTCTGGTACACACATCACACAGGGCCGGACACCCTTTTCGGGCACACATCCTATAGGCCCCCATTCAAGTTCACAAGAGAGGCGATGGGGGCTTGTGGATAGCTCATTTTCAGCAAGTTCTCTTGTACCAAATGTAAAAAATAGGGAAAAAAACTGAAGGCACATATAGACTGATGTCACAGAACGAGCGCTAAAAAAGAGCGCGCCGCCAAATCCTTGCGACAATGGGCGGCAGAAACGCCGCGAGGTAAAAAGAAAAAAAGAGAAAGCAAACATCCAAGGCTCCCGGGCGCGCGCTCTCCCCGCAGAAGCACGGCATCGCAGACGAACCTCCTCACCCCACAGCGGCGGCCGGGCAAGCGCTAGAAATTTCCAGAACGAACGAGGCGGGGTCAGACCGAGTGACTCATGCGGCCGGAGAGGGCATTCCAACCGTCTCGCCCTCTTCCCAGCTTTCGCTGCGTATCGCGCCGACGAAAGGACGAGAAATTTCTGGAAGGTGGCGCGGAAGGTATTTAATCGGGCCGCCGAGACGAGAAAGCAGGAGGTGACGGAAGTTAACGCCAGAGCGCGTAGGAATTCCGCCGTGGAGTCGGCGAAGGTTCTGCCCGTAGTGACAGAACAGGAGGAGACGGAAGTGAGCGCCAGAGCGCGTAGGAATTCCGCCGTGTAGTCGGCGAAGTTTTTTTTTGGTCCGTAGGGACGGCTCGAGCTACAGGCAAGAGCGTGTGTTTACCGCTATTGAGCGAGGACGCGTGGCAACAGCTGCGTGTGTGAAGCCGACGGATTTCCGGCGAAGAAGTTGGAAGCTTGGAGAGTGGCCTATTGAAGACGGGAGTTTTCCTGGAAGAGAAACTCCGGCGAGGTTTCCTGGAAGAGAAACTTCGAGAGCTGCGGAACGACAACAACGCGGGACTTTTGAGTGAGTGATTCTCGGAAGAGTATCATCTAGACTTTGGTTCCAAGAACTTTGGACTGAATAGGTTTTCTATCTCTTTAGTCTTTAAGTGTCTTGGATGTTCAATGCATGCGACTGCATTGTAGGGCGTATTGTTGTCCGTGTCCGTTGTTTCAAGTGTGGCTGATTGTATTGTGAAGCACGTAGATTGATTGGTTTGATTGGTGACATATTGTATGCAACTATTGTGGAGTGTGCATTTTTGTGTATTGTTTTCGATCTGCCAGTATTGAGAATATAATTTGTTTGTTTATCAACTCTCGGCTCTGACTTGTTCTTTGGGCCACAGCCGGCGTCCGCTGGCGCGCAAAAAAGGACCACTTCAAAATTGTCCACGCTTTCGTGGTGCGGTTCGGGGGGCCGATACTTCGGCTCTTGGAATTAGCCCGGCGATCGCCTCCCTAATAACGGGACAGGTGTGACAACTGAGCGCTAACTTGCAACATAGTTTATTCTTGGAAACCAGGGAATATTTCATGCACTTCTCTGACGAGTCACAGTCATGTGAGCACATTAAATAAAGCAAACACATAAATATATACATCATCATCATCATCAGCCTGACTACGTCCACTGCTGGACAAAGGCCTCTCCCATGTTCCGCCAGTCAACTCGGTCCTGTGCTTACTCCTGCCAATTTATACCCGGAAACTTCTTAATATCATCTGCCCACCTAACCTTCTGTCTTCCCTTAACCCGCTTGCCTTCTTTAGGAATCCAGTTAATTACCCTTAATGACCAGCAGTTATCCTGTCTACGTGCTACATGCCAAGCCCATGTCCATTTCCTCCTCTTGATTTCAACTATGATATCCTTAACTCCATTTTGTTCTCTAATCTACTCTGCTCTCTTCTTGTCTCTTAAGGTTACACCTAGCATTTTCCTTCTCATTGCTCGCTGCTTCGTCCTCAATTTAAGTTGAACCCTCTTTGTAAGTCTCCAGAGTTCTGCTCCGTAGCTAAGTACTGGAAAGATGCAGCTGTTATATACCTTCCTCTTGAGAGATAGTGGCAAACGACCTGTCATGATTTGAGAGTGCTTACTAAATGTGCTCCACCCCATTCTTATTCTTCTAGTTACATCAGTCTCGTGGTTCAGCTGCGCGGTTATTACCTGTCCTAAGTACACAGTCTTTTACAACTTCAAGTGCACTATTACCTATCTCAAAGCGCTGTTCTCTTCCAAGGTTGTTGTACATTATTTTCGTTTCCTGCAGATTCATTTTAAGACCTACTTTTCTGCTCTCCTTGTCTAACTCCGTAATCATGAGTTGCAATCCGTCTCCCGAGTTACTCAGCAATGCAATGTCATTGGCGAAGCGCAGGTTACTGAGGTACTCTCCATTAACTTTTATGCCTAACTGTTCCTATTCTAGGCCTCTGAAAACCTCCTGTAAGCTAGTGGTAAATATAATAATAATATGTGGGGTTTAACGTCCCAAAACCACCATATGATTATGAGAGACGCCGTAGTGGAGGGCTCCGGAAATTTAGACAACCTGGGGTTCTTTAACGTGCACCCAAATCTGAGCACACGGGCCTACAACATTTCCGCCTCCATCGGAAATGCAGCCGCCGCAGCCGGGATTCGAACCCGCGCCCTGCGGGTCAGCAGCCGAGTACCTTAGCCACTAGACCACTGCGGCGGGGCATAGTGGTAAATATAATTGGGGAGATTATACCCCCTGCTATACACACTTCTTGATTGGTATTCTGTTGCTTTCTTTATGAAGCACTACGGCAGCAGTTGATCCCCTGCAGATTTCGTCCAGAATTATTATATAAGCTTCGTCGACGCCCTGATTCTGCAGTGTCTGCATGACTGCTGATATTTCTACTGAATCAAAACCCCTTCTTGTAATCTATGAAGGCTATGTACAGTGGTTGGCTATATTCTGAGCATTTCTCTATTACCTGATTGATAGTATGAATGTGGTCGATTGCCGAGTAGCCTGTTCGAAATCTTGCTTGTTCCATTGGTAGATTGAATTCTAATGTTGTCTTAATTTTGTTAGCAATTACCTTTGTAAATAGCTTGTATACTACGGAAACCAAGCTCATTGGCCTGTAATTCTTCAAGGCCTTGTCATCTCCTTTCGTATGTATTAAGATGATGTTAGAATTCTTCCAAGACTCTGGTACTCTTCCTGTCAAGAGACACCTCGTAAACAGGGTTGCTAGTTTTTTTAACACAATCTGTCCTCCATCTTTCAGCAGAAACTCCTCCGCTAATTTTACTATTCTATTCATATTGGTTTTTACTTTGCTTTCCTTGTCCCTTAAGGCATACATTTTATTTTTGCCTATCCCAAGTTTTCTCTTCACTGCTTTGACGCTTCCTCCGTTCTTCAGAGCGTGTTCAATTCTCTCCATGTTATACCTTCTTACATCGGATAACTTACGCTCATTAAACAACTTCGAAAGCTCTACTAAGTCTATTTTGTCGGTTGTACTTAAGGCTTTCATGCTTTGATGCTCCGTAATGAGATTCTTCGTTTCCTGGGACAGCTTTCCAAGGTTCTGTCTAACTACAGTATCTCCAACTTCCACTGCACACTCCGTGATGATACTCGTCAGATTATCATTCATTGCGTCAACGCTAAGGCTGTTTTCCTCGATAAGAGCCGAGTACCTGTTCTGAAGCGAGACTGAATTCCTGTACTTTCACTCTCAGTGCCAGCTCATTGATTGGCTTCTTGCATATCAGTAAATGTAATACATACATACATATATATACAGATATACTGATAATCTAAAGGCTTGTGCAGATACTTTATCATTCATTGCGTCAACGCTAAGGCTGTTTTCCTCGATAAGAGCCGAGTACCTGTTCTGAAGCGAGACTGAATTCCTGTACTTTCACTCTCAGTGCCAGCTCATTGATTGGCTTCTTGCATATCAGTAAATATAATACATACATACATATATATACAGATATACTGATAATCTAAAGGCTTGTGCAGATACTTTAATTCTTTTTCTGAAAGTGCTATCGACGACTGGATGACACACATCTTTTTTCCCACTGAGGCAAGCGCACAGGTCTCTGTCTAGCTTGGCTAAAAATAAGTTGCTAAAAATTGGCATTAAGTAGGATTCTATACAGGCCCCTTGTTTCTGTAAGTACAGGATGTTATTTCTGTCAAAAAAGGTTGATTTCACGTAAATTCTTGGAAGTTCTAAAATATGTTCAGCGGTCCCACCTGCTTCTGTACTCAATCTTACGTACCAAGACGCATAAAGAGGGCGTTCCATTCAGAGTAATTGTGTCAGAGAAGGGCATGTGGCAGCAGGCTATTGCAAGTTATCTTTTAGACAAGCTAAACCTGCTGGAGATAAATGATCTCTTCAAGACGAAAGATTATAACGAAGTTCTTACATTCGTAGAAGCCAACTATGTGAAAGAACCTGAGGCCTTCACTGCAGGTGTAAAGTACTTGAACTATTCTTTGCCACAAAATGAATTGTTACGTTGCGTTCAGTCAAACGTTGATACATTTGGGCCCGTAAGATTTAGACCGATGAACATTTTTAGTACTTTTAAGCATGTACCTTTAAGCATGTACTTTTAAGCATCGACCTTTGTGGAAAGAAATAACATCCTGTACCTACAGAAACAAGTAATCTGTATAGGATCCTGCTTAGCCAGTTTTGAGCAACTTATTTAGGTGTAGTGCAAAGGCATTCAAACCATACACACTGATGGAAAGGCGTCTAAAGGATCCCATCGACCATGCCAGTGTCTTCTTTCGCCAGGTAAGACAGAAGTTCCTTCTGCTTCATAACAGACACAGCTGTTGTTTTACATGTTGTGACACAAGATATGTAGGCTTTTTTGATGCTAAAATAATGCTGTGAAATCATCGCACCATCATTTTCGGAGATCATTCTTGCACATAACACTGCTCCTTTCAACCCGAATGTTTTGTTGAATCTACGTTGCGACCTTTAGTACTTGTCTCCTCCTCTGTACACAGACTGTTACTTCCTTTATTTTTACCACCTTCACCCGTGGAGATGTCATGCTCATTTGAGGCGGTTTTGTCGAATCAAGGTTGAGCCCTTTAATACTCGTCTCCTCCTCTGTACACAGACTGTTACTTCCTTCATTTTAGCACCTTCACTATGAGGTGATGTGAAACTCATTTGAGGTGGTTTAGTGCTACGCTCCTCAAAAACATTGCACTTCACTGCTTTAGCATTACAGGGTACACTTGCTCAATTTGAACAGACCATGCCACAGTACTTTCCGCGCCATTTGCCATCATTACCTGGGCTAAAGAATGGTTCTTGTTCACTTAAATTTTTAGGAGACAAACTTGCCTCTGTGAAAAATATGCTTGGGCTCTCAGGGGCAATCACATACAGGTTATCTTCTAATGCCTCTTCTTCTACCTGTACTTCGAGCATGCCCTCTGCCTCCTTGGATTCAACCAAGCCCTTTCAGGTGATGCCATGGTTGAAATTGTTTTGATTCTTGAACACTGCTGAGTGTTTTGCCTCAAGCTGCGATGCCAGTTGCCCTGTTGAAGCATTGTCGTACAAGCATACATCATCAAGCTGACCTGCAGTAGCAGCATTACCATGGGGTCACCAGGGGAAACATCTTCTGAGGAAGCTAGGAGAAGTCCTGCTTACAGGCACCTGGTGTAGACTCAGGATGAGCCTTTGCGATGTTCGGATGGAGTGATGTCTTTGCACCCAAAGTCCTGCTAAATCTCAAGTGGTCGATATGCACAAAATGAAATTTGTCTCTGACCTTGACTACAAACGTGGAGTCGCTTAGTCATATAAAGACAGCTTCTTTTCACAACAATGGTTCCCCTCTCATAGACTTCACGAAAACTGCATCCCCAGCTTTCATTTGCGGGTTTCTTCCTCCTTGGCCCTCATTGTGATGGGGGGCATCTTGGTCTTGGCAAATCCTCATATCGTGTACGAAACTTGGCTTCAGGAGCGAAAGCTTCACTCGAGGTTGTCGTTTCAGAAACAGCTAAGCCGGCATCCTTCCCGTTACATAATTTGGGGTGTGCCTGTAAGCAAGCAAAAAGTCGTTAATTCGCTGCTGCAGAGTTCTGTGTTAACCTGTCAAGTTATTGTGAAGGACTTGCTTCAGTAGAGGGGCTTTAGTTGTTTGAAGTAGCCATTTTGCTGCCCCATTTGATGAAGAGTGGTACAGTGGCATGCGCATATGCCGAACCCCATAGGAAAACGTGAAATCAGAGAACTCCTGTGCAGTAAACTGAGATCCATTGTCACTGATAATGTCCTCCGGGTAGCCATACGCTGCAAATATCTCTTTCAGGCTTTAACATCATTCTCGTGCAGAGACATTTTACTTCTATCCACATTGAATAAGAGTAGACAAGAAGAAATAAGTTCGCGCCATCCTTCCAGGCAAAATCGACATAAACTCTCTGCCAAACACGAGTTGGAAAAGTCCATGGGTGCAAAGGCCCTGGCGCTTTCGCAGGCATGGTCATTTGGCACGCTTAACCTTAACAGACAGTGGCTTCAATGCCTTTGTCAATTAATGGCAACCAAACAAACGATTTAGCAAGCATCTTTATTTTTTGAATTCAAGGGTGTTGCTCATGCAGCAATGCTAGCGCCGCTTCTCGAAATTCGTCCAGAAAGACTACTCGCTGGCCCCATGTGACGCAGCCATGCTCGTATGAAAGTTCGTTTCGGCAAACGTAAAATGGCTGGAATTGTTCATCATAATGTGCGGGCTAGCCAGATCATGTGAACTGAACAACTTTGGAAAAAATACGGTCCCTTTTAGTCCCACTAGACACTTGGCTTGTGGCGGGATACGTTGAACCAAAAACTGCTATACATTCTTGTGTGCCATCTTTATGACTCACTGGAAGCGGAAACCTTGAAAGGGCGCCGGCAACATACACATTTTTGTCGTTTCTATACTGCAGTTCGTTCTGGCAAGCTGCTAATGCGGGTGGATAGCCCAATGCTGGATCCTCGCAGCGGCCAGAGAAGGAATTGGTTTATTCAACGCCAAGATGCCTAACAGGGGTTGGTGGTAAGCATACATCAAGAATTTTCGTCTATACAGGTATCTGCGAAACCTGCTTAGACCGAAAATTATGGCCAGGGCTTCCTTCTCGCCTTGCGCTAAGTTGCGCTCCGCTGCGTCCAACGTTCTGGAGCCGAAGGCGATGGGTCTCTTTGAGCCATCACGGATGTGCAAAATTACGGCCCCCCGAGACTGTAGGTGGAAGAGCCACAGCTTAGCCCGATTGGCATCTTCACAACGTAAAAAGTCAGAACTTGACTGTCGATAAGGTGCTCCTTGCATTTCACGAACAAACACTAACATGTGTTCGTCCACATCCAGTTCTTATTCTTTCGGAGCAGGTCACGCGATATAAACCGGACTATAGGTCGAGTGGGAATATAGGTCGACAACCCAAGTTCAGGTTACCGAAAAAAGAAAAAAAAAAAACCAAAACTGCCGAATTAGATTTATTTGCGAATTGGGCGCACCGCACCCCAAACATCCGAGCTCCCCTCAATCACCATCGCAACTGCTCCTATTCGTCCGATGAAGCACCACTGTCTTCTAAAGACAAGAGTTTGTCGCTGGCCACCTCCCACAGTACTGTCGTCTTTTATGCCATCCAACGAATTGCTGATGCAACACTTCTTGAAAGCCTTTTCCACCATAGAATCTGGCAAGGAACACCAGGCGGAAAGCATCCAGCCACAAACAGTGGCAAGCGGAGGCCTCTGTAGGTGGCCCGTCGGTGTCTTTGGGTTGTTGCCGGACATCCACTCTTGGTATTCTAGCCGCACTCGTTCCTTGAACGGCTTGTTTAGTACAACATCGAGCGGCTGGAGAGTGGATGTCATACCACCTGGTATCGCGGGGAGGTTCGTTTTCTCGTTGCCGAGTGCGCGTTTCACAGTGTCGGTTAAGTGACCACGAAATGCATCTAACACCAGCATGCTGCGAAGACGCAGCAGTGCACCTGGCCGACGGTTCTACACTACTCTTATCCGTTCGAGCATCATGGCCTCGTGCATGTATCCCCTTTTGTTGACGCGAACGATAACACTGGGCGGGAACACTTCCTTCGGCATTGTCTTGCATTTGAAAATTATTAAGGGCGGAAGCTTTCTACCATCTGTCGTGCATGCCAGCATGACGGTGAAGCGCGAGTGCTCGTTGCCAGTAGACAACATCGGCACATCCTTGACGCTGCGCTGCGTGATCGTGGTCGACGAAGGCCTGTCAAACCACACGGGGGTCTAACCGGCGTTGCCAATCTGCTCCATCACGTAGTCATTCTGCTCCCGAAGCCGGTTGACGAAGCGCTGAAAGTTTATAAGCTTGTCCTCGAACTCCTCTGGCAACTTCTGACACATGCATGTGCACCGCCGGAGAAAAAAATCCTTTGCGTCGCATAAATCGACGCACCCAAGAGTTTGGTGCACGAATCTCTTCTCTCGTGAGCCCAGCTTCTCGAGCGATTTTCACGGCTTTCTTGCGAATGGTATCCACAGTCACTGGCAACAAGCGCGCACAAACTTCCCGCACAAAGTTTGCTAGTTTATCCTCCAGGTGCGAATGAACGGCACTTCGTCCACGAAACGACATGTTTCGAGGATTGCACATTTGCAGCTTCCCTTTCTGTGCCCTCCAGTAGCGCGCGCTTTTTTTCAAATACACCAAAGCGGCGCTGAGCAGGCATATTCCTGTTCGCTTCTGCGAACTCAACAACATCTAGTTTAAATGCAGCTGAGTACTGCCTCCTCGTACCGCTACTTATATTCAGTGAACGAAAAAAAAAAAACACTAAAATGCAGCGCAATGTCAAGCAAAGGAAAAACTCTGAGCAGATCGGAAGCAAATCAGGAATACAAAAAAAAACAGATAGAGATAAAAAAAAACAGCCTGCGATTGTATTTAAATGCGGATATGGCCGCATTCGGCTTCTCAAGCACATGCAAGCCGCATGTTGCCAGACAGCGGCGCACTTTCGGCTCGACACCGCTATATTCACTTATATTCCTGTTTATACGGTACATTGATGCAGTGACTGTAGCCAAGTCTGATGAACCTTCTGTAGAAATTCAGGAGGCCAAAGAAAGCTCGCCTTGCGGTAGCGTTACTTGGCTGAGGTGCTTCCAAGATGGCCTTTATCTTCGTTGCGGTTGGCAAAATACCATCTGCTGTCACTTTATGCCAAAAATAAACAACGAACTGCTTGAAAAATTTACACTTCTGATCAATTAGGGTGATATTATACCGAGCAAACCGTTGAAGCACCTTTTCCACATTTTCTTGACAGTCGCCTACCTTGTCACCTACGATAATGACGTCATCGATATAGCACTCCATTTTTGAAATCCCTTTTAGTACTTCGTCCATTAATTATTGCAAGATAGCAGGGGCACTAGCGATGTTGTATGGCAAACGCTAAGACCGATAAAATCCCAAATGCGTGTTCATCGTTAACAACGCCTTGCTTTCCTCAGCTCGTGGAACCTGTAGATAGGCTTGCGGTAGATCTAGGAGGCAGAAGATCTTGCCTTGGACGAGCGTGGAATACAAATCTTCAGGCAGCAGCAAAGAACAATGATCTGTTTTCAGCACAGGATTGACCGTGACTTTGTAGTCGCCATATGACCTTAATCCTGCGCCGCCTTTTCTTGTGACTACCATCAGAGGCATTGCCCAGTTGCTTTTCGTGACCCTCTTCAGTATTCCGGCTTGCTCAAGGCTTTTTTAACTGTGTTGCTACTTCATGCTTTGTAGCAAACGGAACTGGCCGTGCTTTTGAGAACACTGGTTGAGGCACTACCTTTACGCGGATGAGAGCTTCGAAGTTCCTGACAATGTCCGGGCACTCTTGAACACCTCGGGAAACTTCTTCCGTAGAGCTTCTACCATCTGCTCAACTGGTGTGTCTGCGGACAGGGTGTATATTGCTCTCCGGTTTATCTTAAGTTTTTCCAGCAGTCTCTGCCTAAGAGGGCGCGCATCGCCGTACCGTTCTCTTTCACGACCACTTTCACGACCACAAGTGATCCCATTTCTGTCATGGTCCACAGAGACGTTAGCTTTTCCCAATACTCAGAGCTGTTCTCCTGTGTATGTGCCCAATGAGAAGTTTGTTTTCACGCACTTGACATGTGGAAAACACCGTTTATACAAACACTCTGATTAATTGAAATGTGGGGTTTCACGTCCCAAAACCACCATATGATTATGAAAGACGCTGTAGTGGAAGGCTCCGGAGATTTCGACCACCTGGGGTTTTTTAACGTGCGCCCAAATCTGAGCACACAGGCCTACAGCATTTATCAAAATGAAGTCGCCGCAGCCGAAATTCGATCCCACGACCTGCTGGTCAGCAGCCGAGTACCTTAGCTACTGGACCACCGCAGCGGGGCTATACAAATGCTCTGGTATGGTTTTGACTGCCACCCCAGTGTTGCTTATCATTGAAACAGCTTTCCCTTCAATGTTAAGGTCTACGCTGAAGCCACAGGAACTTCTACTTGAGTAGAACACTGTTTGACAGCTGAAGTCTTCAGATACATTGTATGTGGTGTCTACATATGTGACACATTTGTTTTGGCTGTCTTCTTGCAGACGGTCTGCAAGTGCCCCTTTTTGTTACAATTTCGACAGGTGTGGTTCCAATACCAACGTTTTTCTGCCTTAGGATTCTTTCCACAATGACAACAAGCACTTCGTTGCTCGTTATTGGGCCTATCTTTAGACCATGCAGCTGGCCTTGGTCTGGTTCCCTTATCACTGTCTCGGTTGCCGTGAATGACGTTGATGCTGCATGGCTTTTCGTCAAACTGATGCATTTGCTTAGCCTGTTGCACAGGTAGTTCTTTTTCTAGCGCCATTTTGCATGCCAGCTCGAACAAAAGTCCTGCCTGTGCAAAAAGAGCCAGTTGCGTTTCTTCGTCACGCAAACCAGCTACCAGTCTGTCCCTTAGAACATCATTAAGAAACGTACCAAAATAGCAGTCTCTTGCAAGATGCTTCACTTCAGCGATCAAATATTTGACACTTTCGTGTTCTCTTTGCATTCGGTGATTAAATTTACTTACAATGTTTTGCGATGATAGCGTGGGCTGGGCTGAAATGAGCTTCCAGAAACTGTTTAATGTCCTCAAAACTCTTCTACGAAAGTAAATCAGGCACGACTATTTTTTTTTTAGCTTTTCATAAGCTTCCGCTCCGAGTATGTTCACAAACAACTTCAGTTTCTTGTTTTCAAAGACATCATATATGTCTCGTGGCAAAGCTTTCGAACAGTGGGTCGTCCTCTCCAGTGCCTTCTAGTGGGTCGCCCTTTTCATGAGAAGAAGAGCAGCTCGTGCAGAGAGTCGGTCCCCGCATTGACTGTCGCTGTCATGGGTCATCAACGAGTGTCCGCCAATAAACGTCTTAACAATTTGGTGGAGAGTGCTGTCCCCTTCAAACATCTTTGGTTCGCATTCGATGCCCTTGGAGCTTCGATCCCGTACCGTGCCTTCTACCATGCACCAGGACGCCGCTCAGCAAACGCTCCCTCCTACGCCGACGCCATGTCCCGGTGTCCCCCGCATCCGCGACTCTCCTGTCTTCACCGGCGCGGATGGCACCGACGTCGAGGACTGGCTCGCCATGTACGAACGCGTGAGCGTCCCCAATCATTGGGATGAGGCAGCTAAACTCGGTAACCTGTTTTTCTACCTCGCGGGTGTGGCCAGAATGTGGTACAACAACCACGCATCTGATTTCCCGACTTGGTCCACTTTTAGAACCGCTGTCGTTGACGTGTTCGGCCGTCAACGACAGGAGCATGGTGAAGGCATGGCTGACGATGCCTTCACCATGCTCCTGGCCAAGAACCCTCATACTGTGGCAGAAGTCATTACATTATGCCAAAGTTACGACGAGCTGCGGCGGCAGCGCTTGATGACCCGTCGACGCCACCACGTGATGCTGGTCTCTCGGCTTTGTCAGCGGTTCCTGACCACACAACCTTGCTCGCCGAAATCAAGTCATTTGTGCGTGAGGAAGTTGCCCGCCAGGTCTCTTTACTGGCTTTTGCTCCGCCGCAACATGCTCAGCAGCCATCAAGTACACTTATACCTCCGCTTCGCCGAGCCATTCAGCAGGAAATCGCGCAGGTCGTTCCAGAATACCACCAGCCGCCTCCTGTATCTGCACCACTCAGCTACGCCCAAGTTGTAGCCAGGCCGCCCCCACCGATTTCTGTGGATTGCGCTCTAAGTTACACGGAAACCACCGCGAGGCCCCAGGCCTTTGGAGAAACTGTGTCGCCTACATACGCCGACGTCACCCACGTGCCCCGAGTGCCGCCCACCATGCACTCATATCAGCAGCCGGCTCGCCCATCGCGTTCTGCGACATGGATGGGACCCGCGAACAGATGGCGCACTGCTGACAATCGTCCCATCTGCTTTGCTTGTGCTCGCGTCGGTCATGTAGCATGCTATTGCAATCGTGTGCAGCAACCGCAGGTCGCCTCGAACTTTCCCAGCCAATCAAGCCGCCTTTATGACCAACCGCCGCCTATGTCACCGTCGTCCCGCCCCGCTCCGTCTACCCGCCGTTCACCATCTCCACGACGTCGCTCACTGTCGCCGATGCGGCCACGTCCACTCGAGGGCGACTAGGAAAACTAGTCGTCGCAGTCCACGAGGCAAGGGCTGCGACGCTGTCGAACTGCGGAAGCCCTCAGGAAAGCCATCGAATATGATAGACGTACTTGTGAATGGCGTTCGTGCATCTGCCCTTGTAGATACTGGAGCCGCTGTATCCGTCATGGACGCAAAACTTAGCCGATTACTGCGCAAAGTGACCACGCCACTCTCCGGGCTCTCCCTCCGTACAGCCAGCGCCCAAAACATTCACCCTACGGCGATGTGTACAGCCTACCTTATGATTCAGGACGTGATGTATGTGGTCCAATTCATCATAATTCCTTCATGATCTCACGACGTCATCCTAGGATGAGATTTTCTCTCCCGCCATGACGCCGTCATTCATTGCGCACCAGAAGAAATGGAACTCACGCCATTCTCTTCTTTGACGCCGGCCGACAGTCCATCTGCTGCAAGAAAGTTACTCGTCAGAGATGACACCCAAGTGCCTGCAAACTCGTTCGCGACGGTGTCGGTCTACTGCGCAAGCCTTTCTGACACCACTGCACTCCTCTCGCCATCTCATCGTGTCTTCATCAAAAAAGGCTTGCTGGTTCCTTTCGCGACCGTGCAACTCACTCACGGCAGCACCACTATTTTTGTAGTGAACTCATCCCTGTACAGCGTTACGTTGGTGCGAGGGGAATGTCTCGGCAGCGTAGAACCCATCGAAGACGAACAAGTTATGGAACAAGTTATGGATCGACCCGATGACATGCACTGCTCAAGTTCCAGTAGGCTTAGTGCTGTTTCGACATCCGCTTCATCATCCGATGATGTATTCGGTCCCTCCATTCCCGACAACCTTACGCCAGGCCAGCGTTCCCAGCTTCTGGGCCTGTTGGAAGAATTCCGGTCTTCTTTTGATGTCGCCCAACCTTCTCTCGGCCGCACATCCACCGTTACGCATCGCATCGACACAGGCACACAGCCACCACTGAGACAGCGTCCACATCGCGTATCTCCCACAGAACGCCATGTAATCAACGAGCATGTCGACGACATGCTTCGCCGTGATGTTATTCGACCCTCTAGCAGCCCCTGTGCATCTCCTGTCGTTCTCGTCACGAAGAAGGATGGTTCTGTGCGGTTCTGTGTGGACTACCGACGCCTCAACAAGATCACTCGTAAGGACGTGTGCCTACTACCGCGGGTAGATGAGGCGATTGACAGCCTGCAAGGAGCAGAATTCTTTTCATCCCTCGATTTGCGCTCAGGGTACTGGCAAGTACCTATGGCTGAGGACGCTCGACCGAAGACCGCTTTTGTCACCCCCGATGGCTTGTACGAATTCAACGTCATGCCGTTTGGGCTGTGCAATGCGCCCGCCACCTTTGAGCGCATGATGGATACTGTTCTGCGTGACCTGAAATGGCACACGTGCCTGTGCTATCTCGATGACGTCGTCGTTTTTGCTACAGACTTCTCGACGCATATTCAACGCCTACGGCATGTTTTAACGCGTCTGAGTGACGCCAGTCTGCAACTGAACTTAAAGAAGTGCCGATTTGCAGCTCGGCAGCTGACAATACTTGGCTACGTCGTGTCCAAGGACGGAATTCTCCATGATCCAGCTAAGCTTCGGGCCGTGGCCGAGTTCCCCAAGCCGACATCCGTCAAGGAACTGCGCAGTTTCGTAGGGCTGTGTTCCTACTTTCGGCGCTTGATTCGAAACTTCGCGACTCTCATATCGCCGCTGACGAAGCTCCTTGGAAGTAACGGGCCTCTCCATTCGTGGTCATCACAGTGCGACGACGCTTTCACAACGCTCCGTCGTTTGTTGACGTCGCCTCCAATACTCCGCCACTACGACTCTACGGCCCCTACAGAAGTACACACGGATGCCAGTGGTGTCGGCCTTGGCGCTGTCCTTGCGCAGCGCAAACCAGGGTTCCCGGAATATGTCGTGGCGTATGCAAGCCGTACGCTTACTAAGGCTGAGACTAATTACACCGTCAACGAGAAGGAATGTTTGGCAATCGTCTGGGCCCTTACGAAGTTCCGACCTTATTTGTACGGTCGCCCATTTGATGTCGTTACCGACCATCACGCACTATGCTGGTTGTCGTCATTGAAAGATCCTTCAGGCCGTCTCGCCCGGTGGGCACTTCGCCAGCAAGACTATGACATCCGCGTGCTGTACCACAATGGAAGGCAACATGCTGACGCCGACGCCCTGTCACGCTCTCCCTTGCCTGACGACAATGCCCACAACTCCGCGTCTCACCTTGCCATTTCTTCCATTAGCATTCATACCATTGCTACTGAACAGCGCAAGGATCAATGGATCGCTTCACTGATCGACTTGCTGGCTGATCCATCCACTCCATCCACTCGCGCACTGCGTCGTCAAGCCCACCATTTCACCGTTCGTCACGACCTCCTCCACAGGCGCAATTACAACGGTGACGGCCGCCAGTGGCTACTAGTCATACCTCGCAGTATGCGCTCTGACATATGCAAGTTCTTTCATTCCGATCCGCAATGTGCGCACTCCGGGGTATCGAAGACTTACCACCGCATTCGCCAACGGTACTTTTGGCGCGGCATGTACCGCTACGTGCAGAAATTCGTTCGCTCCTGCATAGATTGTCAGCGCCGAAAAGCTTTAACGCACCTGTCACCGGTAGGTCTGCAACCTCTACCTGCCCTGCCAGGCCCTTTGGGCGCGTTGGCATCGATTTGTATGGGCCACTTCCACTGACGTCGGCTGGTAACCGCTGGGCCATTGTCGCTGTGGACCACCTCACGCGATACGCCGAAACTCGGCTACAGCGAGCGATGTGGCCTCCTTTCTGCTCCAATGATTCATTTTGCGACACGGTCCACCCCAGGAACTGCTCAGTGACCGAGGCCGCGTCTTCCTGTCTGAAGTCGTTGAAGCCATTCTTAAAGAGTGCAACGTTGTTCACCGCAAAACTGCTGCTTACCACCCGCAGACGAATGGCCTCACCGAACGCTTCTACCGTACACTCGGCGACATGCTCTCCAAGTACGTCGCCGCCGATCACACAAACTGGGATTCCATTCTACCCTTCGTCACCTACGCATATAATACCGCCCCTCAGAGCACTACTGGCTTTTCACCTTTATTTTTATTATATGGAAGGCACCCGTTGCACACCATCGACACGATACTTCCATACAGGCCAGATCCGTCTGAGTGGGTGCCTATTTTTGCTACAGCCAAGCTTGCTGAAGAGTGTCGAGAGCTTGCAAAGACCTTTACTGTGCACGATCAAGAGCGGCAAAAAAGCATTCGCGCTGACGCAAGCATTACTGCGCCCACGTTCTTCCCTGAAGCGCTCGTTTGGCTCTCGATCCCTACCACTGCAACTGGCCTATCTTCAAAACTATTGCCCAAATACGAAGGTCCCTACCGTGTTGTCAAATGCACTTCCCCTGTGCAACTACTTGATTGAACCAATCGAACCATCTTCGGACATGCGCCGTCGAGGACGCGACATTGTTAACGTGGAGCGCCTCAAGGCCTACCATGACCGCTCATTGTAACCACCTGTTAGGTCGCCAGGCAGCTCCCTTTTCGTACCCGGGGTAGTTGTGGCAAAGCCTTCGAATAGTGGGTCGTCCTCTCCAGTGCCTTCTAGTGGGTCGCCCTTTTCATAAGAAGAAGAGCAGCTCGTGCAGAGAGTCGGTTCCCGCATTGACTGTTGCTGTCGTGGATCATCAACGAGTGTTCGCCAATAAACGTCTTAACAGTCTACATAGTTTTAGAAGTTTCAAAGTACGACCGTATGTTATCGACTTTTGAGTTGAATTCTGTCATCCTGCCAAGCTTAGGACCACGACCTTCTTAATCATTGCCTGCTTCTGCCATAATGAGCAAAGTTCACTAATGCAGAGCTGTTTTTCTCTATGTGTGCCCGTATGCCGCTGCTTGTTCGTTTACTCCAGTCAATGCAAAGGCTCCGTGACGCCTCGCTTTCCCGTGACATTCTTGAGCTCGATGAAATCCTGGTAGCAAGGGCTTTGTGTCGCCTTGCTCCGTCAGCGGTTCAGTCTCGTCCCAGCTGCTGGCCAGCGACCGTTTAACTGCCACTGGTCCCGTCCTCGCCACTGGTCCCGTCCTCACCACCAGATGTTCTGTTTCTTGAGCAGTAAAGACGCATCAGTGGCAGCAATATGAAAAAGCCTTCATTTCATACTGCAGTGCACATTTATAGATAACGCTGCATGCCGGTCAAACCACATGGTGGATACAAAACATATCCCACTTTGAGCCAGGATGGTAGCAGCCTACACCAGTCAGCAGAGTGGACCCGTCAGCAAGAGAGCCCATGACGAGCTAAGCCAAGCCCAGCGAAGCTGAAGATGATGACAAATATTGGAACACCGGCGATTAGGACGAGTGGTTCGTTCGGCAGGACCAACCGACAGCAACCGTGGGGAGTAGGCAGAACGTCATCGATGTACATGACAAACCGTCAACACGGCAATGGAGAGAAATCGCCGTTGACTGTAAGAATGTTCAATTGTTGAGGTGCCATACTGGACTATGAGTAGTGGCTAGAGCTTGGAACTGATTTAGACTGGTTTGCAGTTGGCTTTGTTTGTGCTGTATTAGGGTAGCATTGTGTGTCCATGTGTGTTTGTTTTCCCTTTTGACTTTTTGCCTTTTCTCTTTTGGGTGATACAGGGTGTTTGCCACGCCTGTCTCTCATATCTCCCAATTCCATCCTTCGCAAATGCTCCCGAGATAATAATGACATAAATTGGCGAGGTTGTCAGAATTCGAACCTGGAATAGTGACAATCAGTATGACCACGTTATCTCCAGGCGAGAGCAGCCCTGTTATTGCCATTTGGAATAAGCTGGAGGAAGCTGCTCTGAGCTTGCCTGATTTTCTCTAGGAACACAGGCTTTATATACCGAGGGCATACTTTCGATGACACGGAACTATATGTGATGATTGCCAGTTCCTTGCGTCCACCCCAACGAGCTTGTGCTTCCAACCCATGTCAACGAAGCATCGAATTTTTCTCTTATCAACACTGCTTTTCCGCGCACTATCTTCAACTCCTGCTTTCTCGCAAGCTCATCGAGCTCAGTCTTCAAACATGCCCACTCTATTTCTCTTTTCCGTGGGCATTCATCACACTTGGCCTGCTCTTGCTCAGCGTCGCGCTCTTCTCTCTCACGTGCTTGCTTCACCTCGACCCATTTCTTGTGTCCATTTACTATTAGGTTTAGCACTGGCGCTAAGCAGCTCTTTCATGTTCATGTTTTCTTATATAAAGAAAACTGTGTGATGAGCCTCGTCCTGTGGCAAATGCCATTGTGATGAAAACCGCATGGTTCTTGTAGTACTTATGGTTGAGAGCGTGACCTGTTTTAAAGTGGCAATGCAACACTTATTCAAGTAACCATGGAATGAATTTACCAAAAGAGCTTACCAAAAGAGCCTCACAAATTCAACATCGCAAAAACTTTAAGAATCCATACAGTATGAGCGGAGTTACAATGACTTGTCACACGCTGCAATTGCATTCTCTCTTCCCTCGTCCTAATGAAAATGCTGGAAGCTAGGCAGAAAGGGATGGCATGGGCAAAGAAAATACGCCACACGTGTCTCGTGACTTTAAGCACCTTTTCCTTGTTTTTTTTTTCCTTCTTTGAAGACGCGACTTTTTTAGGGTCATCGCGCGCACGCGTGGACAAGTCGTCGCCTTCCACAACGATCCTTGTAATGACCGTATGTGCCATATTCAAATCAGCCAAAGGCTGATAGATGGCCTTCTAAGAGTGATTTCAGAGTTTCCTCCGTCATTTGTCGAGAAAAGAGAAAGCAATTTTGAGCTGACTTTGATAATTTGTTGTGAATTCTAGGCCACGTGCTGCGCTATAATATTTCACTTGCGTGTTCTCAGGAGTTTCTACTATCGATCGGCAGCATTTTCTGACCATGCTCAAAAAGTGTTGCAGGGCCCCTTTAACAAACGATGAGACTGCTTGCAGAGTTAGGAACACTATAAAAACATGAAAACATGAGCACACATACAAGCAAAACAAGGAAAGCAGACACAGCAAACAGAGAGAGAGCTAATTGCAAAAATTTTCAACGAGCAAAGAGTCCTTGCTATAGTCTATCACGGCGGATGGAGACTCACCCTTGGTACAGTCAGACACGCTGGGCATTGCGAGCTAACAAGCAACGCATGATGGCTTCGAAAAATTCGGCAACGCCTTGTACGAGGTGACAAGGAATGTCTTGCCACAGGGAAGCGTCGGGGGCGGAGGACGTCAGCAGCCCCATGAAGCTCGTGGCTCTAACTTATGGACCACGTCCACGAGCAATGACACTAGAGCCGGTCACCCGACTGCGTCGAACGCCCAATACCTCCGTCCACTCTCCTCTTTTTTTTTTCCTTTTTTCACCTTTTAAGCTCGCAACGTTGGTGCGTTTTCGCACGAGCACCGGCGTACTCATTGCCATCTTCAGGCACACACTGGGACACTACACCGTTTTCGGGCGCACATTACACCAGGACTTCATAATAGCTCACACGACTGACAAGTGTCCCTTTCAGTTGTTGAATAGTTTTTCTCAGCAGAATACAAAGTGCGGCTAGCATAGGCAACAACGCTTTCCACGCCACCTTGAAAGTGTAGGAGGAATGACTCTGAGATCAAGGTTACTAGCATCAGTGAGCACTTATGTATATGCTTCTATGTTAAAGTGGCCAAGGATCAATGGGTTTTGGAGACGTTGCTGAAGCTCGCAGAAAGCGTCGGATTGCGCGGAGGTTCAGGTGAAGGCGATATCATCCTTGACTAGTTGCCGCAATGGTTCTGCGATTTTAGAAAAATTTGGCACAAAATGGCCGTAATTTACACGAAGGCCTAGAAATTGGCTTTGTCTTTGGCATCAGAAACAGAGCAACAGCAGTGGCTTTTTCGTGGTCAGGACAAACACCTCTACTGCTGACAATAAGGCCCAAGATTTCAAGCTTCTCGTATCCAAAGTGACAGTCTTCCAGCTTCACAGATAGACCAGCAGTGCGAATGGCCTAAAGAACCTACTGAAGCCGCTCGAGATGCTCTTCCAAAGTGGTGGAAAAAACAACTACTTCGTTTAAGTCTTAAGGTCAGCTAAAACTTTGTCCATGATCAGCTGCAACGTAGCTGGAGCAAAACATAGTCCGAAAGCGAGGACCTTAAATTTGTAAAAAGGCATCAGGGGTTATGAACATTGTTTTTCCTGGTCCTGTTCGTCAACTTCAATCCACCAATACCCGTTATGGCGATCTATCGAACAGGAGTACCGGGCATATCGCAGGTTATCTAAGGAGTCATTGATACAGTGAAGAGGATAAACATATTTTTTAGCAAGGGAGTTCAACCTGCAGTGATCAACAGAGATTTGGAGCGAGCCACTTTTTCAATTAATCAGGCTTCCTCTGGGCTTTCCTCTGACCAACTCCATTTGTGAATCAATCGTGTATACGCACCACCAAGGTCTTGTGCAACAACCCAGCATTCCAGCATCTGGCACGCGACTCACACCTTCTTACTTATGACAAAATATTTGTTCCGAGTTAACAAGTACAAGCTCATCTTAAATAAATAGTTAATTTAGGAGCAGGCACTGTATTTGTTCGCTACAATATTAACTTGTTCGAACAAAGCATTGTTACCTGTCCGCTCCTCCACCTCGCCAAACTTGGGAGCGTTGCACATGTTGCATGACTGGCGACGGGCCCAGTTGACATTCCCACAGCGACCGCACTGCCAGTCGTCGGCACTGAAAAGACCACGGCTTTTCTCAGCCGCCGCCTTGCCAATTTCATGACCCAGCTGTCGCTTGGATGCCAGCTCCAATTTTTCTGAAAAATGCAGATTCATACTATGGCCCCCATGCACAATACATAACTTGCACACAATCAGCAAACTTCGCTCAGAAATGGAGCACTACCGATGGTTTGTATCGTCCAATAAAAATTTATGGCCTTCTAACAGCGACTACCAGAATTTGATGAAGAAGATTAAAGTGACTGACATGCTTGAAAAAAAAAAAATGTGTGCAATCAGTGAAGAGCACCATAATTTACTTGAGTTAGGTGCCAGAACGAGAAATTATGAAAACTCTTGTAGATGTTGAAGTGGCACAACCCGGCATCCATTGAAAAAGAAAACAAAACAGTAGACACATGGTTCAACACTGCAAATATGATATTAGTGGCATTCCCGAATAGATTACGGCAATACCATCACCTTGAAGCAACCATAGGTGCAACTCTAGTTAGCTCGTTTCAATGCATGCCATGGAGTCTAACCATAAAATCTCTCCAGAGTTGCTGCCAGCACGCTCCTCCCTATCATGATTGCTACTGTGGTGGCATCTCACAGGCCAGACGGAGAGAACACAGTAGTTCTCCTCAACATAACCAGTTTTCCCCTTCCCTACTCATCTCCCTCACCACACGGAGTAAAGGCGGAAGGAGAGACAATAGTGAAGTCATTTGAGAGTTGGGATTCATGCCATCCGGTTGTCCTTCTCCACTGTGTAAAGCCCTTCCATCTCACGATTACACAAACTCTTTACAAGGTTTTACATGCAAAAGAATCAAGCAAGTTTCAATTTGAATGTGCATATTGAAAAAAACAATATGTCTAGTTCAAATTTCACCACTTGTTAACCCAAAAACTAGCTCAATGAATTTTAAAAACGAAAAAATATGTAAACCACTACTCTCAAAACATCAGCAAGATAGTTGGTTACAATACCAGAGAAATCGGACAACTTTACGTCGCTAAATTAGAACTCTAACCATATTGTATATGGATACATAAATATATGCATATGCACATATATACACCGATCAAAAAGCAATACAAGTCAAACAGAGCAAAAATTAATCAGCAAAGTACTCATTTTAATTTTATAATCACACAAAATTAAATGAAACTGTAAAAACAAAAACAAAATATTACACATATAAGCCAAAAAAAGTGTAGAGGGTGCGTTACATTAATCACTCCAGCTGTGTTGAGTCTTGGGCGCCCTCTATAGTATTGTGTACATAAAGGATGGTGTAGTAATAAACAGGGAACTTGTGTAGGGAAGGCAGAGCGTGCGTTTCGTTACTGCGGCCCTTAGGCTTCGTTTGGCCGTGTCTCTGGCTGCCTCTGCTCAAACGCACCCACTATATGATGCAAGATCCAAGAAGTAGGATCTCTAGTTCCTGCCTTTTGTCATGGCTAAAAACGATGCTCCCGTTCATACCATATGGACACCACTCTTCCTGGTCTCACCTCCGCGGTCACCCGTCTTCATGTTCCTGCCTTCGCTCCAGCCAGTCTCCGGAGCCCCTCTCCGTTTTTCTTCGACAATGCAGGTGAGTGGCTTCCCTCGCTACAGCAGTTCGAGAAATAGGCCTTAGCTACCAGCATGCACGCAGCGACGGACGAGACACGGGTTAGAACGCTCCTCTACTGCATTGGGTCCCTGGGCACCCGTCGTCCTCAGTTCATTCATGTCAGACGAATACGCTTACAAATCATACGCGGAAGTCACCAGGCGGCTCTCAAGCTACTTCGTGCACCCAGTAAACGAGGTGTGCGAGAGCTCTCGCTTCCACAAGCGGACACGACAGCGCGCTGAGAAAGTCAACAGTTTCTTCGGGGTATTCGCTTCACCCTAGAGACCGACCATAACCATTTGGTCAAGCTCTTTGGCACCGCTGCCCCCGACCTCACTCCACCCGGGATACAGTGTTTTCGTATCCGCCTCCTTTAGTACCAGTACGACGTCAAGTACGACGTCAGTGCGACGATCTGCGAAACAGTTGGCTACAGCGGATGCACTTTCGCAGGACCCAGTTGCTTAACTCCCAGAGACTCCAGTCGTTGATAAGGTCGAGCTGTATGTCCATGAAGCCCTCCACGCTATCCCTCCCTGTTAATTCTGTCATGAGCACTGGTGGACCACCAGAAGAAGAGGATGAAGTACAAACAAGCGCGAGAGAAGAAACGGGGTCCTCCAAGTATTAGCAGGGTCTCAATGACCTCATACCTGTAAACAAAGCCTCTTTCACTACCTCGACGGATTCGAGTACTTTTAAGGCTGTTCCACGCCATATCCCCCACAATTTTTGGTGCCGATCAACCCAGGGTTGACCAAGCGACAGCTATGAGTGGCCTGGAAGACATGGAGAAGATCAAAACGAAGCGGACATCGCGACGAGCCCTGAACTGCCGGATCATCAATGAGGCAAGTGTCTTACTTCGCAATGAGTGCAATGCAGGAACAGTTCGTTTCCATATATAAGAGGCTAAAGACAAATAACAATGAGCTGAACAAGGTCAACTCTGAATTGGAGAGTCACATCTCGGACAAAGACTTCCAAGCCGAGTACGACACCATACCCGTATACGAGGACAACGCGACGCGAATCCTGGCCGAGCTCCTAAGCAAGCGGAAACGCATTTCAAGCGCACAAGCAGATGATAGATCGGTGACGGCTATTCATACGATCGCTACACCATCTCATAGGAAGTGAACCAAGCTACCAAAGCTCCCGATTGCGCGTTTCTCTGGGGATGTGTGTAAATGGACGGAGTTCTGGGAGCACTTTGCCCAGCTTGTCCATAACAACGCCACCCTAACAACGACAGAGATATTCCACTATTTGCGGCAGTTTTTAAAACGAGATGCTGCTTCAGCAGTGGCCGGTCTTCTATCGACGGAAGCATGTTATAAGGACGCTGTTGGCATGCTACAGAAGCGCTTCGGTGACAAGGCGCGCCAGAAACAGGAATATTTTGCAAGATTGCGTCATATAACTCCTGTTCGTGCATCTGGTGACACAAGAGCCCTCCGACAAATCTATGACCAAGTGCTCGTCGACATCCGAGGGCTGGAGTCACTGGGTGTAAAGCGGGCTTCATTTTCGTCCATGCTCTGCGACATCATACTTGGAGCATTGCCTCGAGACATTGGGGTCCTATATCACCGTACCTGTGCTACACAAGGGCCTCCGGACCCTGCTGCTGATCCTTCGGGGCTTGACGATCTCCTGACCTTCTTTTCAATTGAGCTGGAGAGCTTGGAAAAAAGCTATTGCAAAGAGAGTGGACAGGACAGTGGGGCTCAACATGTGGCGACCTATTCAGCCCGTCGTCACCATTGGAAGCAGCCTAAGTCATCTGTTCTCCACTCGAAGTTAACTCTTGATTCTCATCTGTATGAGATGTGCGTGTTCTGTTGATCTAAGCAGCACTCTACGAAAGCGTGCCCTACTGATATGTTCCTAACGCAGAAGAAGGAAGTGCTGTCGGGTGATAAACGGTGCTTGCGATGTACCACAAAAGGCTGAAGAGCATGCGACTGTAAGAAGAAAATCTCATGCTCGAAGTGCAAAGGCCGCCGTGCCTCGAGTACGTATGACCCAGAGAGGGCTCCTCTGGGAATTGCATCAAGCTTCACGGATGGACCGTGCAAGTGCGACAGTTTGCTCTTCACTAAGAAGAAGACGACGAAACAGCGATGCATCCAATGCTTGCATCTTCCTGCAAACATTCTGAGCCTGGGTGGTAAGCGCGACCACAACTGCCGCCACGTGCGAGGTGTATTCGACGGTGGTAGTCAGCGTACCTTTGTCACAGAGGAGTTGTCACGACATTTGGGCTTAAAGTGCGTAGAATCTATAAACATGGCTCTCAACACCTTCACCAGTGCCTCAAACCAAGCTGCTGAAAACCGCCGAGTAGTGGAGCCTCGCTTATGAAGTCAGTTATGTGACATAGAGATTGTGACAAGTGCCATTGAGATTCCGCACATCTGCCAAGACATCGAGGAAACAAGAATGGAAGGGTCATTTGTCGCTTCTTTCAAGAAATTGGGAAGAGACGTAGCCGATGCACTGGCACACACATCTGTGATCATGCAAAGTGGAATCAGTATGCTGATCAGCTCTGATGAAATGTGGAGAGTCCTGACCAGTGAAGTCCTACGGTGCGAAGACAATGAGTCACTGATTGCCATAAACTCTACGCTTGGCTAGACTTTTCAAGGACGCACAATCTTTTTAACATCACAGTGTGTCACAGCGAGAATGATTTGGGCCTTGAAAACTCATGTAGTGGAGTCGGACGAGTTTCTACGGACGTTCTGGGAACTGGAGCATATTGGCATATCTGACACAGTTGACATACCTAATGAAGCCAGCAAGGTGATGCAACACTTTGAAAGCAACATCACATACTGCGATAGAAAATATGAAGCGGCATTAAATTGGAAAGACGAATTTGAGCTTTCGGACAACAAGCAAGTTGCTGTGACAAGGCTTTGTAAGCTACTGACACATATAGCAAGGCAGAAGGAATTATTAGAGACATGGGACGACACCATACGTGAGTACATACGAGTGGGACACGCAGAGATTGTTGTTCACGTTACTCCTGAGCCAAACAAGTTGTACTACATGCCACACAAGGAAGTAATCAGAGAGCACGCGTTGACTACTAAAGTTCGGGTGGTTTCCGACGCATCTTCTCATGACAAGGGATGCAAGTCCCTCAATGTGTGCCTCGAAAAGGGAGACAACCTCTACCAAGACCTTGGGAAGATACTTCTGCAATTCAGGACTTAATTTGATTGATATGTGCGGTTTAACGTCCCAAAACCACTATATGATTATGAGAGACGCCGTAGTGGAGGGATCCGGAAATTTAGACCACCTGGGGTTCTTTAACGTGCACCCATATCTGAGCACACGGGCCTACAACATTTCCGCCTCCGTCGGAAATGCAGCCGCCGCAGCCGGGATTCGAACCCGCGCCCTGCGGGTCAGCAGCCGAGTACCTTAACCACTAGACCACCGCGGCGAGGCGCGTTTCAGGACATATCCCATAGCAGTAATCCCTGATATAGAGAAGGCATTTCTAGAGATATCTATAAGTGAACAAGACAGAGACGCCTTTCGCTACCTGTGGTTCGCCGAAGGCGACTTAATTGGTAGTCAGCTCCAAAAATAGAGAACGATATACCCTTTAGAGCTACATGCAGCCCATTCCTACTCACGGCGACCATCCTTCACCATGTGAGAAAAACGCAAGGTGCCAAAGCAAATAGAATGGCAGAGTCATTTTACGTAGATGACCTTGTCACGGGCGCTGACAAAGAAGACGAAGCTGAAGAATTTTGTCGCGAGTCGCAAGAAATCATAAAATCAGCGGGAATGGTCCTAAACACGTGGACCACAAACTCACTGAATCTGATGGTTGCCCTAGAAGAAGGAATATGCCGGTAAAGTCCTTCATGAACAATCTGTTTATGTCATTGGCGTTGCCTGGAATCCCACAAAAGACGAGTTCAGCTTCTCTGTTGACAGACTGTTAAATATTATAAACGAAAGACTGGACACAAAACGGTTTGTCCTGCAAGCAACGTCGAGAATTTTTTACCCACTCAGAATCGATGGACCGTACACTATTGCCATACGGATACTATTCTAAATACTGTGGACACGTGGAATGAGCCGAGATGAGCAACTACCTAATGACCTGCGACACGATAGGCAAAGTCCGGCAGCTTCCACAACTGCATAAAATATCGATTCTTCGCTATCTCAGTGGAGGGAGCAAGTTGCCAAGTGAAATGCCACTGCATGTATTCTACAATGCCAGCCCAGCAGCATACGAAGCCGTAATCTACGCCGTCACTGCTATGGCCGAACGGCCTATTTTGCTCATCTCCAAGGCACGGGCGACTCCCATTGAAAAAACAGCACTACCATGCATGGATCTTTTGGGTGCATTAGTTGGCGCAAGACTGCTGACATATGTGAGCAATGCACTCAACTGCGTTCATACTGAGATACTATGTGGAAAGAGTCCACTATTGCATTGTTGTGGATACAAGGAGAACGCACTAAGTGGAAGCAATGCGTTGCTAATCGCATCACCAAGATGAACTGCTAAACAGAACCATTCCAGTGGAGATCTTGCCCAGGATTGGAGAGTCCATCTGATCTACTCACGAGAGGGGTGGCACTGGACAAAGATCCAGCTCAGTGTGGTGGCATGGTCCTGGCTGGCTACATGGCTCGACGGACAAGTGGCCTCTTCAACCTATAATTTCACCTGACATTGATGAAGCTCCCAGAATCGAGGTAGCAGCAGTTGAAGTAGTGAAAACAGTGCAGACACTTAGTCCAATTGTTGCGAATCACAGCTTGTATGTTTCGATTTACAAACCATTGCCGATGCAAAAGAGAAGAAACTAGCCACCTGACAGCACCGGAAGTTCTTCGGACTGAGCACTACTGGGTTAAGCACGTTCAAAACTCAGAATTTAATTCGTAATTGAGCTGGCTAACACGTGGGCATACACTTGAACCCACGTCCCGCATTGCCAACCTTTGCCCATTTAAGACGCTGGCGGAAGAGTCGGTGGCTGTTTGTCGCTCCTGAATTCACCACCAGGAGTCAAACATCCAATACTTCTCCCAGCAAAGCATCATTACTCCACTCTGGTTGTTGTCAGGGCACATCAGCAAATCCTACATGGCGGGGTACGAGAGACGCTTACTCAGCTCCGAGAGTGCTACTGCATTTGTCTCACACGTATTTCGGTGAAAAACGTTATACGTAGCTGCAACGTGTGCTAACGAAACACCGCCAGAAGACCAGGTAGTGCCCCGACAGCGCCTTTGCCGAGTGACCGGATAGAGCCAACAAACCCTTTTGAGGCTGTTGGTATAGATTTCACCGGTCCACTCTTAGCACGCACGCAAGAAGGTGACACAACATGTTACGTGGCCCTTTTCACCTGTGCTGTTTCACGAGTAATTCACCTTAAGCTCGTCTCCAGCATGACAGCTGAAACATTCATCTTGTGCTTGCGATGGTTTGTCATGTGAAGGGGGTGGCCCTGCGTTATCTGTTCGGATAATGCGAGGACCTTTAAAAGAACATCAGTGGATTTAGAACGCCTATTCAACATGTTCAAAGAAGACGACGTCGCGAACCATCTCACCGCCAGCGGTATTCTCTGGAGGTTTATCGTGCCCAATGCACCATGCTGGGGTGGATGGTGAGAGCGGATGATCAGATTGTTAAAGACTTCGTTGCATAAAATTTTCGGCAGAGCCTGCCTCAACCACGAAGAACTAACGACAGTGCTGACAGAGGTCAAAGCAGTAATCAACTCTAGGCCATTAACCTTTGTCGAGACAGACACAATGAAACCTTGCATGTTGATTCCAGCCGACCTACTGCTTGGAAGTCAACTGCTATGCCATATGATACGGTTGAAGGTGACGCCAGCTCGAGTTGATCGGATACCATTCGCCGCCATGCCTACAGAAAACTTCTAGCTGAGAATTTTCGGAAACGATGGCGGAAAGAATATCTGCTGCAACTCAGATCTGCACATTTTGCACGTAATCAACTAGCCACGAGCTTAAAAGAAGGCAACGCCGTTATCGTACATTCCAAGACTTCAACTAGGCAACTATGCAAACTTGCAACAACTTGTTCAGGTTTTTTAATGTTCAGATGGGCATGTTTGCTCTTGCAAGGTGAAACAGCAAGGCGGTCTCATCGTGACAAGGCCCATACAAAAGCTATACCCGCTGGGAGTCTGTGATTGACTTCATTGCGCGGCCGGGAATGTTAATTCTGTCGCAAGCGTTGGCGTACCACCAGAGGAAGAGGATAAGTACGAACAAGCCCAGGAGAAGAAACGGCGTCCTCCAAGTATTAGCAGAGTCTCAATGGCCTCATACCTATAAATAAAGCCTCTTTTAATACTTCGATGGATTCGTGTACTTCTAAGGCTGCTCCACGTTATATCCCCCACACTCCTACTTTTGCAGTCCTACTCGACGACTTTAGAGTTCACCAGGCTGAAGATTGGGAGTGCACTGACCTCAAGACAATGCGAGAAAGGATGGCCTCAGAAGCAGAATCTGCCTCTCAACATGGGCCAGTTTTGGGCTCATCGTGTTGAGATCACTATCAACGACGGCCTTCTTCACTGTGGCGTAAGCCTACTGGTGCTCACTTCTCTGCACAAGCAGAGTGATAGAAGTGCCTCTTCACTTTTTGGAGCATACCTTGGAGCAGGAAATGTACTGCTTTTGAGCAACCATAAGTGTTCTGGAAGCAGAAGAAAATTCTAGTGTAGAGTAGCTATTGGTGTTTTAGGAGCAGATATTAAGTTTGTCATACATTTATTGGGAGTTCAGAACATTGTCAGAGCATCTGATAGAGATTAATATTTTTTATGAAATTCATTTACCAGACAACAATAAATGTCAATTCCAAGTACCAAACAATAGTAGGTTGTCAAAAATTGGCTCTGAAATGAGCTACAATTTAAAATTCTAGTATTTGTGGCAGAAATCAAATCAAACTGGAAAAGCTAAGCACTACATTTTAGAAGTAACCACAGTCCCATATAAATGTTGCCAAATAAGCACTAGATAATTGGCAAGAGATAAAAGCAGTCCTGGTCATTTTCACATTTCACCTCATTGGCCTGTATGTCGAGTTGGGAAAAAAAAAACAGCCAAATAAGCTGTATGCTTAATATGCCGACTGTCGCACAAATGAGATCAGAGCCGATAACGCTTCAGTTGGATAATAGTACACAGATTCTTTTCAGTTTCATTAGCCATTATGAGTCGGTCAAACAGCGAAAGTTCGTCATTGGCATTCTTACGGTGTCATTTTGGAGCACGTCTGGAGCAATTAGTAACAAAAACTACTGTTTGGAGCAGCATAGAGCAGCAATTCTCTTTCAGAACAGTTTAGAGCAGCACTTCCATCACTGCAAGCATATCCTGTCCCTGATTCACGATGGGCACCTCAGAGTGAACTGCTGTCACGCCATCGCCAAGGGGCTGTTTGGTGGCCAACCATGGGAAAAACTATCCCAACTGCGCCACCACACAAGTCCAGCGAGCAGAGCCACTGCTTCCTACAGTGACGCCTTGCCGCCTTTGGGAGTGGGTCGGGATGGACATCTCCCATCGCGACGGAGCAGATTACCTTCTCCTTGTCAACTACTATTTGAGGTACCCCAAAGCCCTGACCCTTCTTTTGACGACGACTGTCGTGGTGATCCCTATCATCAAAAGCGTCTTTGCAAGACATGGGATCCCTGAGACACTCGTCAGCGACAACGAACCGCAATTTTTGTCGGCAGAGTTTCGTGCCTTCTCCCAGAGTTACGGCTTCTCCCATGTCAATAGCAGCCCCAGGTACCATCAATCTAATGGTTAAGTCGAGAGCATGGTGTGAACCCCGGTCAAGGAACTTTTCAAGAAGTCTCCGGACTGGCTCTTGGCTCTCCTGTCGTACTGTCACGCACCTCCCATCACCGGCTACAGCCCTGCTCAGCTGCTGATGGGATGCAGCCTCCGGACTCGCTTCCCTATGCAAACAACCACACTTTTTCTCAAGCCTTCTTACGCTGCCGGCTTCAACAGGCGCGACACAGCCCAATGTCGCTGCCAGTGTCAAGATCGTCGGCACGCTGCGAAGAATTTACGTCCTCTGGAGGAGGGGGAGAGAGAGTGTGGATTCGGGCGAGTGTGTAGGCACAATGCTAATTCAGCACGGCGTCCAAGCTCTTATGTAATACAGACAGACGCAGGGGCTCTTCGCAACCGAAGACATCTGGTACCTCAGCAGTCTTAGGCATCAGGCGATGGTGAACATTCGGTTTCACAGGTGAGTAAGCCATCGGTTGGTGGTGACTTTAACAGCATGCACTGCCAGAAAGATCTCCAACCCCGCTGCAGATTTCTACTCGCCCAGTGCCTGAGTTTAGCAGTCCTCCACCACCTGCTAGCATCGTTACCCAACCCCCAGCTGTGTCGCCACTAGTTGCCGCAGCTACTCCTTCAAGACCACCAGCGCCAAGTGTGTGCACAGTAGCATTAGGCCACCTGTGCAGCTTAATTTGTAGTGTGCCGTGATACATTGTTTGGTACCTGGTACAGTAGACTCCTTTTAAACGAAATCTGAAGGGAGCAGGAAAATGTGTTTCCTTTAAGAGGAGTTTCGTTTACTGAGAGATAAATAGGGGTATAATATTCAAGTACGAAACCAAACATATTAGGGGCAGTTGTTCCATTTAAGCCGCAATTTCATTTAAAAGAGTTTCATTTAATAGGTGTCTACTGTAGATGTTATGGCCTGTATCGTTTTTAGGTGCGAAGCTCCTTATGGTGTGGCTTGTGCGTTCCTCGTTGTAGTTCGTAACCACCAGTGGCACATATCCGAAAGGGCAGTCCTTAGGATGTCCGCTGGATGGCGGCACTTGTATATGATGAATACATGGTGAAAAGATGTGAGATGGCTGTACTTAGAGTGTTCACATTATAGACGGACGTACAGAGGGGCGGACGCACAAACAGACAGAGGGACGGCTGCACGAACAGATGCATGGACGGACAGACAGACAGAGGAACAAACGGACAGATGGAAGAACGGATGTACAAACAGATGCATGGACAGATGCACGGACAAACGCACCGACGGTCACACTGATGGACGGAACCAAGAATGAATAGATGGACGGAAGCACAGACGATCTGACGACTGCTTCACCCCACCAAGCATCATTCACTCCGTGGATATACGTGATTTTTTTGTTTATCCCAAAAAAGAGGATGTAGAGGGCACGTGATATTAATAACTCCAACTGTGTTAGGTCTGGGGCGCCCTCTATGGTATTGTGTACATAATGGATGGTGTACTAATAAACAGGAGACCTGTGTTGGGAACGCAGAGTGTGCACCTCATTACTGTGGCCCCCGGGCTTTGGCCTGCATCCTCGGCCACCTCTGCTCAAACACGCCCACTACAAAAAGAACCTTTAGCAATATTTTCAAACTGTTGGTTGATTCAGACAAAACAGCAAGAAGTAGAGTAAAATACCTCTTATCAACGTAAGCCATCTCTTGTCGGCGTTATTTTTTGCAATGGAGATGGGAACAAGGAACCTTAAGCAGTCACAAAATGTCAGTGTGTGCTTATTTCCTTATGAGCAACCCGAGCGCCTGTTTTATTTTGACATGTAGTTAAGGAGAGACGCAGTAACGTTGAAAGCTGAGTGAGTTATTGATAGTTCACGTTTAGCTGTGAAGCAGCGCACAGAGACAAGGCACAACAGAAATGAAAAGACAAGACAACCCCTGTACTCGCAACTATCGAAGCCTTCTGTGTCACTAAAAAAATGCTCACTCTCACGTTAGACCACATTGCTTAGAATGTGGCTGCATGCCACTGTTCTTTTAAATTGAAATACTTTCCAGTCACGATCAGCTGACCATAAAAGCTATCGAGGCCTTGAATATCACTGAAAGAAACAATGATTGCATCAGCAAAGCGTCAGTTGTTCTAAACAATCGCAAGATGCCTTTTTTTGGAAGATCTCTGGAAACTGTAGCTAGTTGAATGTCCCTGTCATACATGTTATCGTGTCATGTTGTATACTAACCATGTTTTCTTCAAAATAAAATAGTTGCAAGTGCAGGTGTATCTTCGTTCCTATAACGCCTTGTTTCTGTACGCTACTTCACATACTGCACCTGAAAACTTTTTAAAAAGTTATTTAATGATTGCAATGAAACTCGTTAAGTTTATGCATATTTCTGTGCAAATTTCAAATATGCTGTTTTTTTTTCTTAGTAATTGATTGATTGATTGATTGATATGTGTGGTTTAACGTCCCAAAACCACTATATGTTTTTTTTTTCTTTGTAAGACATGTAGTTTTTAAGCTCCAGGTGCCACTTTGGGAGCTGCATTTTGCCTAAACTGAGAAAGTTACAAAGTGAATAAGCACACCAAAATGAGCTGCAGAGTGCAAGAAAACAATAACGGATGTACTAAGCCCATTTGAACCAAGGTTGTGGTAATGTTGATTTTTTATGACTGAAAGCCCAGCCTGACATAGACTCATTAGCGAATGTTCAACATACGGTAACTTTTGTTCAAGTGGGTTTAGAACATCCATTCTTGTTTTCTTGCACCATGTACTTATTCCAGGTACTTCAGACATGCTTTATTACCTTGTAACTCTTTCAGTTTAGGCAGACTATGGCTTACAAAAATCACATGAAATGTCCGTATTTTAAAAACTACACATGACACTACAAAAATAAATACATCTTTGAATTCTGCCCACAAATATACAAAAACTATGCAAGCCTCATCTCAATCGATAAAGTAAAAAATTTTCAACACTCACCTTTGCCACATCGATTGCAGCTGGTCCTGCGTGCGAAGTTGACGTTGCCACACCTGCAGTAGAGACACGAACAGTGAATTCGTTGGACGTTCCTCTCAAAACAGCATCACACAGGCACACTGAAAAACACCAGTTCGTGCCTTCAATCTCTAATGACTATTTTTCAGTTGAATGGCCACAAATCCAAATTTAAGAACGTCTGACACATTGACATAAGGGCCCCCATCGCCTGACTCCTGAAATTTTAGGATACGCCAGGTTGTTATTTTATCCTTATACCACGCTACATTACATATGTTAATGTGGTTCCTCCTCACTTCAGCATGCTTTGTCCACTTGTGCACTGTCAGCAGACCTTGTTACCTTTCAAGAATATTAGATGCGACCATACGCCGTTCTCAGCGCCGCTAAAACACGCTAAACATTGTAAGAATATGATAAACGTACTCGTCAGCCACATATCGTCTTTAGTTTTTAATATTAAAAACTAAGGACAGGGTCTAGCATTGCGGAAAATGGCATTCACTGGGAAAGAAGAACACACGACAGAAAAGATCACTTTGAACTGCATTAGGTATTTTTTTTTTTGATGGAACAAGGTTGTCCAAAAAAATACCTAATGCAGTTCAAAGTGATGGAACAAGGTTGCAACCTTGTTCCATCCTGGATATTTTTTCTTATTTTGCTTTTGTCTCTGTTTTCTTTTTATTATTTCACGCTTTAGCCGTTACAGACACCAGTGGAGGCGGTGGACAACTACAGTGCCAACGATGATCTTTGCTATCATCTGATAGCAACTTTCACTGTAAAAAAAAGAAAAACAAAAGGGTCGATAATGCAGCAGGAAACACTGTTATCAAATCCACCTAAAAAAACAGCAAAGCCAAGGACTCTTGTCTGCGAATTGCATGCATCTACATATTCCTTACCCTTTCTCCAATGTGCTCAATCATACTGCCCTGTTTTCTCAATAACTGCTTAAGACATGTGGATGGAAACAGCATAGCAGACAATACTCGCAGACCCGCGTGCTCTGCACATTGTCGGCAGTTCGTGTTACGTTTTGAGAATATTAGACCCTACCATGTGCTACACTCACTAAGCGCTCCCAAAATAAGTAAAAAATTGTAGGAATACTAATGAACATACTCTTCGGCGACAGTTCGATTTTATTTTTCAATATTAAAAACTAAAGACAGGCGTGGAACAGGGTACATGGGTTTGGGAGCAGTACTGGAGGTAGGCAGAAGTGCCTTTTGCAGCAGGCTTGTGGCACCCAGAAAGACATTTCGGAGCAGGCTTGGAGCAGCCAGATGACTTGTTCGAGCACATTTAGAGCAGTAAGAAGGTTCAGCGCAGATGCAGCCCCGCTATACAGCACTTGTGAAGCAACTTTTGTCCAATGCTGCATTTTTAGACTCTAAGCTAAGCTGTGCAACAGCTTTATTAAGTCAATAGGAATTACATGGATACCTTCAACGGGCCATTGTCGTCGCCGTCATGTCCTGTATAATGTCTAAATTGATGACATTCATCCGCGCATCGTATGTTCTATCTGCCAGTAAAAGCGTGCATGCATGCAAGTAAGGGCGACGAACGGGGCTCAAAAACAGATCAAACCGTCTTGACTGCGGTTCAAGAGATGCAATAGCGTAGGAGGGGGGGGGGGGGGTGACAGGTGATACTTGCTATACCTTTCTATGTAAAAATATGCAAACCAAAGCCTGTTTCTTTATGATGACAAAAATTTTCATGAATACTTATGCAGCCTACATGGGGCTGTGGAATAAGCCTGTGAAACTTGAAACTGTTGATTTTCCTTGAATTCAAAGAGTTTAAAAGCAATCTTGGAACTGCCAATGCGATGCTCAATTATTGCAAATGACACGAGACAGTTCTATGGGGAGGATAGAAATATGGCGAAGATATAAGCTGTGTAAAACATGGGAATCGTGAATAGACGACTTAATGCAAGCACTACCAAAGCAAATTCACATCACATGATCCAAGTAGCGTCAAAATCACAGCAACACTAGTGCTTTTAGATATCTATAGCTCTCGCACCAGGTATGGAATCGAAAACACCTTTTTCATGACAAGAACATACAATGGTGTGCAAAAACAAAGATTGGTCAGCATATGTTGACCTCACTTGCCATCAGTCGACTGTAGCACCTAACTGGCTGTGATGGCTTCGCTATGTGTTCTAAAGCGGCTGAGCCTTCAACCTAAGAAGTCATTTGTAACATTGCAGAACAAGGTATTTACGTGTGCAACAGACTGGTAGATACTACACCACTCTCATACACTATATCAGTGATTCTCAATGGGGGCCCGCGGACCCTAGGGGGTCTGCAAAGCCGCTTTTATAATCCGCAAAACCCTTAACCACTTTTTTTTACATCTGTTTGGAGTTTAGTCTAAATGTGACTCAAACTAAATACCGAAACAGGTTGAACGTGCCTGCAAATATGCAACTCTGTATAAGCGTGACTGTGCCACATATTGTACAACTGTCCTAAATCAAGTGATATGGCACGTTTGTTTGATGTCTTTGGTAGCATTAAAAGGCACCTTTTCACGCTCCAGTTGTGTTAACTTATGTGCCCCCTCCCCCCTTTTTGCTACAAAGGGTTCCTCATCACTTCCACCAGTCTACAAGGGGTCCCCAACGCATCCATGCCTGAGAACCACTGCACTGTATACAGCAAGGGGTACACTAGGTTAAATGGAGGCATCACGAGTTGTTAGTACAAGCTGAAACTTCGATGCTCATTATTGAACAGTAACTGTTCAAAAAGTGCAAGCTTGAGCAAGAACAGTTCTGAGATGACAAAACATATAATATGACTTATAATGACAGATAAGATTACATATTGTCACCTGCTACGCCGTAGGTCAGCTGGTTCTTCCATGTCAGCGAGCGTCTTGTTTAATCTCTCCGTCAGACCATTGGTTTGTGGATGGTATGCGGTCGTTTTGCTATGAGCTGTTCCACTAAGTCTCGTGACGTCTTGCATCAATTGGGCTGTAAAGGCTGTTCCACGGTCAGTGATATGAACTGTTGGCGCTCCATTGCGGAGGACGATGTTGTTGATGAAAAAATACGCAATCTCATTGGCGGTGCCTCGTTGTAGGGCTTTCGTTTCGTAGTACCTCGTTAAATAGTCAGTAGCGACTACGATCCAGCGGTTGCCATCATGCGACTTCGGGAAGGGCCCAAGCAAGTCCATGCCGATTCGTTCAAACGGTTGTGACGGGGGTGCAACAGGCTGCAATAAACCAACAGGGCGCACAGGTGGGGCTTTACGGCACTGGCAATGATTGCACGTTTTAACGTAATGCTTGACATCCTGGGTGAGCTTTGGCCAGTAGTAGCGAGTCCGAATCCGGGCAAGGGTACGTGCGATTCCTAGGTGGCCGGAGGATGGCTTGTCGTGGCAGGCAGATAAAATGTCAGAACGTAGCCCTGGTGGAACGACGAGGAGATATTCAGTCGCATAAGGTTCGAAGTTCTTTTTGTAGACGATGTCGTTGCGGAGACAAAATTGATTTGATTGATTTGTGGGGTTTAACGTCCCAAAACCACCATATGATTATGAGAGACGCCGTAGTGGAGGGCTCCGGAACTTTTGACCCCCTGGGGTTCTTTAACGTGCGTCCAAATCTGAGCACACGGGCCTACATTTCCGCCTCCATCGGAAATGCAGCCGCCGCTGCGGAGACAAAATGACCCTGAACGTGCGAATGCCGATGGTGAACTCGAGCTGTGACCTTGAAGGTATTTGATAAGATGTCGGATCTCTGAGTCATTCCACTGTTGTTGGGCCAAGTCAGATTCACTGACTGCACAAAGAAAATGGCCATCGGTATCATCGTCACTCGATGTCGTCGCGAGGGGTGCGCGCGAAAGGCAATCAGCATCAGTGTGCCCGCGGTCCCGACTTGTGGACCACTGTAACCTCAAATTCTTGAAGGCGTAAGCTCCACCTCGCACCTCTGAAGGCACTGTTGAAGCTTGGAAAAAGCGGCTCTCTGCTCTGGATCCCACACAAAAGGAGTATCCTCCTTCGTTAAACGGGTAAGGGGTTCAGTGATGTTGGCAAAGCTCTGGACAAAGCGCCTGTAGTAGGCGCAGAGACCGAAAAACCGGCGCAAAACCCGTTTGTTAGAAGGTGGAGGAAATGCAACAACGGCCATGGTCTTTTCTGGGTCTGGTTTAATGCCATCGTGACTGATAAGGTGGCCGAGGAACTTTAGTTCTTCGTAGCCGAAATGACACTTCTCCGGTTTTAGCGATAGGCCTGCGGATCGAATAGCAACGAAGACGGACTGAAGTCGTTGTAATATAATGACGTAGATATTCTGTGTATTGTTTTTGTACTGTCCAGAATATATATCATTTCGCAGGTAGTTGTATAACAATTGTGCAAGAACTCAGATATGACCCCTAGATGACAAGATTGAATACACATGGCAGCAGCATGACATCTATAGTCGACTCTCGTTAATTCAAACACGAAGGGACCTTCAAAATTAAGACTGAATTATCAAGAAGTTGGAATTATCAGGAGTTCTCAGATAGTTGACTCTGGGTGAGGTGACACCACACATTATGATTAGGCATTGATTTTATCACATTTAAAAACTGTTTAAGTATTTTAAAACTTTAACTGCATTCTACGAACAGAAAGCAAAGGTGTAAGATCCATAAGCTTATTGGCCATTTACTGCTGATCAGACCTTTTAAAGAAATTGTGAACTGCCAACTGCTTCTATGCTACAGGTATGTGCCTTCAGCCCAAAAGCTCTCTATACCAGTCGAGAAGAATCACAGTTTACCATGCGTGTGCTTTGTTTTAAACATTTCTTTTTTACTAGCAAAGCCTTTTTCCTTGAACGCTCGAGATGCTTATTTTTCATTTTTGGACTGTTAGAATCACGTAAGCATGCAATTTTTTAAATAGTAGTAAAAAAGCAGCAGATATTTCCTGGTATGAAACTGCAAAAAGTATGAATTAACTGAATGATGGAGTTTCAATTAAGAGGCTTTTAAATACATTGAAAGAATAAAGGGCCAACCGAAGAATTGAATTCTGTTTGAGTTAATCAAAAGTATGAATTATCAGAGTTTGAATTATCGCATCTACTGTATTTTACACAGTGTGACCGGGGAACGTCTTCTACCCGACGCGATTGGATCGCCATAACAATGCAAACGATGCCGTAAAAAAGAACAGTGGCGAGGTATTGTGTGAAGGTAACCATAAGGTGACATTTCCGGTATCTCTCTATGAGACGTGCGCTGTGATTGGAAGCGGCCTTTGACATCAACAGGCGAGTGAAATACAAATGTGCCAATGTTTCTCGTTGTCGTCCGCTTGAGTCTTGAACTTTGAGGACTCACAACTTCACTTTTCGTGGACCGATTGTTGCATTCGTCTCAGCAATCACTGCCAAACACATACCGGTACTAAATAAGGCTGTCGCGAAAACGTCATAGGGCAAGGGGTACTAACACAAAATTTTACGGCTGAGATAGCCTGTGGGATCAATTTCATAACAGCATATATATATCCTCTGCGAAATATAAACCTCAAACATAGCCTGGAGAGTATATTTTCATGAATTTCGAAGTTTTGTGAGCGATCGACTTTCTCCTGCTACTATCATCCTGAAAGGTGACTCTTAGTAAGCCTCTACATCCCTCACATGACCACGCTGCAACAAGTTCTAAGAATGTTAAACCACCATTTTTTTTTTCCCACGTTTGCACCAGTACATTACTGCTTGGCAGTTCCTCGCAAGTATGTTGTCTTGAAAAAGTTGTTACTCTGCGATCATCCTGTTCACTTCATTCACGTCTCGTTTTTAGCGCAGTTATAGTTTCCCAAAAGAGTCCGTTGTCGCGGCGCACGCATTGGAAGTTTTGTGTTAGGCAACACTGCTGTCCCGCTTCATGTTTGAAAGGACTTTTTGATGTGGACCGTGCACAAGTGCGTCACAGTTCTGTGTGCTGACATGTTCGAAGTTGCACATGCTAGGTGGTGATAGTCGCAACCGTCGGCTTATTGTCTCTGGAGTTCTCCGAGGAAAAAAAACGAGACCGGTGAATAATTAGGTTCCTATAATTAATTATCGATCGCACGCTGTAGCAAACAATGCACCATGTTATGACTAATATAGGCCTCAAGCAACACATTGCACAAAAAAAATTCAAGAAAAAGCTTTTTGGGTCAATACACTTTTGACACAAACACTGTGCACGGTGTCCTGGAACAGTTTGATTGATGCTAGCACAATGTAGCTTTGTGTTACGTTGCAAGATGTTACCCATGCACACCAACATGCTATCCAAGCATATCAAGGTTTTATCTCAACAATAGCACCCAGTGCTTCACTGCTCGCATCAGTCATAGTCCAGATCATGCGTCGGAAAGTTCGTGTAAAGCTTGCTGTTCATATTTTAACTGCAAATAAACAAGAACACACCGACAAGTCTTCGTGAAAAGAGACATGATACAAACAGTGTACACACTTAATGCAGGCAAGTCAACTTTTTTATGCATGAGCCCACACTGAAAAGTGAAACATATGAATGATTGTTACAAGGAACGCCACATTTCTTCTTTCTATTTTTTTTGTATAAATTTCTTCCTGAGAAAAATGTAGCCTACATGTGAGAGCTGCTTGAGAGATACACTATTTCCAACCAACGAAGCTCATATTGAAAACAGGCCCCTTAAGTTGCAAATTACGATGCGCTGTCCATGAATGTGTAAAATTGACACAGCCTAATTCTAAGGCAATCCAACATTAGAAGAAGGAAAATGAAGTAATGTGTTGTTTGCTGCGAGTTTCAGTCATTGTAAGTTAGCACGTATTCAAATATTTGCAGTCAGTGAAGTTAATTTTGACATGAAAAAAAAAAATGAAATCACAGGCTCCGAGGGTGTGCGCAAGAAGTTTTTACTTGTAATCATTTCAGGAAAAGCATAATAGTACTTCTGACTTTGGTTCTGAAGCGCGTCATGTCAAAGGACTCGTCGGACATCCCTTCCTTCAACAAAGTGATCGGCTACAGTCATACGCAGCACAATGAGGTTGAGTGAATGCATACAAACAACGCAGAAGGTTCAGTTCTAGTGAACAACGTATATATCTCTCTTTTCGGCATGTGTTGATACAACTAGCATAAACAAGTTGCGTACACAAACGTAGTCACCAACGTTGAAGGGGGCCTAGGTCGGCCCTGCGACATAGCGTGGTGCTAGTTTTGTTGTATTAGATGACCGTGAACTTACTGCGAATCGCCGCAGAGCCAGTCTCCCTCGTTCATGCGGAACTTTTTCGAGTGGCTCGACGAGCGAGGCTTGTCGCCGTATCTATCATCGTCGCTACGCATTATGATCACCAACGGCTTTTCTTTGCAGATTTATTTACAAATTGGTATTTAAACGGTGCAGGAAAGACTACTGAGACTGCTGTAACTCTGCACGACGACTCTCTGGATCCAGCTACAGCGTATCAGAGGCTACCACAGAACACCTAACAGTAACACCTACTTAGAGAAGGGAAACTGTACCTGTGACCAACGCCACCTGGATTTCTTGTGCCTGTCGTATGAGCATGAAACACCTGTCATTTATGACGGCGCTGCCTACGTAGGAATAAGAGTCTTTGTACTTGGCCTTTGAGATTGGCAATTTTGGCGTTTGCTACTAATTTTAGAGGATGCCTTGTATTAAAAAAGTTACTTGCTGAACAACGGCGTCACTTACCTAAGGTTAATTATAAATACGTTTACGTCTTTTAAAAACATTCTTACGTTAGTTTTGTTGCATATAAACTTCAATAACGTAAAAAGTTATTTAAAGACATTCCTACTTGAGTGGCGCCACCACAGTAGTTTCAACGACCTCTGCTTTTCCTAGTGACCGCTGATAATCCGGCAGGCTAAAAAAAATCTAAAAGGCGTTGCTTTGACAAAGCAACAAAAATAAGGGTAGCGGTGGCGTAATGAACTAACTTATCCGACCTAGAGATGGCGCTGGTAGGCCTATCACCGAACACTTAATAATGTTCTGTAAAGTGCTTCACCCTATAGTTCAGGATGATGGCGCAGCATTTTTCAAAGCACTGGGGTTTAGGGACAGGAAGGGCAAAATAGACTTTAGGCAGGTAGAATTAACAAGAAGGAGGTTATTTGATTGGTGACTAAAGTCAATGCACAAGTGAAAATTAAAACCTTCACTTTAAAGTACCCGTCCAACTTTACTATTTAAAGGGGGAAAAAAAAGATGAATCTAGTGGTTAGTTCACTAAGTATTACGACTAGGTAGCGTTAGCCGCCGCCCGATGGAAAGGGCACAGCCACATCCATCCATCCAAGGATACAGGAGGTCGCGCTAGAGATAACAGGCTAGAAGGGGACGAAGCTATTGAATATATAAGAACAAGGGTGACAGAAAAATTAGAACACAAAAGTGCTTTATGCACCACAATAGACAAGGATGAATCAAATGGTGCAATGGCTCCACTTTCACAAGAGTGGGAAAGGGCTGAGAAAAGGGTTCCTAGTAGTACATCAACAGGCCCAAATAGCATTCCAATTATGCTGATAAAGACATTAGGTCCGAAGCTTAAGCAGGCATTGAGAGAGGCAGTGAGCAAAATAATAATCGATGGAGAAGTTCCCGATGGATGGAAACTTAGCAGGATGAGCATGATCTATAATGGAAAGGGGGACAAAGCTGACATAAACAACTACCGTCATATAACAGTGACATCAGTAGTCTACAGGCTGGCGATGCAGATTATAAAGGAAAGACTGCAGGCATAGATAGAGGAAGAGGGGGTGCTGGGAGAACTGCAGAATGGGTTTCGGAAACACAGGAGGTTGGAAGACAATCTGTTCTCACTGACGCAGTGCATCGAAATAGCAGAAAAGGAACACAGGCCCCTGTGGCTAGCATTTTTGGATATCAAGGGAGCGTACGATAGCGTGGTTCAAGGGGAATGGTGGGGAATACTGGACACACTAGGCGTGGAAGATGTAGTCACTAATCTTTTAAAGGATATCTATAAACGTAACAAGGTATTTATAAAGTGGGAAAAACAGGTATCCAAGCCTGCAGAGGTAAAACGGGGGCTTATGCAGGGGTGTCCCCTGTCACCCTTATTATTTATGATGTATCTACAAGGATTAGAGGCCAAATTAGAGGGAAGTGGACTGGGCTTCAACCTCTCTTTAGTCAAACAAGGAAAACTCATTGATCAGGCACTACCAGCATTAATGTACGCAGATGATATAGTGCTAATGGCCGACAACAAGGAATATTTGCAGAGATGGATGGACATCTGCGGTAATGAGAGCGATAGGTTAGATTTTAGATTCAGTAAGAAAAAATCAGCAGTCATGATTTTCAATGACAATGAAGGTAGTGAGCTTAGAATACAGGAGGTCGCGCTAGAGACAACAGATAAATACAAATATCTGGGCGTATGGATAAGTAATGGGACCGAGTACCTGAGGGAACACGAAATATACGTGACGACTAAAGGTAACAGGAATGCAGCAGTGATGAAAAATAGGGCACTGTGGAATTACAATAGGTATGATGTTGTGAGAGGAATTCGGAAAGGGGTCATGGTTCCTGGTCTGACGTTCGGCAATGCGGTCTTGTGCATGAGATCAGAAGTTCAAGCAAGATTAGAAATTAAGCAACGTGGAATAGGTAGGCTTGCCTTAGGAGCTGACGGGAATACACCAAATCAGGGAGTACAAGGTGATATGGGATGGACATCATTTGAGGGCAGGGAAGCTAGCAGCAAGATAAAATTTGAGAAGCGGTTGAGAGAAATGGGGGAGGAGCGTTGGGCTAGGAAGGTTTTCAGCTACTTGTACATGAAGAATGTCGATACAAAATGGAGGAAGCGAACCAGGAAATTGACTGGTAAATACTTAGAAAACATGATGATGATGTTTGATGTTTTGTGGCGCAAGGGCGATTTCACGGCCAAAGAGCGCCAGTTCATCTCACTAAAAATATGGACAATGATTGTGATAAGCGGCTGTATAAGGGCCATAAAATTCCTCGCGGTAAGGCGGGTAAAAACATACAAGTAATAAAATCATGACCATGCCGTGAAAGGTGCGTGTGGTGTGAATAGATGACAAAAGTTGGTGATAATAAAAGACGATGGTGGATATGTATGGCTTTAGCACAAGTGCCTCACTCGTTCATACCCTTGCGTCCAAGGGCCGTGAGGCAAGTGCTTTCTTGTGTAGCCACCGCAGCAAAAACCTCTCTGGAGAGGTCGTGCTACTGAATGCCCGGGTATATGATATGAAAACTATTAATTTCTTTTAAAAACTCTAACAATGATTTATGACTAAAAAGCGGTTCCCTACCGACGAACAATGCAGGGTGTAAAGGTATATGTTGTCGGTAGGGTAATGGAAAATGTTGTTTTCTTAGAGTTTCTAAGTGTTTGCACTGGATTAGTATGTGAAGGACTGTTAATGTTTCACCACATTTGTCACACAATGGTGGATCGTCACCAGACAAAAGATAAGTGTGTGTCGCGTATGTGTGTCCTATCCTGAGTCTCGTTAGTATTATGTCTGTATGACGCGATTTCGATACGGGCAGCCAATGACCAAGGTGTGGTTTAATAACGTGTAGTTTGTTTTGTGTGTGTGTATCCCACTTGCTCTGCCAGTATACCCTGAGGTTTCGTTTGAGAGACGGCTTAAGATCAAGGGCCGGGATTGATATGGGTGTAGGGGCAGTGCTTTTGTGGACGGATGCAGCGAGCTGATCCGCCCTCACGTTGCCTTGAATCTCTCGGTGCCCTGGCACCCATCACACTACAACATGTTTGAAAGTGTAGACTGTGCACAAAATTGAGTAAAGTGAGACAAGGACTGGGTTTTTGTGTTTTCTAAGAGTGTGCAAAGCCGTTACCACACTGAGGGAGTCCGTATAAATTACTGCTTTTTGTATTTGTAATTGCTTGATGTGTTTAGCCGCCACAAGTATCGCATAAGCTTCTGCTGTGAAGATACTTGTGTCTGGATGTAGAGGGCCAGCATCCGAAAAGGATGGGCCGACAGCAGCGTAGGACACAGAGGAGTTAGACTTGGAGGCATCTGTAAAGAACTCAGGACGTGTGTATTTGTGTTGAAGTTCCAGGAAGTGTGTTCGGATATGGGCAATAGGCGCATGTTTTGTAACTTCTAGAAAAGTCACATATCAGTCTATAGTCTGCCGTTGCCACGGTGGCGGGTATGCTACAGGAGCCACTAAACTGTGTTCAAGTGAGATTTCAGTTTCCTCAGCTAGACTTTTCAGGCGAACTGAGAAGGGCTGCCTTATTGAAGGCCTGTTTTGAAAAAGAATTGAGCTCGACAAATCATTATAGTAGAGTATGAGGGGTGCTTTTTGTCTGCTTTTACCTTAAGGAAATAAACAAAGGACATGTAAGTTCTCTGCAGATGAAGCGACCACTCATTTGACTCGACATAAAAGCCTTCTACGGGGCTGGTGCGAAACGCACCCGTAGAAAGGCGGATGCCCAAATGGTGCACGGGGTCCAGCATCTTCAAAGCACTTTTAGTCGCAGACTGATAAACAACGGCCCCATAATCTAAGCGGGTGCGAATAAGGCTTCTATATAGGTTCATGAGACATTGCCTGTCACTACCCCACCTAGTACGAGACAACACTTTTAAAACATTCATGGCTTTTGAAACATTTTGTTTTTAGATACTTGATGTGCGGTACGAAGGTCAGCTTGTTGTCCAAGATTAATCCTAAGAATTTATGCTCTGTGTTAACAGACAGAAGTTGACCGTTCAGTTCAATGTCGGGTTCTGGGTGCATGCCTCTCTTTCGGGAGAACAAGACACACGTGCTTTTTTGTGGATTCAGTCGGAATCCGTTTTCCTCTGCCCATTTGGAGACCTTGTTTAAACCTAACTGAACCTGCCGCTCACACATTGCCAGATTGCAAGATCTAAAGCCAAGCTGAACGTCGTTGACATATGTACAATAGAACATATTGCGGGGAATGGACAAGTGCAAAGAGTTCATTTTGATAATAAAAAGTGTGCAACTAAGCACACCACCTTGTGAAATATTATATGAAACATTCTTCCGCGCACACCAAGGTGGGACAGGTCTCTTAGAATTCTAAAGCGCCATGTTGTATCATAAGCCTTTTCGATATCGAGGAACACAGAGAGAAAATATTGTTTATGGACGAAGGCGTCTCTGATCTCTGCCTCGATACGAACACGGTGGTCTGTGGTGGATCTACTTTCTCGAAACCCGCACTGAAATGGGTCGAGCAAATTGTTTGTTTCAAGGATATGTACAAGTCGGCAGTTTATCATTTTTTCGATGACTTTGCACAAGCAGCTTGTAAGGGCAATAGGCCTATAACTCGAAGGTAAAGAAGGGTCCTTGCCCTCTTTCAAAATGGGAATAATAATAGCCTCTTTCCAGGAGGTAGGGATAGTGCCAGAAAACCAGATAGCATTGTACAAACAAAGTAAGGTTTTTCGTGTTTCGATTGGTAGGTTTTTCAACATTTCATACACCACACGGTCAGAACCTGGGGCAGAAGTACTGCAGGAGTTTAGAGACGTTCGCAGCTCAGTTAAACTGAAAGCTTGGTTATATGCCTCGTATCTAGTGCCTTTGTGTTCAAGTTTCTGCTTTTCAATTCTTGTTCTGTATTTTTGTAAAGTGTCAGTATAGTGGGATGAGCTGGACACCTGTTCAAAGTGTGCACCGAGGAAATTTGCCTTATCTTCCAAGGTATCACCCTGAGTGTTTACGAGTGGAAGTGTGTGTACTTGTTTTCCTGCTATCTTACCGACCATTTTCCAGACTTTAGCCTCCTGTGTGTACGAATTGATCCCTGACAAAAACTTCTGCCAGCTTTCCCTTCTGGCCTGCCGACGCGTTCTCCGGCCTTGAGACTTGATTTTCTTGAAAGTGTCAAGATTTTCGGCTGTTGGTGAGTTCCGAAGCAGCCTCCAAGCTCTGTTTTGCTGTTTGCGCGCGTTTCGGCATTCAGAGTTCCACCATGGCACACGCCGTTTTCCAGGGTGTCCATTTGTTTGTGGGATGCATTTTGTTGCAGCATCAATCAAAAAGGCTGTGAAGTAGTTGACAGCAACATCAATGTTCAAAGTACATATGTCATTCCAACCTAGACGAGCGATGGTATAAAATTTTTCCCAATCGGCTCTATTTATGAGCCACTTGGGAACACGTGGTGGGCACTGAGTTACTGTAGTTGTGCTCAAAACTACGGGGAAGTGGTCACTTCCGTACAGATTACTGACGACATTCCACTGGAGTAGAAGCACAAGAGATGGAGATGCTATGCTTAGGTCTGTGGAGGAGTAGGTGTTATTAGCGAGATTATAATAGGTTGGTTCTTTTCGATTCAGGAGACACGCGCTCGACGAGAGAAGGAACTGTTGGATCAGTCGACCTCGCGCGTCATACCGAGAGTCACCCCATAGCCTGCTATGCGCATTAAAGTCTCCAAGGAGAACATAAGGCTCCGGAAGTTCATCAATTAGAGAGTGTAAATCACGTTTTTGCAGCTGATAGTTAGGAGGAATGTAAATAGTGCAGATTGTGATCAGTTTATCAAAAAGAACTGCTCGAACAGCCACTGCCTCAAGGGATGTTTGGAGTTGTGTGTGCATGCAATTCCTTGATTCACTATGATGGCAACACCTCCGGATGATGTCATGGCATCAACACGGTCCTTTCAGAAAATAATGTGTTTACGAAGAAAGTTGGTGTGTTTTGAATTAAGGTGTGTTTCTTGTACACACAGCACTTTTGGTGAGTGTTCGTGTAAGAGTTCTTGGATGTCGTCAAGGTTTCTGAGAAGGCCCTTGAAGTTCCATTGTATAATTTGAGTGTTCATGATGAATGTAAAATAGGGCTGTGTGTACGAAAAGCGAGTGGCTGTTTAGACAGGGAGTTTGAGTTCACTTAACAAGGCTGTCACCAGGCCCTGTTATCTGCTTTTTTGTTTTCTTGGCGCGCTCCAAGGAGCCACGCCGCTCTATCGGCACCAAGGGTACCGATGTATCCATTGCCTCCTCGGAGGCACTGGATGCCCGCACGTGTGGGCTGTTAGAACGAGTTTCGGGCCTCGCCTGGTGAGGTGAGGCCTTGAGACCCGAGGACTCTGGAGTCTCCGGTCTCTGTTTGGGAGTAGGCGGTGTAGCCTGGGCTACAGCCGCCTTGGGGGCAGGTGCCACAGCCGACGGCTCGCTCTGCGCGGGCCGAAGGGGTGGCGATGGCTGGTGCGGCGGTGCCCCCTGACGCGCCGCATCAGCGTATGTAGTTCCATAGAATGGAGCGACTCTTCGCCGTGCTTCCTTAAACGTAATATCCTCCTTCACCTTCAATGTAATTATTTCTTTTTCTTTTTTCCAGTATGTGTAGGAGCGTGAATATGCGGCATGGTTTCCTTCGCAGTTTACACAGTGTGGTGGTTGTTTGCAGTTCTCAGACACCTGGCCTAGGACTCCACATTGTGCACAAGTCTGGCGACCACGACAGGTTTTAGAGCCATGGCCATACCTCTGGCAATGGAAGCAACGACGAGGGTTTGATATGTACGGCCTGATAGATGTCTTCGTGTACCCTATTTGAATAGATTCCGGTAGTTTACTGGATGCAAACGTGAGTATTAAGTGTTTTGTCGGTGTTTCCTTATTATCTCTTCTGATGATGATTCTCTGTACATTAGTGACATTTTGGCTCTTCCACCCCTCCAAAAGTTCAGTCTCAGTCAAGTCAATTAAGTCCATGTCAGATACCACTCCGCGAGTTGTGTTCATTGACCTTTGTGGTGTTATGGTTATTGGTATGCCACCGAAATCTGAAAGACGGTCTAGCTTTTCAAATTGTTGTTTGTCGCGGATTTCGAGGAGAAGGTCTCCACTAACCATTTTGGTTACCTTGTATCCTGTGCCAAGAGTTTCGGTGAGACATCTAGAAACTAGGAAAGGAGAGACAGTCCTGGCTTGCTTTTCAGTTTTTTCACAGTGGATAACATGAAAGTGAGGATATGTTTCTTTTGGCTGGTTAAAAAATTTATAGCATCGGTGCGTACCCGATTTAAGCCGGTACGATCAGACATTAGGGGGAATGCTCCATGCATGCCTTTCTTATTTTTGTTCAGCAGCGTTGGCGGCCACCCACCACGGAGCCCAACGAGGGGACGCTACAAGTTTACAGATGCTGAAAACTGCAGACGCCAGCCGTACAACGCCACTATAACCCAATGCGCCTAGACCAAGGTAGGCTATTTGCACAGGGTTAACCCTAGCCGCCAGGAAGTTTGGAAGTAAACGGAAGAGAGTAGAAGACAGGACAGATAAATAGTGAGAGATAAAGACGAAGATGTAGGGAGAGAGAGATAGGAAAAGGCGACTGCCGATTTCCCCTGGGTGGGTCTAGCCCAGGGGTGCCGTCTACGTGAAGCCAGGGTCAAAGGGGTGTGTTGCCTCTGCCGGGGGGCCTTAACGGTCCAATCACCCAGCGTCGGCTCAACCCCCAGGATCCCCTTTTCCCCGGACACGGCAAAGGCACGCACGGCTAGGCGTGGGAGGGAGTAGAAACTCCCCCGTTAGCTCGGGTCCGTGGTGTCGCTACACACCAAACGCCTACTTGCGCAGGCGCCCCTGCGGGGATACTTAGAAAACAGCAGGTGGCCAAACCAAAAAGAATTATTGTAATATTGGTTAAGAAGAAGGTGAAGGAAGCTGAGACCGATATGTCGAGAATTGGCATGATTAAGAAGTCCGCACTAGAGACCTATCGAACTTTTAAGCAGTAAATAGCCAAGGAAAGGATCTATGATAATACTTGGGGTAGTTCTCTACTGTTTGAGGCCAGGACGGGAGTATTGTGAACGAAGACATATCTGGCCAAATACGAAGGGGTAGATATGGTATGCAGTGCGTGTGGAGAGGAAGAAGAAACTGCCGAACACTTGATAATGTTCTGTAAAGGGCTTCACCCTATAGTTCAGGATGATGGCGCAGAGTTTTTCAAAGCACTGGGGTTTAGGGACAGGGAGGGCAAAATAGACTTTAAGTGGGTAGACTTAACTAGAAGGAGGTTATCTGATTGGTGGCTAAAGTCAAGGCACGAGTGAAAATTAAACCCTTCACTGCAAAGTACCCGTCGAACTTTGCTGTTTAAAGGGAAAAAAAAAGATAAATCTACTGGTTAGTTCACTAAGTATTACGGCTAGAAGGCGTTAGCCGTCGCCCGATATAAAGGGTACAGCCACATCCATCCATCCATCCATCCATGAGCGCCGGTGAATGAATAAAACTGCATGGGTTGCCGTCGGTTAGAGAAGAGTTTCATCACGCATTGCGTAAATGTGACGGTTATCTTGAATCATTTTATTTCATGTGACTTTGAGAACCTTATTTTGCATTTTAGTTGACATTTCAGTGCATTATTTCTCAAATAGAATCGCAAATCAGGTACAAACACATGTATCACGTGCAAAACAAGAAAGAATGACGACGTTGACAGGTTGTAAAAAGCGCTGGCCACAAAATGTTTATTTAACTCATGATACCAGCTATATGTGTATACAATGGTAGACTTGTTGCCGTTAAATTACACTCAGCTTGCTTGCATTTACTGTCTGGGCAAGAAAGGGCAAGGGGTATGACACTTGACAGTGTCCGCGGCATCCGGCGCGCATAGAAAACAACCCAATACAGATAATTTTGCGCATAAATACCTTCGTCTCAAATGGCAAATGTAGATCGCAGGTACATGAACAATCAATTAAAGACACTCTGCCATTGTTTTGAAACGAAACAGCACTTAGAATAACTTATTCAACGCTAATTCTTCACACAGTGGGTGTTCTTCACACAATTATTCACACAATGGGCCCACGAGCACGCACATGCCGAGGGCATCCACCGGGGAGCAGTGTCCAGTGGTCAAAATGAAGACCTCGGCAAAAATCTCTGTTCTGCTTTAAAAATCTCCAAGAACACTTCAGAATTTGTAATTGCTTCGTCGTCATTCAAAAGTGCCCAACCTAGTAGATGGTGGAATGATGAGTGCACACGAGATTATAGAAGAAGAAAAGCTGCATGGAAAAGACTTATATGTAATCAGAGTCCAAAAAATTGGAAGGATTATCAGTTCATTGCGGCAACATTTAAACGCACTGTATCGCGAGCGAAAGAGCAATATGACCAAGAACATTTCGAGTACCTGTCTAAATCAAATAACAAACGTGCTTTATTCAACTTCCTTCGTGGTAGGAAGAAGACCCCTATACCAGGAAACGTTGACTCAGTAGTTTACACCTCACAGGAACTACAGGAATCATTGAATCAGTTGGCTAAAGAATTAGAAAACAGGTTCTCAACGCATCTTCCTAATTCGGCTTACACAACAACCATCTATGACTACACAGACATATCGGCTTCCGAATTAAATCAGGCTATGGAAAGATTGCCAAATGCAGCACCAGGCCCCGATGGAATAACAAATACAATGCTAAAAATACTTCACAGGGAATATCCGAATGATCTGTTAGGTCTCGTCAATTATTCCCTTAGAAGAGCATGGATCCCTTCTGAATGGAAGATTGCGAAAATTATACCATTGCTTAAGAAACAGGGGGCAGGCTATAATTTAGACAACATACGACCGATAGCTTTAACATCTAATGTAGTAAAACTTATTGAAAGGGTACTTCATGGTCGTATAATTAGGTTTATTAACGAGAAACAACTGTTGAGTTCTTCCCAAATTGGCTTTAGATCTGGATATTCCATATGGCATGCACATGTAGATCTTGAAAGTCGTATTCATATTGCCCGTCACAAAAAGCACTTTGCGGCTTTAGTAACGTTAGACATATGTAAAGCATATGATAGTGTAGAGTATTCTATCTTATTATTGACTAATCAGTTATGGAGTCATGGACTTCCACCTTATATAGTAGCATGGGTGACGGAATTTTTAAGTAGAAGAGAATTCTATTGTTATCAAGGCGGTTTCTCTTCCTGTAAGCACAAGCAAACCCGAGGTGTACCTCAGGGGTCAGTACTTTCCCCGGTTTTATTCAACATATTGCTTAGTACCATCCCCGTTCATCCAGAAGTGAAAACCTATGTTTATGCCGATGACATTGCTTTCTTTGCTATGGCACATGACTTCCACTGTCTCTACACTATCTTGCAAACATATCTTAATAAAATAGAACATTGGTTGGATGGATTGATGTTGAACCTGAACACCGGTAAATGTGCTATTCTCGTTTTTCCAATTAAAGATCCCGTGCACATATCTATTAATTACAAGCTTCAAGATATCCCACAAGTACAATCATTGAAATATCTTGGAGTTATGTATAATAAGCATCTAAATTGGCGCCCTCACATTGAATACATCGCGACAAAAGCAGTACGCGCGATGGGCGTATTGCGGAGGTTGAGCAATTGTAGATCAGGTATGAGAAGAAAGGCACTTTTGATTATATATAAAATGTATGTCCGACCTGTGTTGGAGTTTGGCTGCATTCTTTTTTCTGGTGCGCCAGCCTACAAACTTCGGCCGCTCGTTCTGTTGGAAAGAGAGGCTTTACGGCTCTGCTTAGGACTTCCAAAGTATACTGCAAATGCAGTGTTATACCTTGAAGCACGAATACCAACCTTATTATGTCGCTTTAACATTCTTACTGTGCAGACCTTTTTACGACTATATGAAGCACCGTTTAACCCTGAACAAATTATTTTTATTTCCAATCCTGACCTTTTCTTCTCCGTGCATTGGCCCAGATTTACCAAACCACAAATAGTATTTGTTCAATCGTTACTTGAGCCCCTAAATGTACACGTTCGTGATCTGATTCCTTTAACTGAGCAACAAAATTCTCCAGAAATTGTCTACCATGATATCTTCCCAACTCACGCAAAGCTATTACCTACAGGCATTTTAAATGGTTTATTGCAGGACCATTTAAGTACTCTGCCAACAAATGTCATTATAGCAACGGACGCATCTCAATCACATGAAAAATCAGGCGTTGGAATATATTGCCCCGTACTTGATTGGTCGTTTTCACTTCGCTTACCGGACTTTCTTCCTGTCTTTCTGGCTGAATTCATGGCAATAATGTTAGCTTTGCGAAAGGTAAATATTTCCATTCCAGTTGTAGCAGTCATAACTGATTCATTATCAGTGTGCTCTTCTCTGTCCGCATCTGGTCACTCACCTATAGTGAAACTTTTTAAATCGTTGATCCCCTGTCATCTCCGAAGTATTCATTTAATCTGGACACCATGGTGTCCAGATTAAATGAATACTTCGGGCACAAAGGTTTGTTGTTAAACGAAATAGCTGATTCTCTTGCGAAGGCATCCCTTTCGACACCAATTATTCCTATTTTCCCTCATACAGTATACATTACGGTGGCGCGATTTCGCACACTTAAAATCAGGCAAAATTTATCTGACCCTGCACTGACGGCTTCTCCAGAGTACAAACACTTGTTATTTCCCTGGCGCAGTGAACTGACTAAATCAAGGATGATGGAAGTTGTCATCACGAAATTTCGTTGCCGCGTTACCTCCCTCAATTTTTACTTGCATAGATCAGGCATATTGAATTCCCCTATGTGCATTTACTGTAATCAAGAGGAAACGATCAGTCATTTTTTATTACATTGTCGCCGTTTCGATTTATTCAGGCAAAGCATACTAGCACCACCTCTTCAAAGACTGGGCTTGCAACTATCACAACCTGATCTTCTTTCATTTGGAGCCTCTACACTGGGTTTCAGCCACAGGGATGTTTTATTCGCCGTTCAAGAATACATCACTGCGACTAAACGATTTTCTTGCTAAATTGCTGTCTCACTATTTTTCTTTTTTTTCTGCAAACTTGATATCGGTATTTCAAATCAAAATTAAGTTACAAAAAAAATTGTAGGAATGACGCAATGCTGAAAGTTTAGGGCAAATTCACCTTATAATCGGCCAATCCCCTTCTTTGGGTACGAGCCATTTGCACAGGGAAACAACAACAACAACAACAACACCGGGGAGCGGGTCCCTTGGGCGCAGAGTCCCGGCATAAACAGCCACAGAGTGGACCGTCTTGACTTCAAGCGGCCAGACTAAACACCGAGCTACGGCATCGGACAGATGGTCTACGCACGACGCCTTCAACTCGGCAACTTCATCAGCTCCGACAACAAACTGTACGCTACGGCTTGACTATTCCGCGTAACAGCCTCATGTCAAATTTAACTGTTTTTCTCTATTCGTTGAGTCCTGTCCTGTCTGTAAATGTGTCTTACGCGTGTTTGTCCACCTGCACGCTGCGTTATTCTTTCTGGAGCAAATCCTGAACCCACGTTAACATCATACGCACGTTGGTTCAAAGAGCCCAGAGTGCTGGAGAAACATTTACCACCTACATAGAGGAGGTTCTGATGCTCTGCAAGATCATAGACCCGCATATGTCTGAAGAGGACATGGTCGGACACCTTCTGAAGCAGAGAACGCCTACAATTTTTTGAAAGGCAGGGAAGATCTCACTTCCGTCTTCGCCGTCCAGCGTCTCTGCCGTACTTTCGAGAAGCTGAGGACCCGTTGTATTGTCCCGAAATTCGGTAGGCTGGCAAATGTAACAACGATCGCCAGCGTCGACGTTAGCCCGCCTGCCGACCTTGCCGCTATTATCAGGGCAATAGTGCGCGAAGAACTACAGCGACAAGACGTACTGGTCGATGACACCAACATCATCCGCCTACCTGTTCATCCTACTAACCAGCGTCGTTTGCTACTCTGCCACCATCGGTATGTGCGACGGACGTTAGCGAAACTAGAAATTTGTGGCCACGCCGAAACTCATTCGCGCCTGACCAGCGGTATGGCCGACGCCTTCGTCGCGGCCCCACTCCACAAAGGCGGGCAGTTGTCGTTCAGCAAGCTCCTCCACTCCATTCGGGTAGACGACCTTACACAGCGGGGCGCTCTTAGAAGTGGTTCGGTGAGCGACCCCTACCCGTCTGCTACAACTATGGCGTCGAAGGCCACATTGCCAGGTACTGCAACTACCGACAGCCGCCGAGGTACGATCGCCCACCGAGATCCCACCTGTCCGGCTTTGCACGAGAACCAGCGTTCCCTGGAAGCACATCTCACGAGATATTAAGGCCACTGCGAAACCGTTCTCCGCCCTCTGACCGTAGTCTGACACTCTCCGCCAGCCCCTCGCTCCAATAGGTCGCCGTTTCCTAGGCGCCGCCTCCGGAAAACTAGTCGGCGCGAGCGTCGGAGGTGAGGTCGCTGGACAGTCTTCGATTTCCAAAGAAATGCCTCCTTTAATTTGCATGTTTCGAAATAAGGTTCGTGTGCTAATTGACGGTGTCGCAACAATGGCCTTAGTGCACACAGGTGCAACCATATCAGTGATGAGTCTAGCATTCAAACGCCATCTTGGACGAAAGGTTATGTTCCGTTGGGACCATGCTGGTACATTACATGGAGTGACCGGAGATGTCTTACAGCCTGTTGGTGTCTGCTCAGTGACTGTTAATTTGGGTGGCCAGAATTTTATCGCCGATTTCGCTGTTCTCTTTCATTCAACACATGATGTAATTCTAGGACTCGATTTCCTGAATCTTTGTGGTGCCACTGTTGATTGCCGCAGAGGAGAGATTACAGTAGATTCAAATGGTCCAGTAGCGTTTACGGAAAGCCCGCCCTGTATGGAAAGCACCCTTTGCGTGTCCATGGACACAACTGTACCACCCTTGTCTTCCAAGTTTGTTCCTGTCGTCAGTTCCCCTGCAACCGAGACGACATTTGATGCCACCGTAGAGCTCATTCACCTCAGCTGCATCAAGAAAAAAGTTATCATACCCTATTGGACGATGTCGGTTGTGCAAGGGCATACTGGTTTGTGGGTGATCAACGGCTCCAATGAACCTTCGGTACTGCCAGAGGGTCTACAACTGGCTAAGATCCGTCAACATCAAGTGTTCTCCCTTGCCATCCTTGCAGAGAGCAGTGATTCTCCAGATAAGCCAGATTCCGATCATCTGCACGCCAGGGACACCTCCATAATGGCAATGATTAACAAGTCTTTTAGCACCAACGAGCGTAGTTACCTGGCGAGTATTCTGCGCAAACATGCTGGTCTTTTCGATTTCGCATAGCTGCAGGCTCCACTGTCATTCCTTGCTTCTCGTGTAAAGCCCCGCATAGATACGGCACACCACAGACCTCTCCGACAAAAACCATACCGGGTATCACCTTCGGAACGCGCAGTGATAAATGAACAGGTTGGCGAGATGCTAAAGAAGAATGTGATTAAGGAATCACGCAGTCCGTGGGCCGCACCCGTAATATTGGTCAAGAAGAAAGATGAAACATGGCGATTTTGCGTTGACTACCGTCGTCTGAACGCCATCACAAAGAAGGACGTATATCCTCTACCACGTATTGATGATGCTATTGACAGTATTTCATCAGCCTCCCACTATTTGTCATGTCATACATTCATCATTACAGTCAGTTGATTTGAGGTCAGGGTATTGGCAAATTCCAATGCACGAGAAAGACAGAGAAAACGACATTTGTTACATCAGATGAACTTTTTGAATTCAATGTGATGCCATTCGGACTATGCAATGCGCCGGCAACTTTTGAGCGCTTCATGGACAACATTCTGCGTGGTTTGAAGTGGGAAGTATGCATGTGTTATCTGGAATCAGTTGTGATTTTTGGGCGCACTTTCTGTGAGCACAACACGCGCCTCATGCTGAACTGCCTAAGTAAAGCACGCTTGTTGCTCAACTCAAAGAAATGTCATTTTGGAAAGCGCCAAACACTTGTCCTTGGACACTTGGTGAACAAAGAAGGCATACGGCTGGATCTTGCAAAGACGGCTGCAGTGGAGGCATTCAAGCAACCTCACTGAGCGAAAGAATTACGCAGCTTTTTAGGCCTCTACTCATACTTCTGCCGATTCATTCCTAGATTTGCCAATATCCTGCACCCACTCACATGCCTGCTTCAGAAAAGCGTGCCATATGAATGGACTCCAAAATGTGTGTCCGCTTTTTCCGAGTTGAAGTTCCTTTTGACATCCCATCCGATTCTTCGACACTACGATCTTCTGGCTCCCACAGAACTTCACACAGACGCTAGCAATGTCGGTGTAGGCGCCATGTTGGTTCAACGCTTGGATACCCAAGAACATGTCGTTTTATATGCAAGTGGCTCGTTAAGCAAGTCCGAGCGTAACTACACCGTCACAGAGCAAGAATGCCTCGCAGTAGTCTTCGCAGTGCAGCGCTTCCAGTCCTACCTGTACAGACGCCCCTTTACCATCATGACAGACCACCATTCCCTCTGCTGGTTGGTCAATCTGCGTGACCCATCTGGTCGGCTGGCACACTGGGCATTTCGTCTACAAGAATATGACTTCACGGCTTCCTATAAAAGCAGCCGACGCAGATTGTCTTTCGCGACTACCGCTTCCAACGATGGAATGTGACGTGGGCAATTTCGACACCTACATCGCATCACTGAATCAACCATTTTCCGACACCAATGCCTTTAAGATTGAGCAGCAAAGGGACCGCACCATACAGGAGCTCCTTCTTACTGAGTCAAGATTATCGGCGACTCGCTTCTGCATGCGCGACGGGCTTGTGTACAAAAAGAACTATGCTACGACCGGCTTACGATATCTTCTTGTGGTTCCGAAGAGTCTTCGTGTTTCCGTCTTGCAGGCTATGCATGATGACCCAACGTCCGGCAATCTAGGCACAGCGAAAACTCTTTGCCGGCTTCAAGAAAGATTTTACTGGCCGAAAATGGGCCAGACAACGGAACAGTACGTCTCTAGTTGCAAGAAGTGCCAACACCGCAAGCGCCCTACCAGTGCTCTTCCAGGGCGACTACATCCTATTCGACTCCCTAGAACTTCATTCGATCAAGTTGGGATTGACCTTCTAGGGCCCTTTCTGAGGTCTTCTAGTGGCAATCGCTGGATAGTTGTATGTATTGATCACTTAACACGGTACTGCGAGACAGCTGCTATATTATCGGCAACTGCAGCTGATGTGTTATTATTCATGCTGCGTTTTGTGGTTCTACGACATGGACCTCCTAAAATTGTTATCAGTGATCATAGGCGACAATTCACTGCAGATGTGGTGGAAGAGATGCTTCGTCTATGTGCTTCAAGCTTTCGGCAGTCTACCCCACATCATCCCCAAACAAACGGCCTGACGGAACGAACTAACAGGACCCTCACAAACATGCTATGTATGTCGCAGCAGATCACAAGAACCGGGACGGCGTGCTACCTTTTGTCACTTACGCATTTAACACCGCACACCATGAAGCTACCAGCTACAGTCCGTTCTTTCTTCTGTATGCTCAGCTGCCTCGTCATACCCTGGATACCGTCTTCCCGTTTTTGGACCACCATGATTCCGGCATATCCGAGATCGTCTGCCGTGCAGAAGAAGCCAGACGTCTTGCTTACCTGCGCACCCTCGCTTCGCAAGATCGCTGGAAGACACGTTTTGATCTTCATTGTCGACACCTGATTTATACATAATTGTGGAGACCTCGTGTTGCTGTGGGTGCCAACTAGGAAACATGGGTTGTGTGAAAAATTGGTGGCGCACTATGCGGGACCTTATGTTGTTGTAGACTGTATAAGCAATTTAACTAGCTGCATAGCACGTCTTCATTCAAATGGCCGACGATCTGCAAAGACTGAACTTGTCCACATAGCACGTTTGAAGCGCTATATTCCCAAAAAGACTCCGACTTGCCCGGTGGGCTTCGTCTGCGTGGAGGGAAATGTTACTGCATATGTGATATGACTATTTTACTAGCGCATACATCTCAGTACTGGCACACGATGTACATCTGGTGGAAACATTGTATTGCCCGAAACAATGTATTGCCCAATGGCTACTTGTTTTGGTCCTAATGTTGGAATGTTCACGCGCTAGTTTTGTTTAATCTGTGTCAGATTTGTTGTTTTCACGATGTGTTTTTACTATGAATGTGTACGAACAATCTCACGTTCACACACTTCTTGGCTTGTGATTTACACACAACACAGAATGAAGGAGAGCAGGTAAGGAAAGCAGCGATCTTTATTTGACTAGAGAACAGTGGTGATAAAAAAAGGGAGCTATGTACACATTATGCAGAGGGTGTTGTCCTGTACAGAAAGAGGGGGGCCTGCCTCAGCTAGAGCCAAACACTGGGTAGGCCATAGTAGTCTTGAGCAGTGGGTTGTGCTCTTCAAGAGAGTTGTGCGCATAGTGCTGCACCAAGCTACGCAACGTGGGATGAGTGGTGAGAGGCTCAGCAAAGCCATAGCCACGTTCAGTGCGTAGAATAAGGCAGTGGTTCACCTTCCCCTCGGCCACGATGGACAACGCAAACTGCCCCGGGTTCTTGCTGGGTCTCACGAGAAAAGTACCGTCGCATCGACCCTCGAGCAGACGCATGGCTTGGCTTCGATCACAGTCGGCCACGAACCAGCTACTGTCAGGAGACACCTCTTCCGAACCACCGCTCCTCCTGCAATGTGAATTTAATTGAGTTTACTGTATTAATTGAAATACCACGAAAAATTGTGGGGCACGAGAACTATGCAGGGAAATTTTTTCATAAAAACGTACACAGCGAAAAAGAAAACTGAGTAGCCCAAAATAGAGATTATCACTCCAGCAAGATTTATGTGCAAACACATAAACCACTAGCAAATAGTGCCCCAAGAATCTCTGCGGAGAAACCGTTGACGTAATCAATGATTGCCGCTTCAACCTGTGGATATTTCACGGAGGGCCCGACGAATCTTGTAGGCAGCTTGCAGCTGCTTATGCTGCTGTTGCTAGTAGCAGGGCTGCAACAGCCAAAATAGAATTTGTAGCCATTTTTGGAGCAGCAGAATCTTCCTTTTGGAGCAAAAAAATACAAACTTGGAGCAGGTTACGAGAAATAAAACATGTAGTTTTTATCACAAAAGACCGAACTCGGAGCAAAGAAGGCTCACATTCAGAAAAACAAATGTGCAAGCCATTCACCGTCTCCTAAATCATAAAGAGTAAACATGAGGACGGGTGTTTCGATAGACCTAGTTCATCTACTCCACTGAGCAAACAACGACGAAGTCCACATCAGCACTTGCCGCTCCTGTCAAATCCTTTGACAAAATCTATGAATTAAAACGCAGGTCTGCCAACCTAGCGACACTGAAATTCAAGAGATTAGTGAAAGGTGAAAAGTAGGGCTGGAAAAAAAAAAAAAGACGTGCGCAGCTTTTTTTCTTTTTTTTTTTCCTTTAGAGTGTCAGAAGTGTCATACACTGCGCCAAATGATTGCCAGTAACTTTTTCAGGCGTCAGCATCATACTAATGCTCACAGTTATGCGGTAGTATACACGCCTGAGTAATGGAACGAAATTTACTGTCGTGTGAGTAATGTTAACAGCCTCTTTCAAATCATAATATGCTTTTTCGCAGGGTACCGGTGTATTGGGACGAAGGTGGTCTAGGCACATTCTGCAGCACGGGTTGAAACAAGGTCAAATTTTCAAACACCGCTACGCCCCCCCCCCCTCCTTTTTACAATGGGGGTTAGGTTTACGGCATAACATTTCGGCTCGCTTGCAAGACGTGTTTTGCCAGAAAAAGTAACAGAGGCGCATGCTCGTTGGTCCGGCGACAGCACCAGATACACATCGCCGGGACGACGCAACTAATGCAACTTCAAGGCAGGAAAATGTTTCATGTGCCATTGCTATGGCGACTAACGTGGTCGAGCGTTCACAGCACGTCGTCTCTTTTTGCGCGCGGTAAACGCGGTATGCGCTCCCAGCTCTAGTTGACAACATGTGATAGACAATTTTACAAACCAGGAAGTTGATATTTCCTGCGAAGCGTTCCTGGCTATGGCAATGCATTTTTGTCTTGAAGATGTGTCGTGCCCCCGATAGGTATTCGTTGCGGTTAGCAGACCAATGGTGCTCTGCTTTGTTACTTTATCTGCCTGATCGTGTCTCGTGAGTGCCCTGACCTAATCGGATTAAGGGTAGCGTGGTTAGCTTAATAGGTTACCATGGTTTAAGCTTAGAGTCTGCACGCATGGATTGATTGATGATCAAACTGCAGGTGGGCAACTTGGCTCCATCGCTGAAATTATTGCAACTGAGAAAATTGAGGCTCGTCGGACATCTTGGCACAGCGTGGCCCAACTTCAGTAAATATTATGGTTTTGGCAAAGCTCGGCGCAAAGATGAAGAATTATATGAAATTGGCACAATTGGCATAGCAGACGCGCCTCAAAACTCGTCGCCTGCGAAGTGTCTGAGTGCCTGTGGGCTGTCTTTAGGAGCAGCTATGGCGCATCAAAAGGTGTATTTGAGAGCATAATTCTGAGTTCAGACACCATTGTTAGTACAATTTTTTTGATTTCCGGGAACTGCGAGGTTCCAATGGCTTTTAGTAAATATCCAATGCTGACGAAACAAACATGCAATACATTGAGCGCGAGGACATATCGTGGAGTCATCTGCCGGAATCCTTCTATAACGTATAAAACGACATCACGTGTTACCGGCTGTGCGACGTGTTTGACAACTCACGTGATTCAGGCTGTCCCGCCGTGGCTGTTGTTGCTTCGCAAGCGTAGGTTCTTCCTATTGACTGCGAAACAATCTAGAGTGTTCACCAACAAATATATTTAGCGAGCCAACAACGTATGGTAATCGCTGTGTCATGCACTAGACATATTTCAGTAAGTGGAACTTTATCCGCATGTATTTTGTTTCCCTAATCCTTGCTTTCACTACATGTGCTTCTCTGCGCGAGGTGTATTGATTGATGTGATGCACGAACGTTACGATCATACCAGCTCGCATCGTTTTCTCGACTATTATTTACAAGTACTGCATCTTGCTCGCAGTGACTCTGCTGGTCTGGTCTCTGGCATCAACTAATTTGTCCACCAGCAGCTCAGCACATTACGGCTGCTATCGGAAGAGACATCCGAATATGTAACGCAGAATGACATTAGGACAAAATCATTTTCGCCACCCTGAGCCGCAGACATCTAGAAAAGTCCTGTCAGCCTGGCGTAAATAAATCGCAAATTCCTATGTGTACACTTCCGGAAAGTACCACATCATAAGGATCAGATATTAACGCAGTACAAAAAGTATTTTGTGAAAGTGCTTGCTGCACACACGATAATCAATGCCAGGTTGTTTCCTTTTTTGGGCAAGCTATCGAACATGCATCTTTTCGGTTTTAGCGTATGCACGAAAACTCACACCCTAGCGAGAAGTAACACACCGCATCATGCGTTCATATAAGCATAGAAAGGCCGAACAGAATGGTTGTAATTCCACTCTTCTGGAATCGTTCTTTCTAGCCTGGTACAAATGAAGGCGATTCCTATGCCTACAGATCCGCGAAGCACATCGTCATACATACTATACATTTTATCTACAATTCGAGACGCCAATCTTTGCGAAAGCATGTACACGCTCAAGAAAAAAAAAAGTGGCCGCTAACACACCTGAGGATAAATGCAGTTATTTCACCTATTTCAGTTTTATCAGTGAAGTGTATCGGTGTCTCGACGTTTCCGAAAAGCTAATTTACTTAAGACTCACTCGAATGCGTGCGGTAGTGCGGCAACTAGGGTATAAAAAACCTGCAAGTTAGAAAAGGAAGTGACCCTCTGTAGAAACCAAGCGCGCTGCACTGACAACGGCAGAAGCGAGTCACATGATGGCATTTACTACGTCATAGCGACAGCAGCACTCGCCTCTTCAGTGGTCGCCCTCACTCCCAATATATTGTCGCGTGTGAAAAAGAGGGACCTTGGGCTAGGGATACCGCGTAGTCACAGAGACACAGGTCAGTGACGCTACAGAACCAAATAGTCCCAGCGAGAGCGCGCGCTGTTTCAAACGACTTTCTCGTTCGTTTCTCCTGGGTGTGGGCTCAAGCTCGCTGCAGTTCATGGCCAGGTGGCATTATTCCTCCACTGAAAGAAAAAAGCATCGCCCCGATGCTCGCGCAACTGGTAGTGCATAAGCGAAAGAAAACCAAACGAGCACACTGTGGGCACACTTGATAAGAAAAAAAAAACAAAAAAAACGACACAGTCGTACTAACACATGAAGTAAAGCTTGAGCCGTACAATGAGAACGATATCTAGGTAGTGCTTTTGACACTGGGGCAACATGATTCCACCACTTTGTAGGGTCCAAAGTAGCGACTCGGGAGCGACCAGTCGATGGCAAAGATGTAGCGTCGTGCATCTGCAGTTTGTTGTTGCGTGATATGCAGGCGTGCCAACTGTCAAGCTTCTTCGGCATACTGAGCAAGCTGCTCAGCGCCAGGTGAGACCGACCCATCGTAATCGCGTGGCAACATGGCGTCTAGCATGGTCTGGACCGCACGCCCGTAGACGAGACGAAACGGTGCGATTCTCGAATGGCAGTGTTATATGCGAATGTTATGTATGGGAGGACCGGATCCTACGTTTCGTGCCAAACGTCCACATACATGGATAACGTATCGCCGATGGTCTTATTAAGTCGCTCCGTCAAGCCGTTAGTCTGCAGGTGATATGCAGTCGTCTTGTGATGGCTAGTGAAGCTTAGTTTGAATACATTGTCAACGAGCTGAGCCATGAAAGCTGTTCAGCGGTCACGCAAGACAGGAACGTGCTATAGCGAAGAACGATCTGTTTGACGAAAAACTGAGCAACATTGGAAGCTGTAGCTTGTTGGAGGGCTCTTGTCGCAGCGTATCTCGTTAGATAAACTGTTGCTACAATTATCCCCTTGTTACTGGTAGATGACAGAGGAAATGGCCCTTGTAAATACACTCCTACTTGATCGAACGGCGCCCTTGGTGGTGTGATTGATTGCAGCAGCAGGCTTCAGTGGCGGAGATTTGCAATGTTGACATTCGCGGCAGCTTTTCACATATCGCTTGACGTACATACAGACCTGCCAACCCCACAGTTCTCAAAGTACTACAAAAGATAAGAAAAAAAAAAAACTAAAGCTGGGTATAAAAATACTGAAATGCCATTGTAATTCCAGGGACCATCTCACCTTAAAATATAAAAGAAACATTTGACAAAAGAGGCACGAAACGTTCTTCAGTCTCGGAAGTGGAGGCGTGGGCTAGCATAGAGGCCGATGCAGCCTTGGCCTTCTTCAGAAAGTCTATCTCGGAGACCTGCTCGTGGCACTTTTCCAAGTTAGACTGGGCGCATCTTGCAACAAGCAACTGCTCCACAGTTTTTTGTGACATGGAGGCATGAAACTTGGTATGTGCCTTTTTGACTTTACTGAAGATTCTTTCACTACTACGTGTTTCATGCGGGAGTGTTAGGAACCCCAACATGAGTTTCGAAAGTTTAGCATACTTCGAGCAACCATCCACTCCTCGTAAAATGGAGACCGCTCGGCACTGCTCATCCATCCGCTGCTCCTTAGTTATTTCAGCGTGTAGCGCTTCCAACTGAAGGCGCAAAAACTGTGCCTGAATGTCGTCCACAGCAGAATCTTTATCTTGCCCCCTTTGAAGCGGTACGAGACCTGGCAAACGATTGATAAAGTACTTGATATCAGACTTGGCATCTTCAATTGAACCAAGTCTTGCTACTTCTACGCTCTTCAACAGCTCACACTTCAACGGAAATTTCAGGATAATGTACTCTGTTGCTGCAACGAAGAATCTCCTTATATGTCTAAAAAACTCTTCCCTTGCTTCTTTCTTTAGGCTTTGCAAGGTCTGCATGGTCCGACTTTCAATTACAATATCTTCGCCATCTCTCTGGCTGACAAAAGATTTGTACTTAAAGCTTGTCAGCACATCAGTTTGTGTATTAACTGAAGGCTTGACAAAACGCAACATCATCTCTCTGAGCAAGTTGCTAAGCACTTCACGAAGCAAGTGCACCTGAGGGACTTCTGTCTGCAGGAACACATTCACCTTTTCAAATTCTGGAATTACAGACGGCAAGAAGTCACAGTGCACTCCATTTACTTCCGACGAAATAATAATAATAAAAAAAGCCTTTCTTTCCTGTTCAAGACTTTGCCTGAACGGTTTTGGATTTGCTTAGGAGCTGTAACTGACACGGACATTTGTGTCCAGTGTTGGTCTTTTGCACTGATGACTTCTCTATTTCATTTGCACGCTTCTAATGGCCAGTGTGAATGTTACATTGTTTGCTGGTAACTTGGAAACTTGCTCGGAGGGCCTTACTTGACTATGGAAGAAACGAAGCAGTGGCTGCCGTTGGTCCACAAGCCGTTTCAGGCTCCCTCCGAGAGAAAGCCATCGGGTGCTGACATGCTTCAAAATTTTCTTGGCCTCTACATCGTGGAGACTGAAAAAGCTTATCCTTCCTTTTTGAGCTTTTTTTTCAAGGTAGTAGAAGATGTCAACTAGCACCTCATCCACATTCATTGGAAGGCATGCTGAGCCTTTCTGAACGGCGAGATTGATCAAATTGCAATAACACGCCATAATGGCAATGTTCTCATGGTCTTTTAGCACAGCTGCAACTCCGTTTCTCAATCCAATCACGACTGGTGTATTATCACACGCCATGCTGATGTAGTTCTCAAGTGGTATCTTTTTGCTCATTAGCATGTTCACAACAAGCGCACCCATGTTTCGTCCCGTGGAGTCACTTTCGAGGGCAGGCATCGCGAGCAAGGCAGTGCGAATAGTACTATCTCAGAATATCACCACGATTGTATACAGTTTTGCATCATTGCTCCCATCAGTGGCGACCGAGAACAAAGCGTGCTGTAGGTGAATTATAACTTCATCAATAGCTTTGTTGGCCATCTCCTCCACAATTGCCGTAGTCTTCGTATGGGCGCAGGCGTCGTTCTTAGCTTTCTTCGAGTCCAGAAACATTTTTCGAAAGAGGGCTCCAGCGTGACCAGCAGCCATGAACAGTATGTTGTGTTTAATCAGGAACACAGCAAAAAGGTACTCTGCTCTAGTTGTAACATCGAGATCCGCTCTGCTGAAGTGCCCTCCAAGTTTCTCGTCGAAGTGCACAAGTTCCGCCAAGTCCTTATGTTTCTTCGTACTCAGATGTAGTACAATATCTAGGCGACCAACGTGCGAAATGTTCACGTCACAGCAGCACAAACTACAAAATGCAGTACCGCTCACCTTTACGCGAGCTCTTAATAGATAGAAAGTCAGTCGAATAGCTGGGAATAAAAACTTGAAATTATTTCTTCCGAGACATATCGTGAGCTTATGCTACAGCTCCGTAAAAAGTGCAAAAAGTAACAAATCAAGTCGAGCACATTTCCGCCATCCGCGAAGCCGATGCAATTTGACTTGGTCTCTAAATGAATACAAGCCAGTACAGTGTTGCCTGCATGGTCTTACAAAAAATGCTGAATTTAGCAGATTCAGTTGAATTTTGGAGGCAGGGTGTACCTTTTTCAGTTTTTCGACAGAAAAGAAGAAAAATCGTAAAAGTATAGTTGCTGTTACGATAATCGTAAAACTTGGCAAGTATGTACAGAGCAAGCTTTGGTCAGTAGTACGCCTGTCGAACTCTGGCGAGAGTTCAGGAAGAACCTAGATGACCAGATGCGAGCTCGTCGTGGCAGACCAAAAGAATGCCGTCTCGCATGTCAAAAGTGACCACTAGCAGGTAGGCTTTCCCATTGCCGTTCGAGCTTGTTTTGTACAAGACACCAATTCGTAGGCAGAACGAAGAGAGATTGCAAGAAAGGTGTCGAGGTACGGGTGTGTTGCGTCCTTCTAGACTGTCCATGATTGCGTGAATCTTGACGTCATCGTGTTGTCATGCGATCAAGTCTGCTAGGGTGAGGACTCTGAGGAAGCCGCTGTCATCCTCACTGTCGGGATCCCAAACTGCAGTAGGTGCACGGGACTAGTAATCAGCATCTGCCTGCTTGCGGCCGGATCTGTAGCCCATGGTGAGGTTGAACTCCTAGGAAGACTCCATCGTACCAGACTCCCAGACGGGTCTCGTAAATTGGTTAACCAGCACAATGAAAGATGATGAGTCACTGCTTTGAAGTGACGACAGTAGACGTAAGGCTTGAATTTCATGGTCCCCCACACTACTGCTAGGCACTCCTTCTTCGAAGTGGAATAGTTCATCTCGATGCGAAAAATGGTACGGCTGGCGTAGGCTATTATGTGCTCAGTGCCTTCTTGATGTTGGACAAGCACGGCGCCGAGACACCTATATTGCTTGCGTCGTTATGAACTTCAATGGTTGGCCCGGAATTCCCCTCCTGTCTTTCTTGCTCCGTGGCCCAGGCAAATCATACAGAAGAACCGGATAGGACGATTATTACTGAATGTCACCGCGTCACTCCTTGGGAGCAATTCTCCCTGTCGCTGAATTGCTCTGTGTATTCGTGCTGTCTTGGCACCACCTAAAGACAGCGCTTTCGAAACGCGTTCGTGACTGCATTGAAGTCGACGTTCGTGCTGCATTGAAGTCAAGTTCAAGTCAAGCGGCGTTTCTGAATACGGGGGACATACACTGAAACCCGCCAGTGGGAAGCCCAGACCAACACTCGATAAGAGACACGTTCACGCAGCTTCCTTAAGTTGACATAAAAAACCACATGCACTAACGGGCGCATCCGTGATGTGCGTGCTCGAGAAGCGCGGAGCAGACGATTTTTCTGTCGCACGCGTCACTTTTGGTCAACCTGTCGGAATTGAGGCTGGCCCGCTGCCTTTGCGCGGGCTTTCCCGCCTTTTCTGCCGTTCTCATGTCCCGACATGTCTGCCCTCCTTTGCTGTCTGCCGCGCTGGGAAGCGCGGAGTGACGTTTAACTCCCTCACCCGGTAGCGGATATTGACTGTGGCGCCGCGCGGGGAGCCTCCTGAGAGGTTTTCGCGCGCTGCGTCAGGGGCAGACAGTACTCTCCGGGACAGCAAACGGTGAGCCACGCAATCTTTTCCGTCCGTCGACTCCCGTTGCTCGGGGGCTCGTTAGACTTCGCTGACGGCGCCTCGCGCCCGAGGCGAACACTCAACTTTTGTTGCCCCGCTGCGTACGCACGGTCCGAGGGGTGGTACGGTGTCCTAGTGCGTGACCCAGCTACGCTGACCCGTCTCCCTTCGAAGCCAACGCGAGCGCCTTTGCCCTCGCTCGAGCAACCGGGCCTTAGTCCCGGTGTCTCCGTGGATCACCTTTACCGCGGAGACGTGCTCGTGGCACCGTGTGTAGTACTTTGTGCCCGTGGCGTGGATAAGGCTATTTGCTTTCCCGCCACACCTTTTGCAACGGGCTGTACTGCGTTTGGTATTGCCACAATAAAGTGTTGAGACTTTGAGCAGTATCGTGTTCTCGCCACGGCGACGGTTAACGCGTGCTCTGCGGCTCGCTAAGACCGGACCCACGCTGGTGGCCGTACTCCTTCGGGATACGTGCACACCACAAACCGTAATGGCGTAATTTTTTCTAGTTCTGGATATAAAAAAAAAAAAACGTCGTTTGCAATTTTTTTTCAAAGGTAAGCGGTTGTATTTCGAAGGCGAAATTTGGCAGGCAGCACAACCTCTAGCTAGACTATCAATATAATGACTTTTTGTGGAGTGCCAAATTTCGTTGCAATTGGCCTTGAAATGTTCATGAACACTGAGCCTAACAACGTGGCTGTGGCGTCGAAGCCATGTGCACTTGTCTCGCATCCGATTAATGCCAGATTTTGCCCGACAATATCACACCACGACAATATCACACCATACAATCGAAGTCGCAAAGACATGTAGACGTATAATGCACTAAAAAAGGTACAGTAGTAGATAACTAGGAAGCATGTTTGTTTGAAAGCAGTGAGTGATGTGTTGCCATCTTACGGCCGGCAAGGAGCTGCGTAGCGAGGCCGCTTTTGTGCCATAGTGACCACTCTTCTTTCTTATGTTACTCTATGATACAGATATCGAACACCGCTCATGCGCATGGCGAGCATGGCAACACCGGCGCTAGTGCTCCTCGTGGATGAGGTCAAGCCATGGAGAAAGAATATTCGAGAAGGTAAAACTGCACTCACTTGGGCGTCCTAAAAACATAACAAATCGGGCACAGCCCTTACGTGCCCTCTGCCTACTAACTCCACTAGCAGAGAAAAAAAACGCACGTGCCGTTCGCACCCAAGTGGATGTGCGTACTCGTCGGATCAAAATTTTAACGTGACAGCATTCAAAATCTCATTTTGCAGAAATGCCGGCATCGGCGTCGTTGATTGTCATTGAAAAGCAGACACTGCCCGTGATCGCAAAATCACGATGCAATTAAAATAAACAGGCATGTTTACTTTGAGCCACCAAAGTACCTGTCCTTGCACGATCTGCACGTTTTTGTGAGTGTGCATATGTATGTGTGCATCCATGTGTGTATGAACAGGTGTCAAGTACGGGGGCAGGTAAGAACGCCGACTGTTTCGTTGTGTCCAGAACTGCGCCGCCATCAAGCTCGTCCCAATAGCACCGTCTGTATATGCCCGTGTCCACCCTCGGTCTTTCGTTGCTATGGTACAAGCCAACATCTCAAAGCTCACTGGCCTACTATGAACTTTGAGGGCAATTACCGTGTTCTTGCAGGATATGCCTGCCTGCTGTTTCAGTTCGGCACAACACACTTCCGCTGCATCCCAATGAACCACAGGTCGAAATATTCAAAGCACTCTCCTTCGTCGAGGCGTGTAAAAAGCGGCGCATGCAGACGCCGAGGAATCGTCTAAATCGGCTCTGCCAGCACAGAGCAAGGAACCCAAGATCACAAGGGGCATTGCGGCTCCTTGTTGGAAACTTTCCCTCCCAAGGCCACCTACGCATGCATATGCACAACATGCGAGCGAGGAGCGAAAGGTGCGTGCATGTGCAGGTGCAGACGTCTGCTCAGGGATAATTCAGCAGCTCGTTTCAGGTGGTGTATGGCCTCTACAGACAGAAATCTGAGATTATACAATGTACAAAGAGCTATTGCAATTTTTATGCGCCGCCTCCGTAGAAGCGCATGTAAAAGATGGGAACATGCCGAAAGCATCATTTGGCAAGTTTCAGTGTCCTCCTTAATGCTGTGGCGTCGCCATGGTGCGCTGGTGTGGCCTGGTAGTTTCTCCTCAAATATTCTTGCTCCGTGCGTCAAGCCTTATTATTCGATATAACAATACAATTTGTTGGTATCACATTAAATGATAAGAGCTTTAGTCAAACTAACAAATTGTATTTTTTGAACCCCATGTCACATAATTCAATAGAATGCTGGCTAAAGGAACAATGACCACACCAGTTGCCAAAGCGGTTTTCATGCTGTCAGTTATCTAAATGCGAAGTAGAGGTTAGCAGAACAGAACATTAATGAGAAGTCTCATTATGCCTCGAGATATAGCCAGCAACTGCACCCTTTGAGCGACGCAGCCTCCCCCACCCCTAAAAGAACGAAGCAATAAATAAATGCGATGTCGTGGAGTTCTTCTTTTTGTTTAGTGTTTAACCATCTGTTACTGACTCTGAAAAACGGGGGGCTTACGTGTAACATGGCATAGCCGTTTCACAGTGGGCCTTTTGACAAGAGCCGCCAGCGATGGCCCCATCAGGGAAAGCTGCGCGAATCGAAACCGAATCGCGGCTGCTCTGACTAGGTGACATGCTTTCTTTATTGAGATAACACTTTAAAATAAAGCACGCAAAAATTTAGTATTCAAACCCTAGCAATTCCAAGTTCCAAAGGGCAGGGTCTTTGGGGGATTTTACCGCAATAGCGATTACAATCACGGATGTGTTGGTGGAAGGCATTACGAAAAAGCTCTTCTGAATGAATATCGAGGAATAGAGTATACTAGAAGAAAAGCGTCAATGCGTTTTCAGCTTTCTTCTGTGGAAGCGAAGCAGAGAAAATTAGATTGCAATGCCTAGAAGTAGACGTGTCAGACATTATAATAAGGGTATTATTAATAATAATAATAATAATAATAATAATAATAATAATAATAAAAGGCATGGCATAACCCAGCAAGCCCCTGTTAATGGCTCTTCTAGCCTAACCAGAAGGCCTTCAAGCCGAGCCGAAATCATGGCCTAGACTGTTAAGGTGCTGACACCCCCCTGTAAAGTTGTTTGTGCCGTATGGCACATGCATCTCGCGCAGAAGCTTTATTTCGGGGTCACCGCTATTGCGCGATAGGTGGCGTTGTGTACACGAGCGACTATCGTCATTACCATGGTTGTTAAAGTGGTAGCGCCTGCAGTGACCCCTGGTGGCATGCAAGCCTTGGTGGCGGTGCACAAGAAATAAGCAGCTCTCTGCTGCGCGTGGCGGTTGCCGCGAACGGTTGTCTAGCATGGGTCCACGGTGAATGGCACCGCAGGTTGCACGTCGGGGGCCCTCATGGCAAGTCAAGCGTTGGTGACGCCGCCTTGGGTGTGTTATTGTGTTTGTCATGTCTTGGAGTATATGGTAATATTGTGTAAGCATGTCTTAGTGTGCTGATCACGATTGGCATTATAATTATTTGGCTGACAATATCGTCATTCTAAATTAGTTAAATAACTGCATGTTGTTGTTTGGTTTGTACCGACCGTGTCTGCTGCGTCCGTTCACTCCAAGAGGGTGGTGGGTGCTCTCGCTCGCCATTTCGAGACCCCACAAGACAAACATGCACGAATTTACTGACGTGAGTAATGTTGTTAGAAAGTCACATATGCTGTGTGAAACGTAGAAACAACAGCTATCAAAATAGTTCATGTAGCAACAGAAGCAAAGGAACAATTTAATCAACATGAAAGACAAGTTACCGAGCAAAAATTTCGATGGTCTTCTTACGTTATAGGCTGCGACGGTTGTGTCAAACAATACATCAGTGAGACTGGCATTTCAAGAAAAAAAAAAAAAACATGAATATGCCGTGGGGAAACTTCGATTGATGTAATATACCGTCGCTAAACACGTGGAATCTTCAGGCCAAATAAAAGCATGCATCATGCCCGCCACCTGAAATTTCTGCACATACACTGAACAACAGTGATCAGATGCTTCCAACAATGTACTCTCAGTGCTTACGTCATGCACTTAGGCATTTTTACATATACTGTACAAGGCTCCCGTATCGGGTGTCGAAATGTCGATAAACTTTGTATTCCTTTAGTAGGTGCATCATTTCCGTCTACACTGAGAAACAACAGTTAGGCACTGCCTTTCTTTTTTCCCTGCATCTTTTAGCTGTTAAATCTAGTTGCAACCGAAGGTACGACTATTTAAGCTTTGATCAATAATAATGCTTATTTTCGTGACGGTTGCACAGACTGTCGTCAGTTTCCATGACCAGGCCAAATTTCTCGAAAATTCCTGGACATTTCCAGGTTTTTCAGGTCGGTAGACACCCTGGTCTTGTATATGGAAGCTAGGCTTCCGCCGCTTACTATCCAGTTTAAATTGTTAGCAGTACAGTCATTTCTAAGGCTGCATGAATACCCCATAAGGCATTCAGAAACAGTTTTTATTGCCCATCCTCACTTGCTTTTTGGAGCATTTCATACTCCTCAAATTTTTATTATACAAAGCGTAATAGCGACAACTCTATTAAAAGAGCGTTTGATGATATTTTTTTAAACAGTGTGAAACTAACGTCACTCCACTTATTGAACAATATATCAAGAATTACCTGCCAATAAAGGCAGTCATAGATGGATGCTTCACAAAGCGAAGAAAAATGTGGGATTGGAAATTTTCCCTCTTTCTTCAGATTGGTCGTTTTCTTTTCGCCTTCCGAATTTTGCGCCCATCATTAAGGGGTCGTGCCTTTAATAATTAACTTTCTTGTTTCTGGTCGGATGATGATGAAAATTGGCATAGACACTAAGAATGGCCTCACCGTGCATCCAAAAAAATTTTCGAGGCGATAGCACAAATACTTAATGAGAGACAAATTATTTTTCAATTGAACCTCGTGGAGGGGCTGGAGGATTTATAAAATGACAGAAATGGTTGGTAATTACTGTATGCACAGTCAAATGTATGTTGAAGGGGGCTGCATTTTCAAAATAATTTTTTTGCAACACTAAAACTTGTAGCGACACTGCAATGAGCACACTTGCACAACAAACAAGAAACCTTCTTTTTACGTCTCTAAAACACCTAAAGATTGTGACCTCAGGTTCGTCTTGTGATATTTACCTTCTCAGCTATCTGGTCTCTGACCAGTGTGCTTTGGTTGCCCCTTTTTTCCCCCCATAACCTCCTTTTCATGTTTTACGAAGAACAAGTATGAATTTCAAACCAAGTTCTTTGTATAAAGGAGTGGTGTTATAGGCATGACAGAAAAGATTGAGATTGAATAAGACCATATACTGAAATGATTACACATATTTCTTGTGCTGAAGTTGTAATTAGCATAATTAAGTACTTGATTACTAATATTCACTGAACATTTCTTCATTTGGAGAGAGGTTTATTGCATCAGAAAAATGGATCACACCATCACGGCCTATGCCTTCTTTCCAAATAAAGTTATGGGCAGAAGACTGGAGGCACAGGAATTTTTAGCAGTATATTTAATGACGCGAAACGGGCACATAAAAATTCGTGCCCCTGATTCATACATGCTTTCTTGCAACTCTAGCCGGGAAAGGCATCATGATACAGTCGGTCGCGGAAACGCTAATCTACGAGGCTTTCATTGCCTCAGAACATTCATAGACGTTCGTGGCGATACCAAGCACGGCTCCAAGCACGTATACATTGCATCACACGTTTAAATCGAATCACAAAAGCTTATTGACAGCACTCCATTTGACGGTCGAGTGCGTGCCGCGTGTATAGTGCAGCCGCGTAATGCACTTGACGGCGGCCTTAGGTGACGATGCGCGAAATGTGTAATTACGATGACAAAAAATTGGCGCGCACTGCACTTGGCATCACATTTTCAAACAACGACGCGGGAAACTGCTAGACGCAGTTCCAAGTAATCCTTGTCAGTGAGGGGGGGGGGGGGGGGGGTTCCGAGTTTGAATGTGTGGTCCGCTGGCAATGCGTAAAATGCTCGTACGTGGTTCAGAGCACCTAGCAAGTGATGTGCTTCATTTCTTGCGAAGAAGCCTGTCGCCAAGAGTGAGCTAGTGCGTCATTCCTGCCCGCAGTCTCGCTGTCAGCGGAGTTAGGGCTAGAGACGACTCCGATGACGCACCGGGCTGGTAAACCGCGCGCCCGCTCGTAGTAATCTGATCGTGCATCCGGTGTGGCGGCTCATAGTAAAAATGATCGTGCCACCGCTTACAGTTTCGTTGCTTGCGAAAAAGCACGTCGCCATGAGTGCGTTAGCACGACGTTCCTGCCCGCCGTCTCGCTGTCAGTGGAGTTAGGGCTAAGAACGATCCGATGACGCGCTGCGCTCGTAGACCGCGCGCCCGCTCGTAGTAACCTGATTGCCTATCCGCCTACGGCTCTTAACTAACGCGTAATTATATCCTAAGTGATCATCGAGCCGTGAAAACGTAAGGAAGCAGCGATTTTCGAGAGCCATGTCCTCGCGAGGCACAAGCTGCAGACGACGATCTCCCGGAACGAGCATCGGGCCAATGGCGAGGCAAGCTGAGACAACATGGCGACCACAGCCAATCAAAGGTCTCGAAACAACCTTCAAACATTTGCTTTTTGTGCGCTTGTTTCTATAGGGAGGAGCCAGCTGAGGCGGGAATGTTAAACACGGAGAAATGCTCTTTCGATGCTGGCCCCGCCATCGCGAAGCTATAATTTCTCGAAAATCGCCGTTCTCTCGCGGAAATATTTTCGCTACCTAGGTGGGTAAAACGAATTTTCCGAAGCACTTCTACGCGGTTTTCAGTGTAGATATTATGGAATCAGATAGAAAAAGGGTTCCAGAAACTGAAAACTCCATTTCCAAAAAAATCGATCTTTTTTGCCATTTTTCGCGATTTCAAAACCGTGTCCCCCCTTAAAACAAAATATCTTTCTTGCTTTTTGTAAACTATAGCAGCATCCATAAGCTCAGCAATAATTTTGACAGATTTGCTATCGGTATTGTTCAGCACTCATTCGAACATTTATTTTGAATGCTTTCAAGTCATTTGTTCCACTGCACATAAATGTAATCCAGTTAGTTTGGGTTCCATGGCAGATGGGCTACTAACTCAGCCACAAGCATACATTATACATAAGGTAGTCCCCCCCCCCCCCCTTCCGATCTTCATGTCAGCCCCTGAGCGCTGTAACCACGGATCTGCCATAGCCGGCCTGAAAGTTAAATAAAATACCTAAAAACATGTCAGACACAGCAAAGAAACTCGCTTGTTCATCGAAGGCAGTGAGAGTAGAATTTCTACAATGAAATACAATAAAACAGTGCTGAGCCGCAAAAGAAGACAGACAAAAATAAGCAACTAGCTGTGCTTGCACGCCTGAAATGAAGAGAAAACAAAAGATGTCTCTGTTGAATGTTTACGCATGGCCTTGCTGCTTTCATTCGATAGGAATGCCAACACATTCTCCTGCCCGCGCTAGAAACTTTTGGGAGGGCTCCGAGGTGGAAGCCATGGGCGATGGGAGACCAGGGCGAGTTCATTTTTGGCTCTCTGAGATAGGGCTGTAGATTGCTTTTGGCTTGTTCTACTAGCATACTAATATGCGCTGTAGTGAAAAAGATTATTAGGCGAGCTCGACTTCGGCATTGCTCGCCTCACACTCATGCGCACCAACCAAGGAGCGGTGTTGGGGGTAAAGGCGGCAGTTGACGTTATGTAATAATAGGAAAGCTTGATTAGCTTAATTTGATTAATTGAAGGGCAGAAATTGATTAGGATTGATCAATTGATCGAGAACCGGTGAACTATTTTCGTTAATCAATTTTACCATCCCTAAATGGAAGGCAGAGCTGCATTGGGTTTTCTAAATATTAGGTCTCTGATTAAATAAATTCTCACCTTGTCGTTTCCTGCTGTCCCGAGGAATCCTGCAGAAGCTTGTTGATGCGGTCCTTTGGCACACCGCGTGCCTGCAGCCACGCCTGGCACTTTTCACGCTGTTTGGCTGCCTGCGCAACCTCCAGCTTCAGGCCGTTGATCTCCCGCTCCAGCTGCTTGTAGTAGGCCTGGGAGGCGCGTACTTCGTCGGCCAGCCTACCCTGGGCCTCACGAAGGAGCGCCAGCCTCCGCTGAAGCAACGCCCCGTTCTCCTCGACAGCCCGACGCTCCTGCTCCCCACTGCAACAGTCCCGGCTGAAGTGGCGGAGTAAATCAGCCTGCTCCTCGAACATGGCAGCTGCCTCGTCGAACGACTGCAATGCCTGTCCCTTGAGTTGAAGCTCCTGACTGAGCCTGTTGAACTGGTCATGAAATTGGTCGAACTGACGGCTGCGCGAGAGGAACTCCCGGTTGGTCTCCATCAGGCGCTGGCCGACGCGTTCCACGTTCCACTCCCGCTGATCATCGTCGTCGGGTTGATGATACTTAGAAACCGGGTAGAGCAACCGCACATTGAGGAAGTTGTTGTAGTGCTCCAAGGATTCGCGCCGGTAGTGGCTGATCAGCTCGGGCACAGAGTTGAAGGTGAGGGGCTCAGAGAAGCCATACTTGCCCGCTCGCTGGTAGATCTTGATCAGTTTGTTGCTGCCGCCCACTCGAAGAGTGAGCGTATAGTCACCCGAGCCCCGGTCCAGAGCATCTCGAACAAGAAACGTGCCGTCCGCGGCGTCCTTCAGCTTTTCCGAGCATTCCTCCCTGCAAGACACCAAGGCAGAGTGAGAAGCAGCCAAAAGGTAAGCTTCGATAAAGCTGTAACAGGGCTAGTTGGTATGCCTTCATATTTTAATGCAATGCCAGACAAGACATAGACCAGAAAAAATAGGTAACAACACAGGGCCGATGCACAATCTTATTGTTTATTTCAATCATTGACAGATTTATGTACGAGAAAACTGAAAAGGGAACAACTTTGTGCATCAGGCTGTGTTGTTTCTCAGTTCATGCCTTACATGAGAGTGCATTAAAACATGAAGGGCGACCATAGTTTCTGCACTCACCTGGATATGTCACCCCAGTACCATTCAGCTTCCAAGAGGCTTCGGTCTATAGGTGGCTGCTGGCTAGACCTTGATGTCCGCCGAGGGGGCAGGGCTGTAATCAAGACGTACTGTAAGAACTCTAACAATAAGCATGACCGTCATCTTACCGTAAAGTTGAGTAGCACACTTTTTAACATTTACAACAGGAACAAGAAAGACACGACACTCGCTTTAAGTGCTGTGTCTTTGTTCCTGTTGTCCACGTTTAAAAAATGCGCTACTTAGCTTTCAATAAAATGAACAGTCACAAACTAGCCCAGCTCTCAAACTTATTGAGCATGAACATAAGTGGCACAAGGATGAAAACCCACCCGGTGTGCCCCCATTCTGGAAGACCGGCAAGGGCTCGCCCCAGTCTCCGCGCAGCAGCAGTATCTCAAGCACACGTCCATGCCATTGCGCATTGTGTGCCATAGACACGACCTGTTCCCAGGGTGGTCGCAGCACAACAAATGCTAAGCAGTGAGCTAGCCGCAGGGGCCGTTCGCACCTTCCTCTGCTGTGGGCCAGACGGCAGATGCGGCACAGATGGGCCATCAGGGCTCGCAGGGCTCGGAAATGCACGGCCGGCAATTGACTGACCAGCCGAATCACAGCTGCCTCATCACCGGCCTCTGCAGCAAGTGGGGGAGGAGAGAACAGAGAGACGATTTCGTTTGGGTAAGTTGGTGCATTCTTGAACACCTATTCAAGGGCTGCGTGTTAAAGCATGGATAAAGGGGATTCAAAATTATTATTTGAAATTTTCAACAATTTAAATTTGAATCAAACAAATTTGAATTCAGTCAACCCTCACTACAACGAAACTTACGAGGCACTGAAAAATTCTGTTGAAACAAAAACTTTGCTGTAGAGAAATTGAAAAAAAAAAAAAATGTACTTGACCTGAGCTAGCAGAACGAACATTCATTATCAAAATGTAAAAAATGTAGGCCGATTCCTTCTCTTTCCCAGCCGCATCATAAAGCAATTCTCAGACATTTATAGCGACGCCATCTTCAAGAGCATGCTGCAACAATGTCATCTGGAAACTAGCACTAACAAGCTATCCACCGTCAATATGATATCCAATGCCGCTGAGATGCAGATGTGATGCCATGGACAGGAAACTTGTGCCTTTTCAATGCTAATCTTATCCACTAGTCACGACTGAATAATTTTGTTCTGACCGGCGACCACACTGGCCAAGCTAGGAAAGAACGAAAAGCATGGCATCGTTAAAGGTATCGATCCACAATTGCACCAAGCAGCAGCGTGGACAACAAAGCCACTGAGCTAACTAAGCTTCAGCTTGTCTGCAGCTAAGAATTAAGCCAGTGGCAAAAGCAGGGCAGTCTCATTGGGTGTGATCAGTAAGCGGGCTCCAAACTTCAAAAGAACATGCTTGAGTGCACCGCCTTCAGAGGCAGCGGTGCGAACATGTCGCGAGTGGTCGATGTATGTTCTCAGCACTCTTTCATTAGAAAAACGTGTGAAAATAGTTGACATACGATTTTTTTGACGTCCGAAATTCCAGACATGCCTGATTTCCCAGACTCATCTGTGGCACTGTCAAGTTCGCCATAGAGTCAATGTATAGAAAGTCTGAGATTCTAGACGTTTATAGCTTTGCCATACGATTTTCTGGACTTTTTACCGCTAACTGCAGACTCAAATCACTATCGACGACGCTATTTCGTTAGTTTTTGTACACATCGCAGCTTCCGTACACTTGAAACCACCAGTGCCGGAATCCAGCACATGCCAATACGCTGCCAGCCGTAGAATAGGCTGCACTGTCTGTATAGCCTGTGCTCCGACAGTAAAAAAAAAGCTACGCTGTTGACCTATGGTCTGCCGTCAGCGTGCTTGCAGACTCACGGAAAGTGGTTACGCAACAGAGCCTCCATACCTGTTTTCGCTATGAGAGCTTTATAGTGGACGCCGGGAGGGCCGTAGCGCTCAAAGTGCACAGCATGTGTAACAAACTTCCACACGCGAACATTGTCTTCAACGACCTGCACAGTGCCGGCGTTTCGATTCCAGTTGAGATAACCCTTCAGGGTTTTGCTGAAGCTGCGTGCGGAATTGACCGGTCACGAAATCATTCTATGGTGTCTCCAAATTCAAAATTTCTGAATTACCGAACTTTTGCAGATTTTCCACAATGATTAAAAGCAAATTCCATGACCGCCATGTCTGTTTGGAAAAAACTGTGCGCTGAAAATAAACCCTCGGGTAGTAAAAAAAAATAAAAATCAGGCGCTCCATATAAAGTAAGTAAACATATTAACCAGACGTATTCAGAATGTTCTGAGCGCATGTGGTAAATGTGAAAAAATATGTATATCTAGCCAAAATAAAACCCCTGAGTCAGCCAGTGAGCCAGTCAGCAGTTCGATGTTCGGAAGAACCACGAAGCAAACACACCAGCTAGATAACCGTAGATGAAGGCCCGTGTGCTCAGATTTGGGTGCACGTTAAAGAACACCAGGTGGTCAAAATTTCCGGAGCCCTCCACTACGGCGTCCCTCATAATCATAGGGTGGTTTTGGGACGTTAAACCCCATAAATCAATCAAATCAGATAACCTTAGATGAATGTTTGAAGCAGCTTGCGATAGTCCGACATCACAGTCAAATCTACTAGGAAACGTAGGAGTGGTGCCATCTCGTGGCATCCGTTTAAAATGAGGACACGGGAGCCTGGCCAATTCTGCCACTGGAGTATAATTTAGTTTACTATAATGGCAATAGCCCATGCTGCTTAGGATGTGGATGACATTGAATTAGACCAATTCTGATGGAGTTGGATTAGATCTGATTCGACCTAGATTGCTGTATTTACTAATGATTTGCATCCCCGCCTAAATTCCACACCTCTAAAATATACTTCTCAGCAAAAAAAAAAAAAAAAAAAACACACGGGGGAAAAAGTCACAATAGCTACTACTCGCAAATCAGCCTGCTCCTCAAACATGGCAGCTGCCTCGTCGAACGACGAGGCAGCTGCCATGTTCACTGCAAGAACAGATGCGCACTGCAAAAATGTCTTTTTCCGGCCACATGCACATTTGTATTTCATGTCTCTGGGCTCTGACACTTGAAGTGCAACGAAAGTCTTCGGACGGCTGCAATGAAAGCTGGGGACAACGTTTAAAGCGCTGACGTTTGATTACAGTTAAGCCTCGATATAACGAAATTATTGAATTTCCGAAAAAATTCGTTATAAAGAGAATTTCATTGTATGCAGGTTCGGTACAAAAATTCATAAAGTAAACGTGCAAATTGTATAAAAGGGGGACTGAAGGCAAATCTAACCCCAAATACTTATTTTACAGTAAAAAACTGCTTTGTTATTGTGATAGCAAATGTGGACACTCTCAGCGGGTTTTCGCCGTCATTTTTGGTAACAAGTACAAATCGATAACATGCCCCCGCGCATCCTAACTTACACAAGGGGGTAAAAGCACGCGAGCGCTGCTGAAGCAGGGATCAAATTAGTTTTGGAGTGTATGGCAATATTGTGTAAGGATGTCTTAGTGCGTTGGTCACGATTGATGTTATAATTCGGCTGACGATATGGTCGATCAAAAGTAGTTAAATAAATGTGTGTTTGGTTTGGACAGACTGCGTCTGCTGTGTCCATTCACTCCAAGAGCGTGGTGGATCTCTCCCTATCCAGACCCCACACATTGCACAACATATGAACAGCGGTGCTCAATATGACTTGCCACATAGAAGCGGCCATAAGATATCGGCAGCATTGTTAATGTTAAGGGGGGTATCGCAAAAATGGCAAAAAAATTGATTTATTGAAAATGATGTCTGTTTCCAAAATATCTGCACTTAAAACCGCGCAGAAGTGCTTCGGAAAATTGGTTTGACCTTCCTAGGTAGCAAAAACTTTTCTAGAAATCGCGAGAAAACAGAGATTTGAAGAAAATGATAGCTTCACAATGGCGCTCCCGGGAGCCGGCTTCGTGGGCTCATCGAAAATAGCATTTCTCAGAGTTCAAATTTTCCGCCTCAGCTGGCCCCTCCCTTTAAAAACAAACGCACAAAAAGCAAATGTTTGAAGGCTGTTTTGAGGACTCTAATTGGATGTGACCGCCCTGTCGACCCAGCTCGCCTCGCCATTGGCTTCATGCTTCCTTCGGGAAACCATCGTCCGCTGCTTGAGCGTTGCAAGGACATGGCAGTCGAAAATCGCTACTTTGCGACGTGTTCAGGGCTTGATGATCACTTGGGATATATTACCCTTTAGTTGGGAGCTGTAAGCGGATGCTCGATCATATTACTACAAGTGCGGCACGTCATTGGAGTCATCTTTAGGCCTAACTTCGCTGACAACAAAACGAACTTTGCGGAGAAGAACAACGCGCTAGCGCACTCGTGACAACGTGCTTCTTCGTAAGCAACGAAGCACATCACTCGCTAGTTCCTCGGAACTGCGGATGGCCATTGTACGTATCGGCAGCGGACACTGCAGGGAGGCTGCAATCTTAGTTTTTCATTTTACTCCCTAAAACATTTTTCGTAAGATTTCTTGTTTGTAGTGCAAGTGTGCTCATAGCAGTGTCGCCAGAGAAAAAGTTAACTACAAGATTTAGTGCTGCAAAAAAATTACTCCTGAAAATGCCGCCCCCTTCAGCATACATTTGGCTGCCCATACAGTAATTACCAACTATTTTTGTTGTTTTATAAATCCTCTAGGCTCTCCACGAAATTCAATGAAGAAATAATTGGTCTCTCATCCAGTTTTTGTGGTATTTCCTCGAAATTTTTATGGAGGCACTGTGAGACCATTCTTAGTATTTGGACCAATATTCATCAATATGCAACCAGAAACAAGAAAGATCGTTTTCAAAGGCATGTCCCAACCCAAGGGCCTCCTGTTAAAAATAGATGCCAGGATTTCTTACGATGGGCTAGAGCCAGAGGTAAACAAAGTGTGTAAACAAAAACAAAACACCGCCCTTGAAAGGAAGCTGCACAGCCTGACATGTTGTTAGACAGCCGAGAATTGAAGGTGATGCTTGCAGAGCAGGTTTGTAGACTGTTGATGAATGAGATCTACTATAAGCGTACAAGAGCAAACCTAACCCAGATGTTGATGAGAAAAAATGCGCAGCTGCACTGGCAAAAGCAGCAAAGTTGACCGATACCATATGAAAGGCACAATAGTCCGCTGAAAAAGCAGCGAGTGCAGGTACGTGAATGCTTTGAAGAATTGAAAAGGAGAACAACAAATGGGATGGTAGTTCAACAAGTGTGGATGCTCGAACACATTGTGATGCATTATGATGTTTTTCCTTTTAACTGTAAGAGCGTGTCCAAATTCAGCTAGATGAGGCACTGCTATACTGATTTAACGATGCTTCTACATGAATTGAGGCGTCACGGAGAACACTGCAGCATCAAAACAAAAACTGTACAGATGTTTTGATGCGAAGCTCACGGCAGGTCTACCTTCTAGCGCCTCGGGGTGCAAGTGGCACGCTTAGCTATCTGCATGGCATTGTGAAATAGTTGCAACAAAAAGCGACTGCTACATGCACGCGTGAGGGAGGAAGGCATCTTGGAGTAGACACCAGCGACGCCTCGTCTGGATGAATTTTCGCACCCTCTCCAGCACGCCAATGCTAACACCTCTTCTTCTAGCCACCATATCGAGGAGTGGTGCACAACGAGCACCACCTAGACAGTGTTGTAGCCCTTAGTAGCCTAGCCAACACGTGGCACACACGTGAGGCCGCCAGTTTGTGGACAGTGCCATTTCAAGTCACACTTCAGGTGGTCTGTGTGTGGCGCAGCTAGATGGTGCGAGACAGGGGGTGTCATTCTAGTGCTGCTTATAAAAGGAAAGTTGTCCTAGTCGTGAAGTCGTTGTCCGACGCTCAACCCAGGCATGAGTTTTAAGTGGATGACAAAAAATATGCGTCACCGAAGAGGCTGCAGCATGGAATGACATCCCAGACACTTTGTGCGCTCTTTTAAGAAGTGCGACATACTCAATGCGCTTGATGGCACCAAGGATTGCCTACCCTTTCAAAACAGCGACGACGACTCGGAAGAACACCTCTGCTCGGAATGAGCGCGGCACCTTTATAATGCGAATAATTAGAGGCACTACGAAAAAAAATGATGACAAAGAAGCACAAAAGGACTAGCGGCTGTATGTTTCTCGAGTTATTTGCATCAGGCACCAACTGCTTTGTTTCATCTTAACGTTCAATAGACGTTTTCTCTTTGTGAACACTGTCTTCGGTGCTTCATTTGGCCTACATTCGAGGTAGCTTTCCTTTTTCTTCTTTTTTTTTTTTTTTTGCCGGGCTTCAGACTTTTGGCAGTCGGCTCAGTAAGGTCGAAAATCGCGAAAAAAAAATCAACATCTTGAAGTGGACATTTTCGGAATCTGCAACTATTTTTGCACTTATTTGAGAAGCTTCTAGTTTCTCGCGCCATTATTTCTGGCACAAAATCAACTTATAACACCCCTGTGAGATGAATCTGAGCACAAATAGACACTAAAATCGCGATTTTTCCACGCCGAACCGTTGCCCTTACACACGAGCTATCGTGGTCATCTTGGTATCGTTTAAAAGGGCAGTTCTTCATATTCAATTTCCCGCCACCGGTGGCTCGCCTTGCTCATTGGTTTTTCAGCAAAAACGCGTCATCGAGAAGCACGACCGCACCATTCTATTGGCTGCTTGGGGCACGTGACAAAACCTAGGCATCCGATTGGCCAAGTGGCGTTTCCAGCGTCTGCTTCTTCTTCCTGACGCGCACGGACATGCACCATTTTGTCATGGTGCTGTCGACTGCCTGTCGCAGTAAGGAAGTTCCGCAAAACACTAATTTGTGAAGCGGGTGTGGCGATCGTTCATTCGCTGTGAACTTCAGGAAGAGCCCCGCTATGGCTCAGGACAGCGAGGATAACAAACTTGGAGCGTTCAACGGCGGTCGCCGAGTCACCGGTGTAGACCTCACTCATGTACACACCCGTCGGTTGTTGACAACGTCGCTGAAAGCGGCCGTGTTTTGGAGCCTAAACAGTTACAGCGCGGCAAGTAAAAAAAGCAGAAGTGAAGCTACGAGAGATAGCAATCTTTGCAACGATGGAACAGAAGCGCAGTCTTATTGCTAAACGCGCCGATGCCGCGGGTTCCCCCGTCTGACGAAACGACCTCGTTTGCGGGTGAACTGCGTGACGGGTCGTCAGAGGAGTTCACCACGCGTCGCAAACTACAGAAAATCAATGCGTTTACAGTGAATGTGCTCACCGCCCGTGCAAAGGAGGCTACTGGCAGCAGGTAGAGTGCTTGTAACGACGTGTCCGCAACGAACATATAGCGCCGCGGCCTCCACTCTAAAATGTGGCAATCTTATGTAAAAAGAACACTAACACGTCGCTGCTTTTGCAGCCTTGAAATCGATAAGCGAGTGCGCGAGTTTTGTCTGCGACATCAACAACTCAATCTGGACAAGCCAGAAAACATTGCTGTATCATACGACGGATCGCGGATGACGCACGCACCTTCGTCGCACATGGGCGTCACCGAACTCATAAGCGGCCTAGTTGGCAGACGAGCCTACGGCGACGCATCAGCTTGCAAGTGGGCTTCTGCGGAAAACATGCAGCGGGCATTGAAAAAACGTCATTTAAGTGATGCAAGACAGGCGAACTACATGCCTGGTGGCTACTAAGAAAGCTGAATTTGCAAATCATTGTAAATAAACAGCTTTGCCATGCTACCATCTGCCCAAAATGGAGTTGTGTTATTGCATGATGTCTTAGGATTCAAAATTTGCTGTAGTTGCAAACTTCTCTAAAAGATATCTCTGCCTCCAGAGCTGCTAGGACTGTCATTTTTGTAGCGACATGCAGCTGTACACAATGGTAGGTGTGAATTTTTGATTGAGATCTTCACAAACACATAAAAATATTTGGCACTCCTCAAGTACAGTGTTCCCCTTAAGGTCGGCGTGGATTCAAGCAAACACGGTATTAAAAAAGTATGTTTTGGCTTGCATTCGTTTTTTTTTTTCAACTGCCAGATTTTTCCGACGTTTTCCCAGTTTCTTGAGAATCTGAAAAATCGAACCTCGGCTGTATTTCGACTCGTTCTGGCCGAGTAAGCAAGAGCTGGGAACATTTGAGGATACAATGCATTCTTTTGCTTGACTAATCTTGTATGCTTTTTTACTCTCCGTTCGTTTATGTTGTAGCACAGACTGCCGCTCGTACATGCGGTGGTGCGTGAGTGTGCTCGATTTCGTAGTGCCAATGACATCCGCTTGCCGCTCACTAACAGCTGTACATTTTACTTATTGCCTTTTAGGTGACGACTTCCTACTCTGTCGTTTATCGCTCCCAGGCGTGGACAAAGCTAGAAATGTTTACAGGGAGGTGCTGGTACATAAGCATCAACAAAATCAGCCTGTTGCGACTAGTGGATGATCAAACAGCATTGAATACGCATAAGTCCCTACTCCCCGATACCACGCTTCTATCTCAGCGTTGTCGAATACCATGTGATGGCAGACAGCTGCTGGTGTTAGGGTGTTAGTGAAAGTGCTAGATTCATTCACGAAAGTCATGGCCATTTATTCAGCATGCTTTTAAGCATGGCAAATCTATGCATATGTGAGAATCGCGTCGAGATGTTGCTGGCAACGAAAAGAAAGCAGCCAACACTTTTTGAATTTCAGGAATAAAAGTTCCGTCGTATTGCTAGCTCAAGTCAGCTATATTTTTCGATTTCACAACAACGAAATTTTCCCTACAACGAAATTTTTTCCGAGGCCCCTCAATTCATTGTAGCGGGCTTAGACTGTATAGTCTTCAAGCTCGTGGTTTGAATGCACTCATGGCTTTGTTTATCGTTGTGTTTTGTATCAAATAAAAGAATAGATCATCGTAAACTTCGTGAGCCAACTTGAATAGGCAGCCCTAAATATGACAGGGTTCTGAACTCCCTCTTGCGACAAACGGTCTCCAGGCCTTGCGGAGCCAAATGGAGCCAGAAGAATGAAGCTTAACCTGTGTACTACTCATCATTCTCATGCTGGTTGAAGCACCATGCGTTGCAGCTCTACGATTTATCTTTAGTGAACTTATAGGAAACTCTACGAGGAGGTATAAACCAACTAGCCCTAGAAAAGTTTTGCCAAGCCATCTTTTTGTGCCCTCACTTGCTGCTTCCAGAAAGCGTTCGTAAAAGTGAACCGGGATGATGGGACTAGCCAGTTCCCGCAGGTACTTCTTCAGGACTCCCACCCAGCAAGCCAGGTCATAACTTGGCAGGTCGGCGTGGGGATCTTGTGCCAGTCGCAGAGCCAACTCCTGCACCCGTTCGGGCATGCACGGGCTGGCATAGACTTCATACGGGTCAACCCCCGTCCTTTGACACAGAGCCTCGGCCTCGCGCAGACACCGGGCCAAAAAGGGTGGCACGTCAGTGCCGGGGTGTTCGCCCCCCAGGTCTCGCCAGAGTGCTGACAGTGCGAGCAGAGCCTGTCGGGGCCGTGGCACGGGCGGACGACATGCCGGCAGGCCTCGAGTAGCCGCACACGACCGGTGGCACACCAGTCCGCACTGGCGACACAGCAGTCCCTGGTGCGCAAGGCCGCGCAGCAAGTGCCGGCAGCTGTCGCATTGTTCAAGCCCCGGTGGGAAGCTCCCGCACTCCAGGTCGTGGTCCCCCTGCAAGTTTTTAAAAATATTTATTTAGTCATACTGCCTCACTTCCCCACAGGGAGGGTGTGGAATTGAGTTGCACAAGAATAAACATGTGAAGAGCATTTGTAGAACTACATGTGTAATATATAGTCAATCCCGGATATATCGAACTCGAAGGAAATTGCAAAATAGTTCAATATATGAAAAATTTGATATAAAAAAGATGCAGGCTCCGAGAGCTTACCTGTAGCGAATCATCCCCTACAATAGGCGCATTCAAGAATGACGCCGCAACTTATTTATTTGCATAAAAAAAAAATCGATCTCCTGCTTCGTTTTTGAAATGTTAAAGACACTAGTCTCGATCTCATCAAGGCTGCCCAGGTGAGACAGCCCAGTTCCTTCCATGCGGCCGATACAACAGTGAATGATGCCAAACGCTGCTGCCAATTCAGCGACGGAGTACGCCCGTGTAAGCAGTGCCTCGACCGGAAGATCCTCCTCATCACATGAGCTGTCGCCTGGGCCTTCTGGGTCCCTGCGACCGCAGCTACTATGTCCTCGTCAGCAAGGACATTGCAGCCCACTTCCACAAAATTGTCCACAAAAACTTCGTGTGGGACTGCTACTGAAAAGCAGAACAACAACTCGCAATAGGCGTCATCTATGCGCTCGTCATCGTCATCTTCACCGGTTTCTGCAAGTTCCGTCGTTTCGAAGCCTGCCTTGCGGAAGCAGTTGACCAATGTGTCCGTCTTCATGTCTCGCCAGGCATTGAAAATCTCCGCGGGGGAAACCTTCGCGGAAATTTCTGGTCACTCCTTTGTCATCCATGGCTGCTGACAGCTTCGCTTTCACCAGAAATATTTTTGCCAACTATATTGTAGCGCTGCTTAAATCGGTGAAGCCACCTGGTGTTGTCAGCGAAGGGGTTTCCTTGAGCGCATGAGCAAACTATTTGGCCTTGTCGATCAGCATCCTGCCATTTGCCGGAATGATCTTCGTGCGCACTTCTAAAAACAAGGCATAGAGTGCCTTTTCTACATTACCAGGGGCGAAAGTCCGCACATGACATGCTCCCGACAATCACCGCTCTGCCGCCTTTGCCTTTGTTCTTCAACAAGGTACTCAGAGTGCTCAGCGGTACCCGTATCATATCTCGCCCGCCTCAACACGCTAAATAGCCTTAAACTTCATCAATGCAAAGCCAAGGGTCTTGCGCTTCTTGACGCAGGCCATAGCTACACAAGAAGTCGGCAATTCAAGGAGTTTGCAAAGACTTTGCGCACCATGCACGCAAAAGAGAAATGCTGCACATGTGGTGGTATGTAGGCGATGCGACAACGAAAGCAACAAAGCGCTCGTGAGGCGATAGCCACATGCGCAGGGACAACAGTAGAAGGCGCGAGCTGTGTTTGGCTGATCATAACTCTCGAAACAGCAACAAAAAATAGAAGAAAAGGCAAACGGAGGAGGACGTCTGCTTTCGGCTCCTTCGTTCCTGCTCTACGAGCCAATGGGTACGCAGAGAAAACATGAGAAAGAGAAACGAAAAAAAAAAAAAAATGTCAGGTTTTGGTGGAGGCGTCGTGCTGCACAGAGGTCACTGGGCGCCCCGAGAAGTGCACCTTCCAACTCGCGCACGAAGCTGCACTGCCGCAAAGATCGCACGGCGTTTGATATTTGCGAAAGGAGGGAGGGGGAGTAAAAATACCGTACGATATAAACATGCGAATTTGTATTATTCTATAAAGGAATTTCAAGGGGAAAACTTACAAGTTCTATATACCCGAAAATTCAATATATGTGGGTTCGATATATCCATGTTCGACTGTATTTTGGGCGTTCAATTTTCGAATTTTCATACTGAACTTGCATAAAAAAAAAACTTATTTAAATGCATTTTCCAGAAAAATTGTCAATTTTGTTATATACAGGTTTTACTGCACATATATTCAAGGCTTATATTAATGCACCACAACTATTAAAACGGCTTTCAAAAATCGCAATAAGGGTTAACATCACGATTTGCTTACAGTATGCTTTAGAAAAAGGTGACGACTTCTTTTGCAAGTGATTTTTTTTTCGCATACCTGACATGATTGAGACTGCGTCATTTGCGACGCGCTGTCGTTTCTTTCGTGCACTGCGACTACAAAAGCATGGCGTTTCAGCCCGGGCATTGTTTCTGGCATCTATAGCCATTTCGTCAAAAACGCCGGTTGTTTTTATGCGTCCGCACCCTCACACTTCAGAAGCGTTTTTCTAAACTGTGGTCCTGCGTGATCGCTTGTGCTCAGTGGAAAGTTGTGTTCCACAAGATACCCCATGAATAGGCATTCTACACTCACTGATCGCACTGCTTTCACAGCTCTTTTGGAAGAAACTTTCAATGTCCTCAATGAATGTTTCTCAATCAACATGAGTTGCTGATCACCTACGGCTTCAATATTGCACCAAAGCCTGATCATTGAGATTGCTGATCACCGAGCCATCAATATTGCAGCCAAGGAGCACCGTCAGCCGGTCTGCTGCATTTGCCTCCACGGCACGCTTTGCGCTTCGGGCTTAACGATTTCGATGGCTGCACACGAAAAAAGATGTCTGTTTCATCAGCATTGTAAATGTCACAAGGCTCGTACCCCTAAATGAAAGCAGATAATGTGGACTTTCAATCATCGGCTGTTTCCACGTTCACACTTGCCGCTACTCCGCTTATCGTTTTGTTAGCGATGCCGTGCCTCTTGCGGAAAAGGTCGATCCAGCCATTTGACGTCGCAATATCAGTGAGGCCAGTCTGTCGGCCATTTCCATTACCTTCTCATGTAAAATGCTGCCGTCAAAGTTGATACCGGCAATGCGAGCTTGCTTGACTTTCGAGCCCAAGAGAGTGGCATTCCCTTCAATCTCGGCACGCATCGAGATGATGCTGTTGAACGTTGACTGTGGCAGCCTAAAAGGTTTTTGGCAATGTCGAACCTTTTCCGCGCAGGCTGCTTGTCGATTGCTTTAAAGGGGGACGTGGCAATGAAAATTCTTTCTTATTTATGAAACAACAGGGATGAAATTTAACATGAAGGAGTCATTTGTTGTGCTGATATAACTGAAATCAGTTTAGGCAACAGTAAAACCTCGTTATTCGTAGTCACTGGTTCCGTGGGAAATCTTTCAATTAAGCGGGTTTTCAAATGAACAGAGCATTCAAAACAGTTGGTCATTTACTGTGCCGGTAGTTTGTGGCTTTAAAGATCATGTTTTCCTGCAATACGTGGTCACAGTTTTGCCGCAAACAAGGGGGAATTCTAGACCTAACTGCCTTTACCGCAAAACAAGAAAAAAAAAAAGTCCGTCCAAAATTCGCGCTTGCGAAAAACAAGGCACCTTCATTGCAGCACAGTAGTGACACGCGGGAATATGCGACCATTCGCCCATTTTTTTTCTCGTGAAATCAAGAATTTAATGAAGGACAGTGTGACCAAATTAGCAATGTGTTTTCGCAGGAAAACATCACCCTTGAAGCTTTCGACCCAAGTTTTCAAAGTAGGCGTTGCAAACAAGAACTCCGCCAGCTGTGCAAGTGCACAAATTGCTGGAGCAACTGGCACTCAGATGTTCGCAAACATTGTGGATTTCTCCAGACTGTCCTTTACAATTTCTTTAATTTCCCAGAAAGAATGGATAAATCGTGACGCGCTGACGTTGCGAGAAACGTGCGACATGCTGCCCGCACGTCACTGGTGTATTGCAATGAAGTGTGTTTTCCACAGGTGCATATTTTAGTTGATCACGAGGCCGCGTGCTGGAAGTAGTGAGGCATGGGTGCTTCAGCTACCATTCATTAGTACCACTAAAGTACATTGCCTTGTGGCTCTTAAGGTTCGTCGTTTCCGCGGATGTGCGGTGAAATCGGGATCGAGAATGACTGACAGCAACTGCTCAAAAATCGAAACCTGAGAAAACGGAGCTCAGAAATATTGGAGCTAGAAACTCATAAAATGGAACTTGGAAGGAAGTTGGCTTTATTCTTCAGTGGAAAAAATGCATCTTTGCGGCCATCTTGAGCTCCAATCTGTCTTCTTTTATGATGATGCCAGTATGGTGGCACTTTGCCAAGGAAAAGCTGAAAATTTGCGTTCTGCTATGCCCAATATTCACATAGCTTTTGACGACAGGCCAACAGTAAAATGCTTGTTTCTCAACTTCTACTACTTATTTTGATCTAAAATCACACTATGATGTAAAATATGCTATCAGGATTGCAGAAAAAAATTAATTGAAAAACTGAACATTTTTGCCAAATTTACAATTCCCACTGCCACGCCCCCCCCCCTTAAGGGGAGACACGGGTATGAAAGGCCGAAAATTTTCCAGAAAACCGATTTTTTGAAGTATTTTTTTTTCATAATCATTAAGGTCTAAGGAAGCTGTTCCTAAAATAATTTAGCCCTGTAATGTGTATTTGTCGAGTTGTTGGGTCGCAAAGTCAGTTTGATGACCATTTTCGCTTCCGAAACCACCTCAAAAATGGTCGTATTTAACGTTGCAGCTCGCGAAAACCCCACCAAGTAGCGCAGCCATTTTGTTCTCATTTTAAAGACGCATTTTTCTATTATCTGTTCCTAGCAGAATATTGTTTTTAGTCTAGCAACAACGCAAGCTATCGCGCATAAAGAAAAACTGAATACTCGCACATCATTGGTGCGTTTTTGTCACGTGGGGCAGTTCCCGGTTTCCTATTGGACGCGAAGGGATTCGTCTGCTAGACAGCGGCGTGCAAGCCGCCATTTTGCGTAGAGGCCTAACAACGGCTGTGCATTCGGTGCAATGGCAGGCGGTCATCGGAAGTTTCGGAGTGCTCATGCGTTCGGAAAAAGGCGAAAACGGCGTCCGAGAGCCCGCACCTTATCACCAGCGAGACCTTCTGCCGCCGAGAACTCGGAAGAAGCAGGCTGTGCCAGCGCTATCATCGCCGCGGCACCCGCGATCGCGATAGCCACGTCCCAAGATCACACGAGAGCTGTGCGCGTCGACACTCCCCTGGTTTCCGAAGCTGAAAAAGTGGCCATCGAGGGTCGTGCGAGCGATGTTCTGCAAGATCTTTCATCCAAGTTTGCCACAAAACGCAAGCGGTCTTTTTTTCGAGACTCGGATGGAGCCGCAACGCCTGGTACGCCGTTCATCGTCGTTAGCTTAGAGTTGGTCAATGCACTTCTTGAGTGTATGAAGTGCGGAGTGTGTGGCGGGCCTGGCAGAATCTCCAAGGAAGACCGCGAATATAGCATAGCCGCGAAACTTGTTCTCACATGTGACGAGTGCGGTAAACTGAGGACTGTGTGGAGCTCGCCGAGAACAGGGAAGGGCGCAGCGCACGGCCCCTTCGAAATTAACGTGCTCGCGGTTCGCGCGGCATGATGATGAAAACCATTTATTATAAAAGAGAGGTACGGGGCCAAAGCATGACCCCGCTACATGGTCGGCGTCCTTAGTCCGGGACACCGCATGACGAGGCCCCTACTCGCGCCCATCTCACCAGAGCCCGTTGAGACTCTAGTGATGAGCAGTTGAGGAGGGCAGTCTCCCATGCCTCTCGGGAAGGGGTAGGAAAAGGGGGTAGGTGGGGATTTTTCGGACATGCCCATACCATGTGGAAGATATCACACATCTCCCCACAGTGTGGGCACCGCCCATCTGTGTTCGCATCGAAATGTTTTAGGATTGCAGGACAGAGTAGAGTACCTGTCTGCAGGCGCCTTAGAGTTCGCTCTTCCGCCTTACTCAGCCCCTTTGCAGGAGCCGGGTAAAGGCGGTGAGTGTCGCGATAATAGGTCAGAATTTCTTTGAACCGCAGCAGCGGTTTATTGGCCTCCGAGTCATAAGAGCCAAGGTGAGGAGCCCGGTGGGTAAGCGCTCGGGCGGCCGCGTTAGCGGCCTCATTACCTCGTAAGCCCTGATAGCCAGGAGCCCATACGATGCGTTTCGGGGCTGGATCAGTGAGAGCCCGTTTTAGAATTTGGCTGGCTAGGGGGGATATCTCTCCTACCAAGCAATGCGCACATGCTTTCCGGGAGTCCGTGATGATAACTTTCGAGTTGGGGTCCGCAGCAGCAAGCGCTATCGCGACTTCCTCAGCGCGCTCTGGATTTTGTGCTCGGAACGAGAGCCCATTGACATGCTTTTCCCGGTGAACTACAGAGGCCGTGTAAAATCCCGTGGGCGAAGGCCCTGCTATATCTATGTAGAATACACCAGGTCGGGAGCCGTGTTGCCTCTCAAGCGTCCGAGCCCGCGCCTGTCTTCTGCTTTCGTGCGTGTGCTTATCCATGTTACTGGGGAGTGGAGCGACCGAGAGCATATGCCGCCACAGTTCCGGAATACGCTCCGCCTCCTATGCAGTGCAAGTGTGCTGTATATGTAAGCGGTTTAGCAGGCGGCGCCCGGGAGCCGTCTGCACGAGCCGCGTATATTGATTCATAAGGTGCGCCTCCCGCAACTCCTGGTAGGAGTTGAGCACACCTAACGCCCTCAGTTTGGCGTTGGAAGTGGCTACCGGGAGATCCAGAGCTCGTTTAGTAGCCTTACGAATGATGGCATCTATTCTTTCGTCTTCTTGCTTGTTAGTGCGAAGGTATGGGACGGCGTAGAGGATCCGGCTAGTCACGAAGGCATGGGCGAGCCGAAGCGCGTCCCTGCCCTGCAGACCACCCCGCTTGTTGGAAACGCGGTGGATCATGCGCCCTACCTGTTCGCCTATTCTCTTGAGTTTCGCTATAGTGGAGTCCGGTCTGAGTCTGTTGTGAATGAACAGGCCCAGAATCCGGAGCTCCTCCACCTCTCTGATGGGAACCCCAGACAGGGAGATGTGTATGGCTGACTTATCTCTTGGCTTCGCTCTAACGTGCAGAAGCTCTGATTTGTTTGGAGCACAGTGGAGTTCACAATCGTTGGCATACGCCTCGACTATGGATGCGGCCTGCTGAAGGCGTTCCTGCATTTCACCAAGGCTCCCTTCAGTGGTCCAGATTGTAATATCGTCGGCATATGCTGCGTGTTGTGTGCCTTTACCCTGGCCAATTCGCTTGGAAGGCGCATCATAGCAATGTTGAAAAGGAGCGGTGATAACACTGCTCCCTGTGGGGCACCCCGTGTTCCCATAATGTACGGGCCATATTCCTCGTCCTCGATCCGAAGAAGTGCCTGGCGTTTAGAGAGAAAATCTCTGACATATGCAAAGGCCTTAGCCCCGCAATCGGTGGAGCTCAAGTTAGCCAGGATGCTGCTGTGTTTAACATTGTCGAAAGCCCCCTTCAGATCAAGGGCGAGGATGGCTTTATCATTGTGTTGCATACTTATGGGTACTTATGGGCTGTATGACGGCCCTACGGGGCTGGAGAAGGACGTCCTGTGCAGGGGGCCTGCTTTGGGGATAAAAGTCACAAGTGACGTTTTCCATTCGGAAGGGAGCGCACGGCCGTCCCAGATCTCGTTCATGTATTCCAATAAATGGAGGTAGGCTGTGTCACGGAGGTTTGCCAACAGCTTTACTGTTATGCGGTCCAGCCCCGGAGCCGTACCCCTGCGCATTTTAGCCGCTTTAAGGTCATGCAACTCAAAACGGTCATCGAGTTGGTGGTTAGGCTTACCAGAGTACGTGTACGCCGGCCCAGGCGGGTCCTCCGTACGACAGAGATACCTATCGCACAGAGCATCCGCAAGCTGTGCCGGAGTGCCTTGGTACCCTTGGAGAGCTCGCCGGAGCTGCTTCTGCGCCTCCCCTCTCGTTTGAGAGGGGTCTATGAGACTGCGAAAGAGACGCCATGTCCCCTTCGAGCTCATCTGACGAGCTGCGGCGTCGCAGCGGGCTATCCAATTTGAATCTGAGAGTTGGGCAGCATACGCTGCAGCCTGTTCCGTGAGTTGGGCTATGCGGATACGTAATTCGCGATTAGTCTTCTGCTTTTTCCAACGTTTTGTTAAGCTTCGGCACGCCTCCCACAAGTGTAGGAGGTGAGTGTCAACTGCGGGGATTTGTTCGTTGGTTTGGAGGGTAGTAGTAAGTCTTTTCTGAATGTTGTTTACGTGTTGAGCCCATTCTGCATAGCCTCCAGAAAATAGTACGGGAGGGATAGTCTGATTGCGAAGTTGGGTCCAATCGGTCAACTTGGCTTGACCGCATTTTATATGAGCTGACTTTTCCAGGAGTGTGACCCGGAGAAGGCAGTGATCACTGCCTAGAGAATCGCCCAAGTTCTCCCAGGTAACATCCTTAGCATTTTTTACGGGAGAGAGGTCCGGACACGTGTCACGGGTTACCGAGTTCCCCACTCGAGTGGGGTACGCCGGATCCGTGAGCAGCGTGAAGCGAAGGGTGGAAATAAGCTCCGCCAGCTTACATCCTCTGGCCTTCTTGTAGTGATAGCCCCAGTGAAGGCTGGGAGCATTGAAGTCTCCCACGATCACTAAGGGGTCCTTGCCTGCCAACTTGATCGCCCGGAGGAAGATTTCGCTAAAAGTTACGCGGGGCTTATGCGGGGGGCTGTATATATTTAGGATGTGTATTGACTGGTCGCGACGTCTGAGAGGCAGTACTCTGACCATTGCAGACGTGCCAACCCCACAGTTCTTAAAGTACTACAGGAGATGACAAAAAATACTAAAACCAAGTACAAAAATACTAAAATAGCGCTTTATTTTCTAAGAACTGGCTTAGATGAATGGAATACAAAAGAAACATTTCACAAAAGAGGCACAAAAAGTTCTCAAGTCTCGGAAGTGGAGGGGTGGGCTAGCATAGAGGCCGTGGCAGCCTTGGCCTTCCTCAGAAAGTCCTTGTCAAAGACCTGTTCGTGGCACTTTCCCGAGTGTGACTGGGCACATCTTGCGACAAGCAACTGCTCCACAGTCTTTTTCGACATGGAGGCACGGAACTGGGTGTGCGCCTTTTTCACTTTGCAGAAGACTCTTTCACACTCCGCATTACTATGCGGGAGTGTTAGGACTCCCAACATAAATTTTGAAAGTCTGGCATACTTAAAGCTGCCATCCAAATCTCGTAAACCGGACACCGCCCGCCATTGCTCATCAATCTGCTGCTCCTTAGGTACTTCAGCGGGTAATTCTTCCAACTGAAGACGCGTGAACTCTGCCTGAATGTCGTCCAGAGCAGAATTCACATCTTGCCCCTCTTGAAGTGGTAGCAGCACTGGGAAGCGGTTGATTAAGTACTTCACATCAGAAAACCTGGCGTGTTCAATGGACGCAAGCCTTGCTACTTCTGCACTCTTCAACAGCTCACACTTCAGTGGAAATTTCAGGATCATGTACTCCGTTGCTGCAACGAAGAACCTTCTTATATGTGTAAAAAACTCTTCCCTTGCTTCTTTTTTTAGGCCTTCCAAGGTCTGTGTGGTCCGACTACCAATTACAATATCTTCATTATCTCTTTGGCTGACGGAAGATTTGTAGTCAACGTCAGCCAACACATCAGCTTTTTTGATCACTGAAGGTTTTACAAAACGCAACATGATCTCTCTTAGCAAGTTACTAAGCACTTCACGCAGCAAGTGCACTTGAGGGGCTCCAGACTGCAAGAACACGTTCACCTTTTCAAACTCTGGGATTACAGACAGCAAGAAGTCACAGTATGCTCTATTTGCATCTGATGAAAGAAACATAAATAGCCTTTCTTCTCTGTTTAAGACCTTTCCTGGACGGTTTTGGGTTCGCTTGGGAGCTGTATCGACACGGGGACATTTGTGTCCAGTCTTGGTCTTTTGCTCGGATGACGGCTCTCCGCTTTCTTTGCATGCTTCTGAAGGTCAGTGCGAAGGTTACATGGCTTGCTGGGAAACTTGGAAACCTGCCCGGAGGGCCTTACTTCACTATGGAAGAAACTAAGCAGTGGCTGCCACTGGTCCACAAGCCGTTTCAGGCTCCTTCCAAGAGAGAGCCACCTGGTGCTGACATGCTTTAAAATTTTCTTGGTCTCTACATCGTGGAGAGACTGAAAAGCTTTCAGCTTGTCCTTCCTTTTTGAGCTTTTCTCGAGGTAGTAGAAAATGTCAACTAGCAGCTCATCCACATTCAGTGGAAGGCATGCTGAGCCTTTCTGTGCCACCAGATTGATCAAAATGCAACAGCAGCCCATGATGGCAATGTTCTCATGGCTTTCTTTCAGCACAGCAGCCACTCCGTTTTTTAATCCAATCATGACTGGCGCGTTATCACACGCCATGCCGATGCAGTTCTGGAGCGGTATCTTTTTGCTCGTTAGCGTGTCCACAACAAGCGCACCGATGTTTCGTCCCGTGGAGTTACCTTCCGAGGGCAGGCATCGCGAGCAAGGCAGTGCGAACAGTACTATCACAGAACGTCACCACGATTGGATACAGTTTTGCATCGTTGCCGGCGTCATTGCTCCCGTCTGTGGCGACTGAGAACGGAGCGTGCTGCAAGTGACTTATCACTTCGGCGATAGCTTTATTGGCCATTTCCTTCACAATCGCCGTAGTCTTCGTACGGGCGCAGGCGTAGTTCTTAGCTTCCTTCGAGTCCGGAAACATTTTTCGAAAGAGGTCTCCAGCGTGATCAGCAGCCGTGAACGGCACGTTGTGTTCAATCAGGAACGCAGTAAAAAGGCACTCCGCTCGAGTTGTAGTATCGAGATCCGCTTTGCTGAAGTACCCTCCAAGTTTCCCGTTAGAGTCCACAAGTTTCGCCGAGTCTTTGTGTTTCTTCGTATTCACATGTAGCAGAATATCCCGGCGACCAGCGTGCGAAATGTTCACATCACAGCAGCACAAACTACAAAATGCGTACCGCTCACCTTTACGCGACCTCTTAATAAATGGAAAGTCAGTCGAATAGCTGGGAATAAAAACTTGAAAGTATTTCTTCTCAGACATCTCGTGAGCTGCTAGGGCTGAACCATACGCTACCGCTCCGCAAAAACATGTGCGAGGCACCTCCCGCAGCGCATGGTAACAAAGAAAGTCGAGCACATTTCCGCTATCCGCGAAGTCAATGTCTTTTGGCTTTGGCTTTGACTCTGGGTATAAGCCAATACAGTGTTGCCTGCATAGCCCCGCAAAAAAAAAAAGGCCAGATTCAGCTGGTGCAGTTGACTGTCTGAAGCAGCGCGTTCAGTTTGCGAACTTTTCGACCCGAAACATGAAAAATCGTAAAAATATAGTTGTCATTACGATACTCGTAAAAATGTGCTGAAAATCGGGCACTTTACGATAAAATCGTAAAACTTGGCAGGTCTGCCATTGTGTATTCTTGTTCAGTACTTAAGTTTAAATCGACCTGAATCGCGGTATATGCCTCGCGCGGCAATGAGCACAGGAAACAGGCAAACTGTGCTCAACGATATTTTTTCCGCCCTAAATATTTCACGGAGAGGCCTGCACACCAAGACATACCAGGATTATGTGAAATTGAAAATGAACCCTGCCGCGTAGAAGGCTGCCGCGCGCGTTATTGATGACTGCGCGAGCACCGTGAAAACGTATTCCGAACTCAACTATGGAAATCCTGGAAATATCGTTTCCTTTGATGGGACTTGGCTGACCAGGGGCCACTCATCACATATTTGTGTAGGAACCGTGATTGAACTATTCACGGGTTATGTGCTAGACTTCGTCGTCTTATGGAACTTTTGTTTGGGCTGCCAGCTAGGGCCGAAGGAGGACAACCCAAGGTATGCCGAGTGGCTAGCTGGTCACACTTGCCAAAAGAATACCTCCAGTAAGCCAGGACAAACGGAGGTGGAAGCAGCACAAATTTTACTTGGCCGCTCATTGGAGAGACATGGGCTCCGCTACACAACCATGTTGTGTGATGGAAACAGCCGGGCCTTCAACAGTCTGTAGGAGGCACAGGTATATGGCTTCGTGCCAATAGAAAAAGAGGACTGTGTCAACCATGTGCATAAGCGCATGGGCACAGCACTACGAAACCTCCTGCAAAAACAAAGAGCCGAAGGAAAGCCAAGCCTTGGCGGCAAGGTCGAACTGACACGCGAGCTGGTCACAAAGCTCACGTCATATTATGGATGGGCTTTACAAAGCAACCAAGGAAGCATTGAGGCCATGAATAATGCTGTCTGGGCAACCTTTTATCACGTAGCATCTACTGATGCAAGCCCTCAGCACTCTCACTGCCCAACTGGCGAAGAGTCATGGTGCGAGTACAACAAGGCTGTTGCCAAGCAGGAGACCCAAACGAGAGCCTGCACCCCGTCATCTGGTCACTCGTGTCCAAAAACAAACACGCGTCGCTTTTCACCGTTGAAGATGCTGTGGCCGAAGCTGTCGCAAGGTTCAACGCTGAACGCTGTCTAAGGGAGAGCAGATGCCGCCATATTGAAGGAGCTGCTCCTGCAGCAGAGTGTTGTGGCCGCTGAAAGATGCTCAGAAAAGGACAGTCGCCGACTAGTGGCATCGGAGAAGAAGCATGAGCATGCTGAAAACTTCAAGCATGCCATGAAAAGAAAGCGCACCAAGGAGAATGATGATGACTACATTCCTGGTGGCTTCTAACATGGTTAATACACCGATTCACACCTTTTCTTGTTAAATATAAGTGCTCAGCATGTTCCTAAACTTCTTTTCTCGTTTTCTCAAAACAACATTTTTCATGACACCCTAAGCCATTGCCCACAGTATCTTTTGATGTAGCAGTCCGATTTTGATAATTCTTGCAGCATTTGAAAGCTTATACATTGATTAGTGCAAGAAAAAAAATGTAACATTTTTATTTATAATAGTGATTTAATTAGCAACAAACGTAAGCAACAGTTTCAGATTTCTAATGAGTATACTTGTTAAGGCCATAATTGGTACCAATGAGGCTAAAAATAAAATTATGGTTTTGTTGCACTCCCTGGTTTTCATGGAATGCTGTCATATCAAATTTGTGGCAATATTTTATGAGGAAGATGTCAAAAGCCTGGGCAGAATGCAAGTTTATGTAACAGTCAATATTTAAAAATCTAAAAGTGATAGCAAAAAACTAATTGCGTATTTGTTTTCAGCTGTGAAAAATACATATTGTATTAAAATTTCAGCTGGAAATACTGAATATTAAAAAAAGAAATTTTCAGACCAGTGTCTCCCCTTAAGTAAGCCCAGGTTTTTCTCAAGAGAAAGCGCTTTCCGCTTACGCGATGCCATTAAGGCTTGACAAAGATTTTGCTGACAAGTTCAACGGTAACAGGCTAAGCGCACACAACAGCGACTGAAGACGAGTCGCAACGTGTGGCGGTGGGACTGCCACACACTTCCGGCATTACATAGTGAAACTTCTGTTGTAAGCACAGGTGATAGCACTTTTCACAAATGGCCATCTAGGGGGGGCCTCTGAACTCGTCTGCAGCTTCTTGCAGCTTGTTTCATAGCCAAGCTAGGCCAAGACTGCCAAACGTCAAATCAAAATGGCGGTGCCCGGGCGGGTTCGGCAGACTAGGTTGCGACGTAACAGCAGGGTTTCAATACATAAATTTCCATGAGAGCTATGCCGGGACCGATGAAAGACAATGTAACAGCTGAGAAAACACAGCAGTGAGAAACGTAACAGTCGGGTTCCACTGTATCCTCTGCGTTGCTTGGATGCACCAAGCATATCGTGTGATGGTGACCACTCTCAACGTTGTCGTCGCAGTCTGATTGACATGTGGGGTTTAAAGTACAGAAACCACCATATGCTTATGAGAGATGCCGTAGTAGAGAACTCCGCAAATTTTGACCACGTGCCACCATGTCTAAGCCCACAGGCCTACAGCATTTTCACCTCCATCGAGAACGCAGCCGGGATTCCATCTCCCAACCTGCGGGTCAGCAGCGGAGTACCTTAGCCACTAGACCACTGCGGCAAGGCGTCGTCGCGGTCTGAACTCGAGCGTCTGTCTTGCGGAACGTGCACGTCTTGTGATTTACCGCCCGCTAAAGCTATGGCATCAGGGTTGCCACATGTGCTTGAGCGGGTGCGTTACTTGGCTGTCGCAACATGGAAACCTTGGTGATCCTTTGCAATATGCACTGTATTGTCCGCCAGTAAATGATGTGATGTAAGTGCATATGAGAGTTGACAAAAAAAGCAACCAACAGAACCTGCTCGCGCGACACAGTACCTAAGTAAACAAACTAGATTGGGAAAATATGTAGTGCTGTGTGCATTAAAAAGTGCATTGCGGTTACCTGGTGTGTGTGATTAATTTGACGTGCGTGTAGTGACACGCTGTGCCGTCTTGCCTGAATAGATTTCTCCAAACTCTTGCTTAAAATTTCTGCCTTGAGATTTCCCCCTTGCTTGAAAACACAGTGCGACATTATCCTTACAGCGAAATGAGGCACGCTATATAATATCACTGCATTGATCGTAATCGATGCAGCAATCACATATCTGTTGCACTGATTGTGATCTTTACCGAAGCTACGCCGCTAAAGCTAGCGAAGAAAAAAAGGGAATATTTCTTTTTTTATGGCATTATATTGTACTCAAGGATATTTTATTAAGAAGTGTTACTCTTCTGTAGCTTTTTATTTGCATTTCATTAGTATTGCGCATGTATGTTATGTAGTGATAACTTGTTTATATTAAATTTGATTTCCTTGAAAGAAAGCATGAAAGATGCATTGCACTCTCCTGTGAAAGCAAAGTCTGGCTTGCAGTTCACTTGCATTCACTGGATAGAGAAAAATTTCTTGCTTGCACAGACACACCTCCAGCGAAACTTAGTCTCGTTTTGAAAAAGTTCAATACTCCAGGGTTGCAGGGATCATGACAACCCCATAAAGTGCAAGAGTAGAAGAAAAAAAAAGATCAGCTCAAGCCACCGCCACTGTAGCCAGTATATTACCTTGGCATTAACTAAATGACATGTGCAATGACTTCCCCTGTTAAACACAATAAGGGCTATGCACTTTCATTTCGATCAATCGAGACATCGAATGAAACATTGTCGTTTGCCTCAAACACAAAAACAAGCCCAGTTGCGCGAGACGCACATTCGGTATTAATGGCAATACAAGCACAAAAAATTCACAAAGTCGATCTCGGATCACTTCTCCATTATTTTCCTTGGGTCACAGTTGGCATAGTTACAGAAGACAGCGAATAAATCTGGCAGCGAAACTTTGATAAAAAAAAAAGTGAACCTTATGAAATGTGATTAACGCCCCTGTTTCATTTTGTAGAACCGCAAAAGAATGGTGCCTAATTTCAAGCATTACATTACATGTGGCAATGTTTGTTTTAGTACAACCATAGGTATCCCACAGAGACGTCGCCTTCAAGAGATGTACAATGCTTCTCCAAGGATTCAGAGATGAGCGCGATGGGGATTGCAATTTAAACAACAGATTCAAACAACACAACACTATTGCTAAGCTGACACTGAAGTCCGTACCTTCTCAAGTTTCTTTACCGAGCTGTGATTTATTTATTTGAATATCAATTAAATAGTTCAAGATAATAGTTATATGCGTGAAAATTATCGCCATTGTTTGGGAACTACTTCCATTGTAGCGTGGAGGCATAAAAATAAGGGCAATGTGGCCTCGAGAATGGAGCTTATATTTATTCTTAGGTAGTCACCGCATATTTGCAACTCTAAAGAACGCTCGTGTGACCTGGCAACACTGATCGAAAAAACAAAGATGGTAAAACAAAGATATTTGACATGATCAGGGCGTTTCTCGAAGTTGTAACGCGTCCGCTTTCTTTCCTAGCCAAACTGGATTCCCGTGGCGAACTTGCAATATTCGGACATCGTTGCACGCAAGCGATTTCAAAAATGGTGTCGCGCTATGCTTCTCAAGCACATAGACGCGCGGCAGCAGACGACACCAACCAGGTGCACTGACCATAAGTCTGCATTTAGTCACGTGCACAGAATACCCCAACGTAGTCGCACTGGGACTTTTCCTTTACGCCAGTGGTTCTCAAGTGGGGGTCCGCGAAAGCCTCACCCACTTACACCTCCCCCCCACCTAAAAAAAATGTCACGCTTCAACTATGTTGAAGCACGACTGTGCCACGCATTGATGAACTGTCCAAAATGAAGTGATGTGCAAAGTTTGATGTTTTCGGTAGCAATAAGAGGGACATGTTTCACACGCCCCAGTCGTGTTAATTTACGTATGTATTCCCCCCCCCCCCCCCCCCCCTGCAAGAGGCTCCCCATCACTTGTACAACGCCACAAGGGGTCCCCGACACATCCATGGCTGAGAACCACTGCTCTACACAGTATTACTACACAACAAAAGGCATACGAAATAAATTATGGCAGGAACTTCAAAAAAAAAAATAGTTCTTTCCGACGTGACCAATATAGTCGCGACAGCTTGCGCGGTTCAGTGGCGTCGCGGCTTGAAAAACAGCCCATTTTTGCGCTTCTTTCACTCAAAACATAGAGCTCATGGTGCTTACATAAATTGATATTGTGACCTAAATATTCATCCGCGATGCGAGAAACTTTGTCAGAACATGTGACAGTGTTCGTATTTCATGAAAATGCCACTTTCAAAAACAATTTTTTTCGCAATTTTTTTTCGTCTCAAAGACTCGTGCCCCCACCCCCCACCCCCTCATAAGGAAAATCTGGTGCAGGGATCGTACAGCCACCATGAGAATGACGGGCAGTGCACGGATTTGCTTAGTTCTCATGCTTGCGGGCTTCGAACGCACTTGTGGCTTTGTTTAATTTTGTGTATTATTTTGTTTCAGGTAAAGGAACAGGCCGTTGTGAATATCCGTTGTGATAGGCCGTTGTGAATATATTGGTGGGCTCGGTGACTGTGCAACAGTGCAGTTCACTAATCCGTTTGCCTTTGCCATGCAGACCTACGCCCTCATCGCCGCAGTCATGCTTTCTGGACCTGTGCTGCCCCAATCTGCAGCCTCGCTGATCCTAGCGACTCACAGTTGCGGGACCGACGCAGGCAACTGGACACGCCACTTCGTTCACGTTTCAGCGTGCATGGAAGCGCCACCCCTCAACCTTTCCTGTCCTCCCGAATACCTGGTTTCATCGCGGAAAACAGCATCGCCACCGACATCAGCCACTGCCTCGCCTATAAAAGACCAACACCGTCCGCCTGCGCTCTGTGGGCTCGGTGACTGTGCAACAGTGCAGTTCACTAATCCGTTTGCCTTTGCCATGCAGACCTACGCCCTCATCGCCGCAGTCATGCTTTCTGGACCTGTGCTGCCCCAATCTGCAGCCTCGCTGATCCTAGCGACTCACAGTTGCGGGACCGGCGCAGGCAACTGGACACGCCACTTCGTTCACGTTTCAGCGTGCATGGAAGCGCCACCCCTCAACCTTTCCTGTCCTCCCGAATACCTGGTTTCATCGCGGAAAACAGCATCGCCACCGACATCAGCCACTGCCTCGCCTATAAAAGACCAACACCGTCCGCCTGCGCTCTGTGGGCTCGGTGACTGTGCAACAGTGCAGTTCACTAATCCGTTTGCCTTTGCCATGCAGGTCAGTAATTCACACTGTCTATTCGCTAAAAAATCTAGTAATTACTTTTTGGTACAGTCTCCGAGCCCACAGTGTTGCATTGCCATTGCCGCTGAATGCGCGAGTGTCATTTATTCCTTGTTGCTGCAAGCCGGTGACGTTGAAACAAACCCCGGACCTAGTACCATTCAAGAAGTTGCCACCGAATTAAAAAAATTATCCGCTGGTCAATCCACCGTTCTCACCGAATTAAAAGAGTTGAAGAATCAGTTGCAATCAACTGATAAAGTAATAACAGACTTAGGTAAACGAATAACAGATCTTGAGAATCACTTCAAGTCCCTTTCATCTCTTAAAGTTGAAATGGACAGCCTAAAGGCTACCACACTTCAGATGTCCCACCAGATAGACAGCTTATCAGCCCGAGTGGACGACTCTGAAAATCGCTCCCGTAGAAACAACTTAATATTCTATGGCATTCCCGACACTAACCCTTCCGAACATTTCACTGAACCGGAAAAATTAGTCATTGCTCTTTGTGCTGATCACATGGAACTGAATATTGAATCAAAAGATATAGACAGAGCACATCGTCTTGGCCGTCACGCTGCGGGCAAAGTAAGGCCGATAATTGTAAAATTCAATACTTTTAAAACAAAGGACAAGATTCTTTCAAACGGCCGCAAACTTAAAAACACCGGTTACAGCGTTGGCGAAGACTTTTCCGTAACAGTGCGAACTGCTCGCAGGCATGTTATCGCTTTCGCTAGGTCCCAGTCATGTCCATTTATGTTGACCTTCAAAACACTACGCATGGGCAAAAAACGCTACATATTTGAGGAATCGTCACAAACCGTTAAAGAATTACTATAGCTAGTTCCTCGCAATCCAAACGCGCGTCATGGCCCCAGATCCACCCCCCGCCCAATACTTTCGCTATCAGTTATTTTTACTAATATACGCAGTTTTCTTCCAAAGCGAGACGTCATTTCTAATCTTGTTTTCTCGTCGAGCAGCAACATACTAGTTTTATCAGAAACATGGCTATACAGTGACATTAGCGACCATGAAGTTCTTACAGACCTTCCAAATTTTACAGTGTTTCGAAAGGACCGTATAGACAGGCGAGGCGGGGGCGTGGCTATTGCAATCAGCAAAGATATTTCTTGTAATGCGCTTAACATTCAGACTGACCTCGAACTTATATGGCTTCTTTGCCATGCCACTCCTGAAACTGTTTTAATTGGTGCCTGTTATAGACCTCCCCACAGCACTCCCAACTTTGCTAGTAAGCTTAACGACACGTTAAATGATTTAACTACTGCATACCCTAACGCCCGCATTCTTCTTTTTGGGGATTTCAATCATCCTCTCATTGACTGGGTGAACCAAGTTATTTTGACGTCAGGAGAACCCGAAGCGCACGACTTTCTTGATGTGTGCCTCAACTTTAACTTAACCCAACTTGTAACTGAACCAACTCGCGTAACTCAAACGTGCGCCAATACCCTTGACCTAATACTAACAAATCACCCTGACAGCCTTTCGTCCATTACATATCTTCCAGAAATTAGCGATCACAAGGTAATTCATGCTGAGTTTACGTTCAAACCAGTGTCTCGTCAGAAAAGTAAAAAAACTATACGTCTTTATGACAAAGGAAATTACACAGCTATCATTGATGAACTCCGCTCTTTCTTTCCATCTTTCGAATCATTTTTCCAAAATAGATCAGTGCAAGATAGCTGGCAATTATTTGCGGACAAAGTGGATTATCTTGTGAGAAAACATATACCCACATTCAATTTCCAGACCGACACTCAAAAGCCCTGGTTCACCAAAACATTAAAACGCCTAGAAAACAAAAAGAAACGCCTCTTTCGTTCAGCCAAACAGAAGGGAAGCCAATGCGCATGGGAAAAATACTATGTAGCCGAACATGACTACCTAGGAAAGATATGCGAAGCAAAGCACTCTTTCTATAACTATAACTTGCCGACCATTCTAAAAAGTGATCCACGCAAGTTTTTTGAAATAATCAACCCTCACCCCACGCAGTCTACTAACTTCACCAACGATGCCGGCAGACCTGTAAGTGACGTTGATTGTGCAAACATCTTTAATAGCGCATTTGGATCAGTGTTCACAAAAGAAACAGACATTTCATTTTACATGCCGACTTCCACTATCGAACTCTTGATGCCACCCATCACATTTTCCGTGTCTGGTATAATATCTATAATTAACAACCTAAAGCTGTCGTCCTCCGCGGGTGTAGACAATATTAACTCCAAGTTCCTCAAAAACACTGTAGATGTCTGTGCCGAATATTTATGTTTATTGTTTTCGCAGTCACTTGTCACAGGCCAACTGCCCGACGATTGGAAAAAAGGGAAGGTCATTCCAGTCTTCAAAGCTGGTAACAAAAATTCGCCTCTAAATTATCGTCCCATCTCATTAACTTCAGTGCCTTGCAAAATCATGGAACACGTCATATTCACTCACATTATCAGTTTTCTTGACAAGGTTAATTTTTTTCATCCTGCACAACATGGCTTCCGAAAAGGGTTTTCATGCGAAACTCAACTAGCACTTTTTGTTCATGACCTTCATTCCAATCTCGATAATAACCTTCAAACCGACGCCATATTTCTAGATTTCACCAAAGCATTTGATAAGGTACCTCACAAACGCCTGTTACTTAAACTCTCCCACTTAAACTTACATCCCGCAGTCTTAATCTGGATCCAAGAATTCTTACATAACCGTTCCCAATCTGTCCTTGTAAATGATCAGCTCTCCAACTTTATTCCAGTTACATCAGGTGTCCCTCAGGGTTCCGTCCTTGGCCCCTTGTTATTTCTAATATATATTAATGACCTACCAACGAACTTAACTTGTAACATACGCATGTTTGCTGATGACTGCGTTTTGTACCACACAGTAACGAATGTATCTGATCAAATTAGCCTCCAAAGTGACATTAACCAAGTGCAGCGTTGGTGTGAACGGTGGCAAATGGAACTTAATCCTAACAAATGTAAACTTGTGTCGTTTCAGCGTCACCATAACCCGCTCACCACTTCCTACGTAATCTCTAACACTCCTGTTCAACTTGTGCAATCCTACAAATACCTTGGCCTAACTTTGTGCAGTGACCTAACTTGGGCTGAGCACATCCGAACTATCATCGCAGCTGCTAATCGCACTCTCGGCTTCCTAAAACGTCATCTGCGCAACACACCCCGCCATGTAAAATTATTAGCATATCAGTCCCTCGTAAGAAGCAAGCTTGAATATGCATCGTCAATTTGGAGCCCACAACACGCGTATCTCATTGCTGCACTCGAATCACTTCAAAACCGTGCTACTAGATTCATTCATTCCTCATATGCCTATCACATTAGCGTGTCATCTTTAAAAGAAGAAATTGGCCTGTCCCCTCTATCTTCCCGCCGCCGCATTGCCACCCTTTGCTTGTTTCATAAACTTTTTCACAGTCCACTTGCAATCGAACCTTACATTTCCCCCCCATTTCGCAGGTCATATCGCATTGGCCATGTCTTTCAAGTTGCCCGTCAACGTTCCCGCACCGTTACTTTTGCTGCCTCATTTTTTCTTCGTGCAGCAAAAGACTGGAATGACCTCCCCCACCATATTGCAGCAATCACCTGTCCATCAACATTTATGCATAGCGTCACAAGCCATTTTTCAAGCTAATTCATGGCTTTTTTTGTACGTTTTTTGTAACCCCACCCCTTATGTAATGTCCCCCTGGGGACCTTTAAGGTAATAAAATGAAATCCTGAGCTAATTTGACTAGGAGAGCGTAAAAAGGTCGAGATGATAAAGCATATCTGCTGAATCTTTGCTGAAGAACTTCGTCTTGCAGCAAAGCAGACTAAGGCCACACGGAGCGAAGCAGAGCTGAAAGAACGTAGACTGAACAAATCTATGCACTAACCATCATTCTCATGCTGGCTGAAACACCGTGCGTTGCAGCTCTCATTAACACTAGAGTTCTCTCTATATTACTTATCAGTCACTCTATGCTCAACAAGATAATGGCACCCAGACGCCACCACAATGAAACAGTTCAGGGAATGCAGGGTGAACCAAATGGACCAATCGCTTCGTCATTACATTCAGCCCATGTCCTCATCAAATACAACATGGTCAAAAACACAGCTAGAATAAGGTACCTGATGGAGCTGGCTGGCCGAGGCGACCAATGCGGCCGGTGGTGGAGGAGGGGCTGCACGGCACAGTTCGGCCAAGCAGCGCAGCAGGGCATCCTGGGCAGCCTCCTCCTTGAGGCCTAGGCTGCACAGGCGCTCTCGATCCAGGCCGGCCAAGTCTGCACCTTTGAGCTCCCGGAGTGCCTCCCCACCGCAGGACAGCATGTTGATGGCTGCCAGCCACTCCTGCACGTTTTCACTGCTCCACTCGCTGAGGGACTGCACCAGATCAAGGAAAGACGGGGAAATTTCAAAAGGTACTGACACGAAAGTTTTCAGTTGACAATCACCACGTAGTGCAGCGCAAAAAGCAGACAAATTCATTCCAACTCCCCCAACAATGTTTTTTTTCTCCATCAGTTGTTTTTCTGCATCACATGAAAACTCACGCCATCAAAAGCCTAGAAAATCTGCTGCTAATCATGAGTGCATCCTGAAAGAGTAGTTAAAGTGTGCTTTTAAAAGTAGCTTCAATTCAAACTGTATTGTGTGTGGGGTACTGACACCCCCTGTGAAGTTGTTTGCGCTACGTGGTGCAAGTGTCTCACGCAGAAGCCGTATTTGGGGGTCACAACTATAGGGAACTGACGCTCAAGTTTGCAGAGCAATGACAACGCCACGTCTGGCCCTGGCGGCGAGCTCTGGAACACTTGAGGAGAGACGCGGTAGAGGTCGCAGGCGAGTGAGTGTGTTTCGCCAAAACGGGAGCGCGTGCGACATGCGCGCAACGTGTTCTGCAGTCGCTGTGGGGAATTCAGGCGCCGTGCCGTTCAGCTTGGTGCACTAAAACGAGAAGCTCGCTGTGCAAAGTTACCTTTGCGCGATGAAAGAAGCGGCCCAACGGAAGCGTCACCGAGGTACGAAGTATTGTGTTGTGGGCTGCCACGACAATGCAGAAAACACCAAGGGACGCTCTCCCTGTGTAGGGCTGTATCAGTTACCCATCTAGTGATGACTAAAACTTCTCGGACATTTTAATGTCATGACCGTACAACTAACGAGAGCCACCATTCGCGCTTACGGTCCGACGTAGCAATTATGTGCTGATGACTGTTATTTATAGAAATGCATGCACTAAGACTGACTCATTTGCTGCAACAAGTTTTTAATGAAGTTTCATTCTGGTGCCCTAGATGGAACATGTGACTTGTTTCTCGCACCTCTAGTTCTATTGATGTTCCCAAATACCTAATTAATGATAGTGTCTCAGTGTTTTCCGCATTTCGATTACGCGGCGCGCCCCAAGATTTCGGTGCGTCGAGCTGACAATAACCATGTGGGGTTTGAAGCCCCAAAACGACGATTCCATCATGCGGTACGCCCAGGTTGAGGGCATCGGAAATTTCCGACCATCCGGTGTGTTCTTTAACGTGCACGTAAATCAGTGCATATGAGCCTCAAGCATTTCGCATCCATCAAAACGCAACCGCGGCGGCCGGGATTTGATGCCGTTGTCAGATAAAAAGGAAACGCGGCGCCGAGGGCGCTTTGTCTTAGAGTCACACATAACTCATCAACCTATCATCACATCCACACGACTGTCCCGGCATGTCTTCCCCCCAGGGTCGTGTGAGGGGAAAGTTTTTGTTTCGGGCAGAACCCGCGTTTAACGGGTTTGTTGACTGAATGCAGCGCAAAGCACGATGCCCGTGCGAGCACGAAAAGGGCACATGCCAACAACGGGTTTCGACAGTGCGACGCCATCAGGCGGCGAGGCTTTTCGGTCGCCACCGCCGCTCCAGTGGCTCTCGCAAGCGTAGTCTTGCTGTTGCGCAACGTTCGGACACCATCCTCGCTAGAGATCGTTCGCAAACTGGCACGTTATGGAAAAGGCCAAGTGATCCTAGTTCCAGCAAACTAATTGGATGAGGACAGACGACACACCGCTGAGCTAGCAGTTTAACGTTTCTTAAACTTTTCCTCGCATTTCGTGCCGTCTGTCTTTCCGTCCTCGTTTAAGTAGATGGCTGGAACCCCCTCGCTATGTGCAACCAACGAACTCAGGCAAGCGCACTTCTAAGGGTTAGGTTGCGGCGCAGATCGGTTTTACGCTCAGGGCCGAATAGCCGATGAATTTGATTCAAGTGTGGCTGACGGGTTGCACTAAGCGCGACGAGCTCCGAAAGTTAAAGCGACGACCTTGCCGGCCCCGATTACGTGACGCGGGTAACGTGCTTGGAGAGAACACTCACGACGGAGCTGCAGAAGACACCAGGGCGTGAAGCAGCGGGTTCCCTCGGCGGTAGGCAGGGACGTGACCCGGCGAATCCCGAGCACCCGGCGTGGAAAGATGCCCCGCACTCTGCAACACGCACAGCACACACAACCCACGGGCACAAGTCACACGCCGTGGCCGTCGAGCAACGCCATTCGGCACGAAGCGAGAAGAAGGCCCAGCCGAGGCGGCGCCAGCGTCGGCCCAGTCAGGTGACCCACGGCCAACCGGCGGCCCGGACGCCCCAGTTGCTAGGCCCCTTCCCCCTTCTTGCGCGCTCATTCTCTCTCTGACTCACTCACTCACCCTGGCAGCGCTTGCCTTGACAGCCTAGACCCCAGATGTAGTCGTCGCCTGCGATACAAAAGGGCGGCGGCAAGTCAGCGACCACTATCACACCGTAGGAGAAGCAGCGTGAAAGATCAGGACAGCAAAAGGCACGCATACAATCACACGCAGCGATGTTCACCCTTCAATGCTACCACATTGGCGCGTTTCTTACACCTCACTCCATTTCGTTATCCTCGCGGCAAGCAAACATCTAGCCACAAGAGCGTTCTCAACGCTATATCCAATTTCTTAAGCGGGTCTAACATGTTTGAATGTTAGGTTTAGTTGATTGGCTGGTTGGGCCTTAGCGGAGTGCACAAATAACCACGAGAGACGGCCACGAAGCGTGCGGCAGCAGAAGTTTTGAAAGTGTGCGAAAGAAAACAAGAAAAAAGGGGAACACCAAAAGGTTTGAAACCACTGTCCCTATGCAAGATCAAATTATGCGGCACCAATGGGGACGAAATCTCCAAAGGGGGATGATATTGGAGACCTGGGAGATTTTATCCACGCTAATGCAGGCAACAACACAGAACTTCCTCAATAACATCCTCAAAGCAGAAAACGCGTACAGTAAGCGCCATATTGCACACCCCCTAACAACTTATTCTGGGTACAAAGAATGCTTTTTACGTAACATCATATATGATGCAAAGGAAACACGACTTTTTTTCTGAGCATATCTGTTCCGATTTTCTTAACCCATGCGTGGTGTTTGTTTGTTTCCCTGGGATGATGGCTCATACCCACTCAGGGGGATTGGCCAAGAGAGTGTAGTGCAGTTTTTCTGTGATCATTTTACCTATGTGTAATGAATTGATATTATAATAAGACTAATGTAAAAAATAACATAAAAAGAGCAAACGAAAAAAAAAGTCAAGTTGAGCAATTTTGAGATTTGAGGTGTTATGATTACCAGTCAGCTGCGTTTACTTCACTCTGCCCTGGGGCGTGATAAATAATAATTTGTTGATTGAAGATCACAAAGGTATACGCTTGGTTGCCTGAATATAATCGCAAACGGCATTGAAAGCATCCCTGTGGCAATGTCCCAAAACTGAGGCACCAAAGCTTAGCGTCGTTTCCGCTGTCAATCTAACGCCTATTTTCAGAAATGGCATAACTAGTAACCCTTTTTCGAAGTATAGCATAGCGGCGACAATACAAAAAAAAATGATCTAGTAATTCCATTTCTTCCCAGAATGCGCAGAGGGGTGATGTTGTCTGACCAGCACTGTGTAGATACAGGTTTAGGGGGGGGGGACACGGCATCGAAATTTAGTAATTAAGACTTTGAGCTCCTGGACTGGCTCCAGTGGGGGTTGCCATGGAAACATGAGGTGGTTATATTCTGTCCATGTAGTTACTTTTTCTATCGTATCAGTGGAGATTGCTGATTTTCGATATCTTATTGCCGTGATATATTCAACATCTGGCAGTATGGACAAAACTAGTCCATCAAGTGCGGCTCGTGCTAAGGAATCGGCCAATTCATTTAATCTTAATCCACAGTGTCCCGGAACCCACAGTAACCTCAGAAGTCTCAACTGCGGGGGTACTAATGTTTTGAATGTGCTTAGAATTCGAGAGTTCTCTAAAGCTGTCAGAGCTGCACAAACTGAAAGAGAATCCCTCATTATGACTGCGTTGCTTTGATTTGATGGAAGTTTTTCGAAGAGCTAAAATAATCGCCACGAGCTCCGCTTCAAAAACTGGAGTAAAATCAGGCAGTCTCACTGAAAAGGACCAGTCAAGCGAATCAGAGGCAATGCCTACACCTGCCTTTTGATTATTTACAGAAGCATCTGTGGCTATTATATTTTTAGTTTCTGCATGCTCCAAGTAATCTAATATTTATTTATTATTTACTTATTTATTTACAAAATACTGCAGGCCCATTTAAGGGCCCCAGCAGGAGGGGCAAATATCATAACATTGCACATAGGTGTAAAACAGCAAGAACAAAAAGGTTACATCATATACAAAAGATACAAAAACATAGGTCATGGTTAGATACGCTCAAGTGCCTCTACAGAGCTGGTTAACGATTGAGGTAGGCAGTTTCAGTCGTTTATGGTTCGAGGAAAGAACGAGTATTTGAAAATGTTTGTTCTGGCGAAATACGGTGTTAATGAATGAGTTTGTCGATGCCGGGTTTGTCTTGTCGTAAGCGGTTTCAGATACAAATCACGGTTTACTGACAGCTTGTTGTTATTTAAAAGAAAAAGAAATTTGAGCCTGTGAGTTTTACGACGCTTGTTGGTATACTGTTTTCTTTCATAAGGTTTGTGGGGGAATCAGTTCTTCGGTACTTGGAGTAAATAAAATGTACTGCTTTGCATTGAATTAGTTCGAGAGCCTCAATGTTTCCTTTTGTGTATGGGTCCCAGACGATTGAGGCATATTCCAATGAGGGGCGTATAGCAGACAAATAAGCTAGTTTTTTTACAGTAGAAGGAGCATGCTTTAGTTTGTGTCTCAAAAGACCAAGTTTATGGAAAGACGATGCGCAAATATTAGAGATGTGCTTATTCCAGCTGAGGTTGTTTGTTAGAGTGACACCAAGGTACTTATACTCAACAACCTCAGCTAGTTGTGTTATTTAAAAATTTGAGAGATTGTAACTTGGCGTTTTGGGGGAATATATCATCATACTCAATAATAACATGACAATTCGAGTCATTAGTCTCAATTACATTTCTAATGTTCACATTTATACTTTGTAGATTCTTTTGTACAAACATTATCTGAGGTGTATGAAACCGTGGCCAATGAGCAAGAAAGAAGGCGTCTGGGTCTGATAAAAGGAAATATATTGGTCTGATAAAAGGCGTCTGATAAAAGCATATTGAGATCTTCTTGCCGGTAAGCTATAAAATTTTAAAAATGCTTGTACGGTCAAAATTCGAAATCGACAAAGTAGTGTAGGCAGGCGCGCTTCCTGGTACAGTACGTTGATAGCCACAAATCTAGGGAGTCCCAGACACATTCGTAGTGCTTCTCGCTCCAAGGCAACAAGAGGTTTCGTTTTATAAGCAGGGCCACCCGAGAATAATATGCAGCCGAATTCCATGATGGGGCGCATATACATCTTGTACAACGTTATCAAGGTGTGCCTCCGTAACCCATATTTCCGGTTACTTAGCTTGTGTAGTAAGCCTGAAGCCCGCTGTGCTTTGGTAGTTATATACTCTATGTGTGGACTCCAGTTAAGTTTGTCATTATAAATGATTCCCAAATATTTTATAGAGTCTACTTGCTGGATGGGTTCCTGTTTATATAGAATTGAAATTGAAATAGGTTCTGCAAGCGGAAACGCCATGAGCGCACTTTTGTTGACATTTAACGATAACAAAATCGACTGCAACCAAATTTCTAACATGTTAATATATCTTTGTAATTTAAGTTGTAGTGAGAAAATACCACAGTCAGCAGCGAAGAATGCGATGTCATCAGCATAAATGTAGACAGTAACTTCTTGATCTGTTGGAATTGTGCTCATTAAAGTATTAAATAATACTGGAGATAAGACTGCTCCTTAAGGAACTCCGCGCGTTTGTTTAAATCTAGATGAGGAACATCCATCCTTGACGCAGTAGAATTCTCTTGATTGTAAGAATTCTGCCACCCACTCAATAAAATATTGTGGGAAATTCAATCTCTTCAGCGTATTTAACAATATGAAGTGTTCCACACTGTCATACGCCTTAGCTATGTCAAGCGTTACTAAAGCAGCGTATTGCCTTCTTTTTTGCGCGAGCTGTATTCGGCTCTCTAAATCAGCATGGGCACACCAAATAGAGAAAACACTACGAAAGCCGATTTGATTCGGTTTTATTACGGAATTGTCTGCCATCCAGATACTTACTCGGCTATGTAGGACCCTCTCTACTAGTTTGACCATGTTAAATGCTAGAGAGGTTGGTCTGATATTATCGACTGTTAATCCTACACCCGGATTGTTTAGTATAGGAATCACCTTTGCTATCCTCCAATCCTGTGGCACCCATGAGTTTTTTAAGGAGTAGTTTAATAACATTGGCGACGTCTCGAGGCGATAAATTGAACAGAATTTTAATCATGGGTACTGTGATTCCATCTAAGCCAGGAGACGCACTGGGTAAATGTTTAATCACGTTGGATCCTTCAGTCTGTGTCACTTCGTCAAAGTCAGACTTTGTCGTAGACTTGTGCCACTTGTTTGGCACTACTGAAGTAAATCTGCTTTCCAGACGCAATAATATTCGGACGCATTTTCCTCTTCTTTCAGCGATTGCTGCACCTTATAACATTTTGAATGATGGTACGACACTTCGGAGCGCCCCGCCGCGGTGGTCTAGTGGCTAAGGTACTCGGCTGCTGACCCGCAGGTCGCGGGTTCGAATCCCGGCTGCGGCGGCTGCATTTCCAATGGAGTCAAAAATGTTGTAGGCCCATGTGCTCAGATTTGGGTGCACATTAGAAAACCCCAGGTGGTCGAAATTTATGGAGCCCTCCACTACGGCGTCTCATAATCATATGGTGGTTTTGGGACATTAGACCCCACATATCAATCAATCAATTAATCAATCGACACTTCGGAGCACTATCTTCCTATCAAAGCTAGGTATCAACCCGCGTGATGAGCGTCGCTGTTCATTGTTTGCGCGCAAACACTTACTGCTTCTTGTTCAGTGAAAGCATCATAATTGTGAAGTCGCAATATCCAGATCTGGTTTGCTGGTTTCCGCTTTTCACATCCTTGAAGTTTAACCTAGGGGTGAAGCTTGTGAAAAAAGACCTTTGCGAGACTTCCTTGCACTTGGAATTAAGTAAATATGACAGTCCTCGAAGAGAGTAGGCGCAGGGTCAGGAAGAAGTTTTCTGAAGCGGCGCCCAGGCACATAGCCTTCATCGAGGAAGTGTCAGCTGCATACGACAGTCGATACAGACGGGTCGTTGATAATGAGGTTGACCCTCGCAATATTCTTTTGCTATTTAGTGCACAGCTCAGGATTACTTGGGAAATGGCAAAAAGAAACACTGGGTGTTTTTCCCGAACAGGACTTGCAATACAGAACACAGCAATACACCATCACACAACTAATATATATCCATGTACGTACTGGGCATACTGAAAGTTGTGCGACCGTTTTCTCCAGTCGAGAAATCACTGCAGACAGAACACTGAGAAAGCATCGAACAAAAAGCAGCCGAGGTGAGCAAATCCTAGAATAAAGCAAGCCACACCAGAGAGAAAGGGATATTGACAACCTGCTTGTAGCAATAAGCCGCAAGAGAATTCAGCCAGATTTCTTAGAAGAAAAGCTGCGCACTTGCCGAAAAGCTGGAATGCTGTCAGTTTCTCTTTATAAACATGTTCTTTCATGAACTCGAAGTATAGCACAGAAATGATTTACTGGGGCAAAGCAGCTTGCGAGCGTATTCTTCAAGGATGTGGCTTGCAGTACAAAGGAACGCAAAAGAGCTTCCACACCACCACTCTCAGAGCGTAACATTCGAAGCGCTCATTCAGCAGCAAGAGTTCGCTTTCTCTCTTTTTTTTTTACTTTCTTTCTCCCTATACGCAATCATTTTTAACCATTAGAAATACTACTCACGCACGTGCTAAAGAGCTGTCAAGCTGCAGACTGCAAGTTTTAGCCCTGAAAGCCACCCCACATGTATTTGGAAAAATAAATAGCAAACAAATGGAGGGCGTGCTCGTTATTTCTGTAAGCGACCTCTCTTAATGGCGGCCTCGTTGTCCAACGAGACCAAGGGCCTTTTTTTCTTATGCGATTCTTAAAGAAAAAAGTGAGCCCCGTAATTATCTGCATCAGAGTGCGACACCTCAATAGTAGCTCACGAGAGAGGGGGATAAGGAGGGATTAAAAGGATAAAATTAAACGTATAGAAGTAGATAGGGGGAAGGAGAGAGCGTGGCGCAGGGGCAGCGACACCCAGAAGTAAGGAGAAGATAGGAAAGATGGACACTATCACAGGAGTCGGAGGACGGGGCACCACTCAGCAAGAGCTCTTGTTGGCGGTAGGAGATGGCATAGGGCGAGCCAGACGGCCAGAGCTGCGCTGTCGTCAGAGATCGCGGGGCACAACCGGTCGGCACGAAAGCCAGAGAGCGAGTCTCCATGGGCCAGAGGCATTTGGTGCTCCCTGCTTGCAGAACAGGTGTAGCATTGTTTATCTCCCTCTCCGATCGTTATTAGTGCTTTATGCCTCATTAGCCGATTCTTTCGCATTTCTTAGTCGCCCGATCTCACGCATTACGTGCGTCGGCGTTGTCTACATCCTCACTGCGCATGCTCGCGTAACGCGCAGCATGCTTGCGTCTCGTGCCAACTGTTTGGCCCCTCTCTTACCTTGTAAGGCCCGACGGAGGCAGCCTCTGCTAGAAGACACAGACTGTAGGCACTGGAACACATATCTCTGACGTTCTGTTTATTGTGCCTCAGATATGCACAATAATTGCTTTTCAATTGACAATCGCACAAGTGCAGCATGCTTGCGTCTCGTGTCAACTGTTGCTTCCCCCTTCTTACCTTGTAAGGTCAGACGGAGGCAGCCTCTGCTAGCAAAAACCGACTGTAGGCACTGGATCCCGCATCATTGACGTGTTGTTATTGTGCCTCAGATATGTGCAATAATTGCTTTTTAATTGACAAGCATGAACCCTGAAACTTGAGCAATATTGGTGGGCACTGCAGAAGGGGTTGAATTTTGGTCGTTTCGGTGGACAAACAGACAAGTCCACCGAGAGACAGGCAAAAATTTTTACGTCGAAGGTCCCCAAGAAAAAATATCGTCTTTAATAACAATTAAGCATTCCCAGACCATCTCTCGGTGCGGCGATGGCGTAGTGGTTAGAGCATCCGCCTCGCATGCAAGAGGTCCGTGGTTCAAATCCCGGTGCCGTGCAGTTCCCAACCGTATTAAAAAAAAAATCCGCGTGTTGATGAAACTGCATTAAGAGGCCTGGGGTGCGGCCTCACCGGTAAAAACCGCCGGGAACGCACTTTCTCACCAGAGTAGGATTGGCCACCCTGGTGCAGTATCTGGCCACTACCTCCCACATGCATACGTCAAATAACTCACGGCGCTCAGTCCCCAGCAGCTGCGAAGCAACTGACCACGGCGGCGGTCAGATCTGCAACGCAGCAGAGGGTGCTAAAAATCTCTGGATCCGGACAGGCCGCCATTGGAACCTGAACTTGGCAACGTTTAACGCTAGAACCTTATCTAGTGAGGGAAGTCTAGCTGTACTATTCGAGGAGCTTGAAGGCGTTAAATGGGATATAATAGGGCTCAGTGAGGTTAGGAGGACAGATGAGGCCTATACGGTGCTACAGAATGGGCACATCCTTTGCTATCGGGGCTTGGCAGACAGAAGAGAACTAGGAGTGGGATTCCTAATTCACAGAATCATAGCTGGCAACATAGAGGAATACTATACCATTAATGAAAGGGTGGTAGGTATCGTAATTAAACTGAATAAAAGATACAAGATGAAGGTAGTACAGGCTTACGCGCCTACATCCAGCCATGATGACGCTTCAGTTGAAAGCTTCTATGAAGACGTGGAATCGGCAATGAGTAAGGTAAAAACACAGTATACTATAGTGATGGGTGACTTTAATGCAAAAGTAGAGAAGAAGCAAGCTGGAGACCAGGCAGTAGGAGATTATGGCATCGGTACTAGAAACGCCAGAGGAGAGCTACTAGTAGAATCCGCAGAACGCAATAATTTACGGATTTTGAATACCTTCTACCGAAAACGAGAAAACCGCAAGTGGACATGGAGGAGCCCTAATGGCGAAAATAAGAACGAAATAGACTTTATAATGAGTGCACACCCAGGAATCGTGCAGGATGTGGAAGTGGTTGGCAAGATACGATGCAGTGACCATAGAATGGTACGGTCTCGAATTCGCCTAGACTTGAAGAAGGAACGACAGAAACTGATACGCAAAAAGCCAATCAATGAGCTAGACTGAGAGGGAAAGTACAGGAATTCAGAGTGTCGCTGCAAACCTGCACAAGAGTGGATGCAGCTACAGGTGCGTGCATTTCTTAAACACCAAAGTGAACTATATGTCAGAGCAAGACCGTGCAAAACTCACAGTGGGTGCACATCACTGGTGTCACTAGGAACAAGTCTTGCAGTGAGTGTGTCAAGGCCTCCCCAGTCGGTGGTGGGCTGCAAGACACTGTAACAGCATGGTGACAACAGTGAAAGACTCGCATAACTCAAAATGAGGCTGCACTCTATCCAGCTTATTTCTGGCCTAGAAAAATTCTTATGCAGAGATGAAAAAATATATATATGCTATTAAACCTTAAGACATTTTAAGAGGAACATAGCACTGTAGCATTTTTTTTTAATTTCTTTGATTTCTTCTTAATTTCATGAAACTTAGCAAGATTCTGAATATTCGTATTCCAATTTCATACATGCAATCATTTTTTCTAGCATAATTTGTAAGTTTTAAAATACAAAACATTTCATGTGCCTTTTTAGGAGAAGCTTCCTTTTGAGCAGAGATTTATTATAGGGACCCTGCAACACTTTTTGAGCATAGTCAGAAAATGCTGCCGATCAGTAGTAGAGACTCCCGACAACACGCGAGCGAAATATTATAGCGCAGCACACGGCCAGGAATTCACAATAAATTATCAAAGTCAGCTAAAAATTGCTTTCTCTTCTCTCAAAAAATCATGCAATAAGCCCAAAAATCACTTGAAGTAAGCCCATCTATCAGCCATTGGCTCATTTGAACATGGCGCACTCGAGCGTTACAGAGATTGCCGCTGAAAGTTGTCACTTGTCCACGCATGTGTGCGCGATCGCACTGAAAATGTCACGTATTTGAAGAAAAAAAAAAGTGGCAAAGGTCACAAGACGCGTGTGACATTTTTTGTTTGCCCCTCCCATCCCTCCCTACTTAGCTTCCAGCACTTTCGTCGGGTTGAGAGAAGAGAGAATGTGATTGCAGCGTGTGACAAATCTTTGTAACTCAGCAAGTACTGGATAGATTCTTAAGATTTTTGCGGCGTTGAATTTGTGAGGCAATACACTTTTCCAATGAATAATTTCCATGGTTACTCAAAAAAGTGTTTCATCGTTCCTTTAAGTAAATTGGCATATCACAATTTGTAATCAAAGCTGCATGCAGTGAAAAAAAAAAGTAGGTTGCTTTAAACCCATTAGAAGAAAAGTTACGACATGGTGAACATTTGAGAGTGTTATTCCAGCTTGAAATTGACTCCCTCACAAAGGTTTATAGAATAACTTTTGTTCAAATTGTAGTGGAGCATACGCACTAACGTGTATGCGCCTTCCAAAGAGAAGGAAAAACCCCGTGCTCTGATTGCACGAGAACCTGGGCCGCCTTTTTGCCAGACTTGTCGTACGGCCATTTTTCGTTGCGACTTCTCCGGTTCAATAAACGTCATCACATTTGGTGGAGGCTGCTGAGATCCCCAAGCAGACCTGGAGCTCCGCTCTCGCAAGTTGCCCGAGAGACCACTGCAAAACATGACTGACGCAGTCGCCGACCAGCCCATCCCAGCCCAGCCAACACCACCGGCTGTCCCGTCTACCTGCCCCGGCGCTACTCGCCAACGCGACCCACCAATCTTCAGCGGCAGTGGTGAGCAAGATGTCGAAGACTGGCTCTCCTTGTACGAACGCGTAAGCGCCACCAACAAGTGGGACAACGACTCTAAGCTCGCCTACGTTATTTTTTTACTTGGCAGACGTAGCTAAACTTTGGTTTACGAACCGCGAAACCGCCATCGCCAACTGGTCCTCCTTTAAGACACTCGTCACTGAAGCGTTCGGCCGACCAGAGGTCCGCAAGCTCCGCGCTGACCAGCGCCTGCGCCACCGAGCCCAGCAGCCTGGCGAGACATTTACTAGTTACATAGAGGACGTGCTCGACCTCTGCAGGCGTGTGAATCCATCTATGCCCGAAGAAGAGAAAATTTGGCAGATTCTCAAGGGCATCGAGGATGGCGCATTCCAGATGTTGCTAGCGAAAAGCCCGAACACGGTGGCAATCCTCGTAAGCCTCTGCCAGAGCTTTGATGAATTGCGCCGTCAGCGTTCCATCGCCCGACAGAGTGTCCCACCGCCGGATTCGATCTCGGCCGTCGGGCTCACAAATGCCAAGGTTTGCCAAGAAAGTCTGTCCAACCAGATCAAAGACTTCATCAGGGAGGAAGTCGCCCGACAGCTCTCCCTGCTGCCGCATAGCGACGCGCCCACCGCAAGCCTGCCTACGACACTGCAGCAGGCCATACGCACGGAAATTTGTGATGTCCTCCCTACAGTGCAGGCCCCTTACCCATGCACTTCAGTAGCACCTAATCTCTCAGCTGTCGGCTACGCACCACCTTCACCTCTCAGCTACGCAGCTGTGGTCGCGCGGCCCCCACCGCATCCAGTCGCCTTATCAGCTCCACCTCCTCCGTCCTCGCCTCCAGTTTACAGGCCTCCACCTCGCTTTTTCCGTCGTCCTAACGAGTGGCGCACCCAAGACAATCGTCCTATCTGCTTCGCCTGTGGCATCGCTGGCCACATTGCACGCTTCTGCCGCCGTCGCCCCTACACCTGCAAACGCATACTTCGGAACTCCTACCTACGCGCCGCAGCAGGCCACCGCATCTGCATATGAACAGAGGCACTCAGACTCGGATCGCCGCCCATCGACTGCTCGTTTCCCATCGCCTCGTCGCCGGTCGCCATCGCCTATGCGTCGTCGACCACCTCCTGAGGAGGGAAACTAATCAGTGCAGTTCCGGAGGCAAGAACTGCAACTCGTGCGCAATTCCCAAGGCCTCCGTTTTCGCCGAAAAATGTTGTTGATGTCGATGTTGAGGGAGTCGCCACATTAGCGTTAATTGATACCGGGGCCACCGTTTCTGTGATGGACGCCAAATTTTGTCGGAAACTGAAGAAAGTGACCACATCTCTCTGTGGCATGGTGCTGTCCACGGCTAGCGCGCAACGCATTCATCCCTCGGCTCTGTGTACGGCGCGCGTCGTCATCCAAGACGTTTTGTACGTCGTACGATTTTTTGTTCTGCCATCTTGCTCTCATGACCTTATCCTCGGTTGGGATTTCTTATCAGGTCATGAAGCTATCATCAATTGTTCCCGTGCCGAAGTGTCCCTTGTGCCAACATATGAATTTCCACCACCCGACCGGTCTCCTAGGCTCTGCAAGCTCATCGCTGACGACGACATCACCTTGCCCCCGGAAGCTTCGGTCCCTGTAAGCCTTTCATGTGTGGCGCAACCTGACGCCACGGTGGTGTTTACGCCATCTCCTGTTTTTACTGAACGCAAGGGCATCGTTCTCCCATCTGCCGTTCTTACAATTGCATCTGGTTTAACCGTAATGCTGGTTACCAACCACTGCAACGACCCCATTGGCTTACTTGGTGGTGAAACGTTGGGATATGTGCAACCTGTCGACCATATCAATGAAATTATTCTTCCCGACGAAACGCCATGTCACATTGCCACAATAACTCATGCGCCTGAGCCATCAAGTTTAAGTTTGTCAGCCTTCGACAATGCTATTGACGCAGACCTTCCTCTCTCGCATCGCCGCCAACTTGTTGCTCTCCTTAACAAGTTTCGCTCTTCTTTCGACTTTCAAGAACCTGCTTTGGGCCGCACCACGACTATCACTCATACTATTGACACCGGCTCACATTTGCCTCTGCGACAGCGTCCTTACCGCGTTTCCGCCGAAGAGCGCCGCATCATTACAGAGCAAGTAGACGACATGCTTAAACATGGAGTGATACAGCCTTCTCAAAGCGCTTGGTCATCACCTGTTGTTCTGGTAAAGAAAAAAAGATGGCACCGTTCGATTTTGCGTGGACTATCGCCGCTTAAACAAGATTACGAAGAAAGATGTCTACCCGCTACCACGAATATACGATGCTCTTGACTGTTTACAAGGCGCCGAGTACTTTACATCTTTGGATCTGCGTTGTGGGTATTGGCAGGTGCCAATGGCTGAATGTGATCGCCCTAAAACAGCCTTTGTAACGCCGGATGGCCTATATGAGTTCAAAGTCATGCCATTTGGGCTCTGCAACGCGCCTGCCACATTTGAGCGCATGATCGACACCATCTTGCGTGCCCACAAGTGGAAAACCTGCTTATGTTACCTGGACGACATCGTAGTCTTTTCATCTGATTTCCCGACACATCTTGCTCGCCTCCACGAGATTCTGACGTGTCTAACTTCTGCAGGCCTACAACTTAACTCCAAGAAGTGCCACTTCGCAGCACGAAAACTAACCATCTTGGGACATGTCATCACCAGAGACGGTGTTCTTCCGGATCCCGATAAGCTTCGAGCTGTCGCTGACTTTCCGTTGCCCACATCACTGAAAGCCCTAAGAAGTTTCGTCGGTCTCTGCTCCTACTTTCGTCGCTTCGTGCGCAACTTCGCGTCCATCATCGCACCTCTCACGAGTCTGCTTTCCAACAGCAAAGGCATATCTGCATGGTCACCTGCATGTGATGACGCATTTCGCCAGCTGCGCCGCCTGCTGACCTCACCACCTATTCTTCGTCACTTTGACCCTGCTGCGGCCACAGAAATTCACACCGATGCAAGTGGCATCGGTCTTGATGCAGTTTTGGCACAACGGAAAGGCACCCAAGCCGAATACGTAGTCGCCTATGCAAGTCGCGCTCTCAAGAAGGCTGAATTGAATTACTCCGTGACAGAGAAGGAGTGTTTGGCCATAATCTGGGCCTTGAGGAAGTTTCGCCCGTACCTTTACGGCCGCGCTTTCGACGTGGTCACAGACCACCACGCTCTATGTTGGCTGTCCACATTTAAAGACCCGTCCGGACGCCTGGGACGTTCGGCACTTCGATTGCAAGAATACGACATCCGTGTAGTATATCGTTCCGGTCGCAAGCATGCGGATGCCGATGCACTTTCGCGATCGCCATTAACTCCAGATGTGGCTTCTCTGTCACCACTTTTTACCACCTTGTCACCAATAGACACCACTGACATGCTTTCGGAGCAGCGTAAAGATCCATACCTTGCATTGTTACTCGACTACCTTACCGATCCGTCTGCTGTCCCTTCCACAAGAGCGCTACGCCGACAAGCAGCCCACTTTTCCGTGCGAGACAGCATTCTGTACCGCCGCAACTACATGCCTGGTGGTCGGAAGTGGCTCCTTGCTGTCCCAACTCATATGTGCTCTGAAATCTGCATGAATTTCCATGCAGACCCTCAAAGTGCTCACGCAGGAGTCCTGAAAACCTACGAAAGGCTGCGCCAACGATATTACTGGCGAGGAATGTATCGCTTTGTGCAGAAATACGTTCAGTCTTGCACCACTTGCCAACAGAACAAGACACCTCCGCGGCACCTTACTGGCATGTTACAGCCGCTCCCATGCCCGGCTCGCCCATTCGACCCCGTGGGTATCGATCTCTATGGCCCCCTCCCATATAGTCGCTCTGGAAACCGGTGGATTATTGTCGGCATCGATCATCTGACACGCTACGCTGAGACTGCAGCTCTACCAGCAGCGACCGCCCACGAAGTTGCACTCTTCATTCTCCGCAGCTTCATTCTCCGCCATGGGGCTCCACGGGAATTACTCAGTGATAGGGGTCGAGTGTTCCAGTCGGAGGTCATCCAAGCTATTCTCGCTGAATGCAACATCGTCCACCGTAAATCTACCGCATACCATCCACAGACGAATGGTCTCACTGAACGGTTCAATCGCACACTTGGCGTCATGCTGAGGATGTACACCTCCTCCGACCACACTAACTGGGACGCCGTCTTGCCTTTTGTTACCTTCGCTTACAACACCGCGACGCAAGCAACTACCGGTTTTTCCCCGTTCTTTCTGTTGTACGGCCGCGAACTATCCCACCCACTCGACACCATACTCCCGTACCGCCCTGATGCATCGGAGTGCTCCCCGCTTTCGGAAGTCGCCAAATACGCTGAAGACTGCCGTCAGTTGGCTCGGTCTATGACAAGTGAGGCTCAAGGTCTACAAAAAACCCGACATGATGACGCTCATCACATAGCGCCTACGTTTCGTACTGGCTCCCTCGTGTGGCTTTGGGTGCCCCCGCACGTTCCTGGCCTGTCTTCTAAACTTCTGGCCCGGTACCATGGTCCATACCGTGTCATTGACGCAACCTCACCGGTGAATTACATCATCGAGCCCCTAACACAATCGCCAGATTTGCGCCGTCGAGGACGCAAGACCGTACACGTCGACCGTCTCAAGCCCTACTACGACCTCCTCATTGTGCCTACTCCCTGAGTCGCCAGGATGGCTACTCTTCAACCAGGGGGGTATTGTAGTGGAGCATACGCACTAACGTGTATGCGCCTTCCAAAGAGAAGGGAAAACCCCGTGCTCTGATTGCACGAGAACCTGGGCCGCCTTTTTGCCAGACTTGTCGTACGGCCATTTTTCGTTGCGACTTCTCCGGTTCAATAAACGTCATCACAAAATGAATTTAGAACATCCATTTTTGTTGCACAGCACACAGTTGTTGTAGTTTATTGTGATAAGCTGATTTACTTTGTAACTCCATTTAGAAAAAAAATATTACCCAAAAAAGCCAGTCTAATAGCACACATTAAGGGGTTATTTGCTTTCAGAAAGAAAGGATTGTGCAAAACAGAGCACACCAAAGAAAGAAAAGACACTTGCACAGGAGTCGCACTCTCTTCCTTTGGTGTGCTGCATTTTTTACCAATCCTCCCTTCCCCAAAAGGCACATGAAGCATATAGTACTTTAAAACTACAGATTACTAAGACAATGATTACACATATGAAATCAGCCCACATATACACATAAGCTCCCCAAGTTTCATCAAACTAAACTAGGAAATAAACTTTTTTTAAGAGCAATGTCCCTCCTTTAAAATAAGGTGGAGGTTCAAAGATAGATTAAAGGATCCCTGATGCAGTTCGAGAAGACGTACAGTAAGAAGGAACACACACACAGGACGAGCGCTGACTCGCAACTGAAAAATTAATTGAAGAGAATATCAAACAAGAACGAAAAAAAAAAATTTTTAGTGTGAGAATACATATGTGGGGCAAACCAGTAGATGTCTAAATGTGCATTTGAAGGAGTACAATGGCTCTATGAATAAATTGGAGGTTTTGTATCTCGCATCGTACTGCTGCATGTATGGTTGTTCTCCTATGTTTACAGACGCCTTGTCAGAATGTCTTGTCATCACACAGATGCAAGAAAGTTAATTGAAGAGGCGATAGGAGCTTTTCATATCTAAAGCAAGGGCCGATGCCTGCGTCAGCAGGGCATTGCTGTCATTGACGAAAAAAAGGGGTTTGCTTTTCTACTTAGCGAGTGCTCTGTGAAGTAATGCTTACATTATTAGCAAAATTCCCCCTTATGCTTCTGCACACATTTTCCTTGTCTTCCTTTGTTCTTATAGGTTTTCTTGGATGTTCTTTTCAAAAAAATTTTTCTTGTTTCGAGTTGACACTTGACGTGTGTTTGTACATATCTAAGTTTTCTAGTGCTGATTTGAGAATGCATTTGTACCAACCAGCCCAACTTTATATCCTGTTGAAAGATGGAAGCTTGAAGAGGTGAAAAATTCTTATTCACAGGGTGTCTTATCTTCAAAGCAGACAAGGCAAGAGCACTTTCCAGGACTGTGTGCTCAGGAATGCTTCATCTCTTGCAGTTTGTTTCTTAGAGTTTCCTATATACACACTAGAGAGTACTCTGGCACTAGTGATTATGGGAGCAGTAATGCATGGCACTTCAGCAAGCATTGAAAGAATGGGTACTGCATAGATGTTTCTAATCTTCAAGATGGTCTAATCTTCAAGTTTGTCTAACTTTCAAATTGATTAAATTGTACCCCTTTGAAGCCATCTTATATTTTTAGAAATTTTCCAGCAATTTGTTTTTTTTTCGTCTGTGTTTGTGACAAAGTGTGTTCTCAATGCGCTTTTGTATAATCTTCCATGGCATGACGCTTCATTGTATAAACTTAGTTGCAAGTGAAAGTCTTTTCCGTCGTGTATTCTTTCTTTCTAACCATATCTAGGATGCCCTATTCATTATGTCTAATCCACGTTATTTTGGCTCCATTTGAATTCACATAGCCTGGAGCCACTTCGTCGCAAGACAAAAAACAGCAAATCTTCAGCAGTTTCACTTCATCACCTAGACCGTTTAGAATCACCAATTTAAATTGGCTCACAAAGTTCACAATCATCCACTCTTTTATCTAAAACAAAACCAAAGCACAACAATAAACAAATCTGCAAGCGTTCGAAGCTTCTAGTAAGAAAGCTAGACAAAGCCGTGTACTACCCATCATTCCCTTGGTGGCTCAATTCGCAGTTCCAGAGTTGCGTCTAGTTAATTTTGGGAAACTTTGACTACATCAAGCTCATGATACAAAGCTGTTCCTGACAAAGGTCAGTTTTTAAAAGACTCTGTTGTTAAGGATTACTTCACGTCGTAAACACTTTAAACAAGGAAATATATCAGTAACTGCAATAATACCGTTTTTATTCGAATGTAGGTCGACCTTTTCTTACTGAAAATGTTGTTCATAACCAGCTATATCGACCTATATTTGTGACCAAAGAATCTTGACCTATATTCACGATCAAACCAACCAAATGTGTTGAGCTTAAGGCGTTCAACTGCGACGCCCGCTGCTCTTCAAGCAGTTCCTGCTGCATATGCACGTTATATACCATAAAATCCGGCCATGTTTCTGCACAAGAGAGAAAGTAAGTATTTTCTTCTTTATACCACAAGTGTTGTCTTGAGTTTCATACTAAGCTCGCGAGGAATGCCACCTCGCTGCTGTGCACCAGGCTGCTCGACAGGGTCGACAGCCGAGCGGTGGGCCAGCATGAATGAGGCGGGGTGGGCGTGTCAGATGGTATGAGCTTTCTTCAGGATATTTATGGGGTGCATACCATATGAGGTGGGTTCATGAACAGGAAAAGCAGTAAAAACATCATGGCAGCACCTCGGCCTCCGCTGGTTGGAAAGCTGGTGTAAAGAAAGAAGGCGAGAACGAGTTGGCACTATTTAACCTACCAGGCGGAAAACGCATGGAGGGGCTTTAGCATTGGCCTGAAGCCTCGCCGCTTTGTTCATTGTACGATCGGCGTGGAGGTTTGCATTTGCTTTAGGCGCTGCACAGTGCTCCCTGCCGGGCTGCAGATGATAATCATGATGACACCCTAAATATGGCTCATACCCGCTCATGGGGATCGGCCAAGAACTGATTGCATGAGTTAGACCTCCCATTTTCAGCATAAAATATTTCGGAGAAAAATAAAGTACGTAAAATGAAAAAAGTGCAATAAGTGTTTTTCTTCCATTCGGACCAGACAGTATAGCCGTTATCTTGACTGCAAATCTATAAGCTTAAAAATAGTAAAGAACATAAATTTTCCTTCATTCTTTTTTATGTTAAACTATTGCTGCACTATTAAGACACAATTAGCCAGTTCAAGTCTCATACATTGGCTTGTGCGAATAGTAAATTACAGGTTCGAAACGAATTCGAAGCAAACAGTGGTTTTGATAGAATAATTTCGAATCGATTAGTATACATGAAATAAAAAAAGGGCCTATTTATGATGACCTAACTAACCTGCACAATATTTTTTTTAATTGAAACAACTCCAGCAGGCAAATGTCTTTTTCTTTTTCAAAGCAAGTCGGAACAGCTTTGAGTAGTGACAGGGTCTGACTATCGGTACAATGCGAGTGATAACCTGATATGTAACATTTTAAAATTTATTTTACTTTTAGCACATAAGCCTTCATAATAAGCTTTTTACCTTCACAATAAAAAAATGATGAATCGGTCTGGGCATAATACGTTCATTCAAAGAAGCTCTACAACACTTGTTCAAGTAGCCATGGAATAGATTCACTAAATAAGATTATTGCCTCATGAATGCACCAATGCAAAAAATTTTTAAAGTTCGTACAGTAAGATTCGCCGCTAGGGGGTCGGAGCAAGCAGACACACTGCTTGGGAGCTCCACCAACTTTCAAGGATAGTAGCGAAACTACGAACCTTTGGAAATCGAAATTATTAGCAACGTTCTGGGAAGGTCAACGATCCTTACCGACAGCTACAGTTTATTCAAGTGAGCCAATTCTTCGCCGCTACACCAATTTTCTGTTCGTGCTGGGAAGGTCAACAATCCTTACCGACAGCTACAGTTTATTCAAGTGAGCCAATTCTTGGCCGCTACACCAATTTTCTGTTCGTGCAACGCCGACGGCAGTATTAACCCTAACAACGACCACGTGACGCCATTACTCCAACTGCAGCCATGGCCTCACCGAGGGGAGTGCAGGCTCCCTGACTCACCTCGCAGCCTAACGCGATGGACGTCAATAAAAAGGACGGGGATGACATCTGTGGAAAGGGAACTCCAAAAGAACAAGGCTGTATCACGTTCCATGCACAATAATAGGGCAACAAATGCTTACATTACCGCAGGCAGGCAAGGGGACGCCGTGTCAGCAGACCCGGAGGACCATAAGAGATGAGCGTCTCGAAACATAGAGAAGATGAATGCGGTCCCAAAGAAGCCTCACTTTACAAAAGAAGACATCAAGGTCATTATCCGCCTGAAGGTTGGCTTTAACACAGCTGGATACAGCGTTGCCCAGACAGGCAACTCCATGCTGAGAGCAACTGGGCTGACGCCCGAAGAAGTGGAAAAGGACTCAATTTGCATCAACGAGTGGCAGAACATTATTGTAGTGAGTACACCGGGCTCGCAAGAGCAGCAAAATACACTGCGATGAAGGCCTTCCACATGGGAGACAGAACAAAAGAAGTCATCGCATACATAATCGCGCCGGAAGATACGTCGAAGAGAATCAGTTAGTTAGTTAGTTAGTTAGTTATATTGGGTTTATTGGCGCAAAAGCGACTCAGGCTAAGCTGCGCCAAACACAAGGTACCTAGTGATAGCCAGCATATACATTTTATTCTAAAGCTTATAAAGGAATTTACTTTCTTTTACGAAATTGATAACATTATACAGTCGAACAAGTGAATCATCTCCTAAAGTTTGATTCGGGTGCATCTGTGTGTGGTGTTTGTATAGTGCTCTGAAATTGTTTCGTCTTTCTGCTTCGATGCATGGACAGGTAATTAGAATATGTAAAACAGTTAATGGCTGTTGACATTTTTCACATTCCGGCAAATCTTCTTTTCTAAGCAAAAAGTTGTGAGTGAGGTGAGTGTTCCCAATGCGGAGTCGGCATAGGATGACCTCAATGAACCGTTCTTGGTGAGCACAAGACTTCCATTCGCCCACTCTGGGCTTCACTAAATGCAATTTATTACTCGTCAGAAGTCCCATTATTGCTGCCATTTTGATGATAATGCTACATGAGTAGTACGTAGGCTGTCTTTAAGGGGAATCTTTGTTTGTTTAACTGATATCTGTGCTGCTGAAGACGCACATTCGTCCGCCTTTTCGTTGCCTGGTATCCCTATGTGGCTTGGAACCCAACAGAAACGGACAGTCATATTCTTATTAGTATTTGAAACAATCATATGTAGGATATCACCTAGTAAAGGTTCACACTCAGATTTTAAATGTAGCACTTTTATTGAACTTAATGAGTCAGTGTATATGATTGCTTGTCTGTATTCCTCAGTGATGATTTTTTTTACTGCTTCCAATAAAGTGTACATTTGAGCGCTGAAAATGGACATGCACTCTAGTAGTCTAACACTGACAGCACTTTCTTTTGTCACAATCCCAATGCCAACTTGGTGTTTTGTTTTCGAGCCATCTGTGTAAATTTCGATATAACCTTTCTATTTGTCCTGGATTGTGCAGAATTCTTAAAATTAAGTGCTGTGGTGTGGTGTCGTTTTTCTTACATTAAGTCAGTGAAAAATCGCACAGTTGGGCCAGGTTAGCCCATGGCGGCAGTCTTGGTGGTTTGATAGTGACTTTCAGTGCATCATTACAAATATTGTAGGTGCAGCAATGCTCTTCAAAGCATAAAATCAATGGTTTGATGAGGTGTGGCTTGTTTGAGCAGTGTAAGCGTGAGTGGCATTGCGTGATGATGTCGTGGCATATATGTTGAAACTGTGACCGAATCTTAAAACATAAGAGAGGGTTAAAAATACGTGGCGTTGGCATAGCGGAGGTTCATTGCAATCTATGTACAAACTCTGGACTGGGGATGTTCTATAGGCACCATTTGATAAACGCAGACCGAAATTGTGTACGGGGTCTAGACCGCGAATGTAGGATTCTCTGGCCGAGCCGTAAACAATGCACTCAGAGTCTAAAATGCTACGCGCAATGAAACGATAAGCCTTCAATAGGGATAATCGATCAGAACCCCGATGCTTATGGGATAAAACTTGTAAAATATTAAGCGCTTTATTGGCCTTGATTTTGAGTGCATTAACATAAGCAAGAAAGTTCAGTTTACTGTCACATGTAACCGCTAGAAACTTTTGTTCATGCTTTATCATCTCTGCCTTGTTGTTCATTGTAAGCTCTGGACCTGGAAATAATCCTCTTTTCAATGTAAATGCCACAGCAACTGTCTTTTGTGTAGAAAATTGGAAGCCATTTCTGTCATCCCAATGTGTTAGTTTGTTTACGGTGACTTAAAGTTGCCTCTCACATGTTGATAGGTTAGAAGCACGAGAAGCGATTTGAAGATCATCAACATGTAGAGAGTGCATGATAGTGGGTGGTATGACCATATTAAATGAATTCATTTTTACTATGAAAAGACTAGTGCTAAGGACCCAGCCTTGAGGTGCGCCGTTTTCCTGGATAAATGTACGTGAAAGTACAGTGCCTAACCGCACCTGAAATGTTATGTTAGTCATGAAATCGGACAAACATTTTAGCATTCTGCCTCGAATGCCTAGATTAGCGAGGTCTTGCAGAATTCTGAGTCGCCACGTTATATCGTAGGCCTTTTCTAGGTCGAAAAAAATCGCAAGACAGTGCTGCTTGTGACGGAAAGCCTCTTGTATTTCATGCTCCAGCAGAACAAGATAGCCAGTGGTTGAGCAACCTTTTTTATATCAGTACCGATGATTGTCTATCAAATTTCTGGAGTAGAGAATAAATAATAGTCTGCAATTTATGATACTTTCGTAAGTTTTTGCCAGGCAGCTGGTAAAAGCGATCGGTCTGTAGCTGCTAGGGGATGTTGGGGGTTTTCCAGCTTTCAGGACTACTATGGCAGTTTCCATTATTCTAGCATAGATCCAGATTGCCATACCATGTTGAAAAATGTAAGTAAAACTTCTGTAGATGACTCGGACAAATGTGCCAGCATAGAGTAGTGTATGTTGTCGGGGGCCTACTGCCGTTTTTTTTACCATGTGAGAGTATCATGTTTAGTTCCTGTAGTGTTAGGAGTCGGTTGCAAGCTTCATGTCAAGCACCTGTTAGCGGTTTCTCTGCAGTTTCTTTGTGTTTGAGGAAAGTATCAGTGCAGTTGGCTGAACTGGAAATGTAGAAATGTTCCCCTAATATGTCGGCTTGTTCTTGTGTTGTTGTCTGGATGTCTGGGCTTGTGAGAATGGGTATTGTGTAGGCTGAGTAGTCTCCTCTGAATTTCCTCAACTGGTCCCACAATCGCTTAGACGAGACAGTACTATTTATGGAAGATACGTAATTGCGCCATGATGTTTTTTCAGCCAGTCTATGGATAAATCGCACCTTCGCTTTAGCCTGCTTGAAGTTCACGAGGTTACTATAAGTGTAGTACCTCCTCAAGGCACCCCAAGCTTTGTTTTGCAGTTTCTTTGTTTCGGTGCATTCCTTAGTCTACCAGGAATTTTGTTTATTTCTGACATGATTTGATGATCCTGATATCGTTTTTTCTGCGGCTGTAATTATGATATCTGATTTCGTCGTTTATGTCATTGATGGTCATATATGGCGAGACGGCGTCCTTGAGTTTTGCATTCTCTGAAAATAGTGGCCAGTCCGCAAGATGGATTAGCCAGCGGCGTGGTTTAGAGGTGATGGTGGGTAGTGAGGATGGCAGTTTGATGATTACAGATAGGTGATCACTGCCGTACGAAGAGTCGAGGACTTCCCACTTGAAATCATTAAAAACAGATGGTGAACAAAATGCTAGATCGAGGCAACTAAACTAGCCTGAGCTTGGTGGAAAGTATGTTGGTGTGCCAGAGTTTACAAGACAAATCTCATTCGATAAAATAAAATCTTCAGTCAATTGCCCTCTTTGGTCTGTTTTGTTACTGTCCCATAGTGTACCATGGGTGTTAAAATCTACAACAAGAACAAACGGTTCTGGAAGTTGGGCGGTCAAGTCCTCGAGTTCTTGTAGTGTTAATTGTTCGTTGGGGGAAATGTAGAATAGAGCAGATGGATATGATTTTGTGTGCAATAATGCTGACTGCCACAGCCTTGACAGGGGTGTTTAATGCGATTGCTCAAGTGGGAATGCCACTTTTTATTACAATTGCAACTCCTCCCAATAAACGGCTACAATGTTGATGGTCCTTAGGAGCAACTGTATATCCTTTCAGAATACGAGTGTGCTTTGCACCCAGCTTTATTTCCTGGAGGCACAATGCTATCGGGGAAAACTTGTTAAGGATGTCTTTAAATACACCTAAGTTTTGAGGTAGGCCTCTGACGTTCCAATGAATAATGAAAGCCATGATGAAATTAGAAGGAAGCAAATGTACTAATAAAGTAGATTGATTGATTGATTGTAAAAATTATGGTAGGTGACATATGGTAAAAAACTGGCTTCATGAAGAGCAATAACCACTTAGGTTATCACGCGGGTTGCAGCGTTATAAAGGTCTTGTCCCGCTTGGTGCGCTGAAGAGAGCGCCGGTCTTTTGGTGTCGACAACATCGAGGTTTTAGGGTCGAGCTCCATCGCCTTTTCAGAGGCGCTGGAGGATCGAGAGCCAGGCCCTGAGACGTGCGTCTCGAGCTTTGGTGTGTGACTGAGTCGCAGGCCCTGCGCAACCGAAGCAGGTAGGGCCGCCTTGGATGTTGATGGTGGAGCTGCTACAGGACCACTGGCCGCGATCCCTGTAGGCTCCCGAGGCCAGTCCGAGGTCATTGCGGTGTTGCCCCCTGCCACACCGCACTGGCATAGCTTTTCTGAGGTAAGAGTCCTAGCCACTTCCTCGCTTCAAAAAAGGTTAGTTTTTCTTTGACTGTTAGAGCAACTATTTCTTTTTCTTTTTTCCAGCATGGACACGATCTGGAATACGCCGGGTAATCGCCTTTGCAAATCCCGCAGCGGGGAGATTCCTGACATTTCTCTGACTTGTGGTCGCTGGCGCTGCAGTTGGCACAGGTTTCTCATCTTCTAGAAGATTGTGAGGCATGGCGGAACCTCTGGCACTTGAAGCAGCGCCTCGGGTTCGGTATATATGATCTGACATTTATTTTGAGGTATCCTGCTTCAAGGGAGCTAGGAAGTGTGCTTGTGCGAAAAGTTAGAACTATCTGTTTTGTTGGGAGTTGTTCGTTTTTCGTCTGATTGTTATTCGTTGGACTTTTACTACATTTTGATCTTGGAAGCCCTCGAGGAGCTCCTCGTCGCTCAGGTTCAGGAAATCTACTTCCGAGGTAACACCTCTACATGTAATTAGAGATTGGTGAGCTGTGATTATGATATCCATGTTTCCGATACTGTCTATGTCATAGAGTTTTGTTAGTTCTTCTTTCCTTTTTATTTCTATCAGGACGTCTTTGGTATTCATTTTTGATGCTTTGTATTCCTTTGCTATTGCTTCGGCTAGGGATTTCGCCACCAAGAAGGGGGACAGTTTATGCAGAGTTGTACTTCCTTCGCTATACAAAACGTGGAAATGGGGGAAGTTGTTTAGGTCACTTTGGAAATTGGAAAGAAATGTAACTTCAGTGCGACCTCTTAGTAGAGGTCGATCAGGGAGTTGGGGGAACGCTTCCGCCGTTATATATTTGGAAAGTTCGGCAACAATGCCGACCGCCCTCCACGGACCCTACAAGGGGACACGGCGTAGCTTCATAAAAGAGTATGCACGACGCCAGTCGTACGCCGGTGCTATAACCTAATATGGTATACTAAGATTGGATAACCACACACGGTTAACCCTTGCCGCCAGGAAAATTAGAAGTGACTAGAAGCGAGGAAAAGACAGGAAAGATGTAAAGTGAGAAGGAAAGATGAAGGTGTAGGTAGAGAGAGAGATAGGAAAAGGCGACTGCAGATTTCCCCTGAGAGGGTCGACCCAGGGGTCCTGTCTGCGTGAAGCCAGGACCAAAGGGGTGTGTTGCCTCTGCCTTCTAATCACCCAGTGTCGGCTTAACCCCCAGGATCCCGTTTTCCCCGGACACGGCAAAGCCACACACGGCTAGGCGTGGGAAGGAGTCGAACCCCCCCCCCCCCTCATTAGCTCGGTATGGTGGTGTCGCTACACACCAAACACCTGCTTACGAAGACGCCCCTGCGGGGCGAAGGGAATCATCCGAGGGATACCGGACTACGATACCTCCAAAGTTATCGAGAAAAGCCTAGTAAACGAGAAGAACCCCAGCATATCACACGCCAAGAGGATGGGTCGCACCAATCACGCGATCATTGTGTTCCAGAGCACGGATGTACCATGTTATGTGTACTACAGGAGCTGTGAGTACCGCTGCGTACTGTACAAGAAGCAATATGAAACATGTTACGCGTGCGGAGGACTAGGCCACCGATCGGACGTTTGCCCACAGCTGCAAGCAAAAATGTGTCGTGAATGTGGCAGCGCTGAGCTCACCGCAAATCATTGGTGTGAGCCTAAGTGCCTTCTCTGCGGCAGGGACCATATGACTGGTGACGGGAAATGCAAGGCCAGGTTTAAGACCCCGTACTTAGTCAAGAAGCGACAGTGGGAAAGAAAGCTACAAGAAAACGCCTCGAGTGAATGCGGACGCATGGAAAACGAAGAGCGCGTCCACGACACCGCTGTGATGGACAACAGTTGCAAGAATCGGTTGAGCTCACGTTCCCGTTCCTGCACCCACTCCCAATCGAGAAGCCGTAAGAAGGAAGACAGAGATCAGCCGAGGGACAGTTCCAGAGCCCAGAGCACGTCAACCCCTAGGTCTGGAACAACACCGACGCGGGAAGAGGGAGGAGAAACCGGCAGCGGACACCCCGAACCGTTCGAGGTGAGCTGGGCAGATGCCGTCTCCAGCTGACGCGCGAAGATCGAGGCTGCTCCCTCCAATGCTAATGCCGAGTCTAACAAAGAGTTGGCACAGATTAAGCAGATGCTTATGCAGCTTACCAAGGACAACACTACACTTTGTGACGAAATAAGCATTCTTAAGAAAGAAAACGCTAGATTGAGAAACGCAGGCAAGGACAGTAAAGACGTATCACAAATAGCCGAGCTTCCGGAGGAAACAATTGATAGTGGTGCAGAGGTGACTGTGCCCACAGAACGAACGGCTATAGACGTAGATTCAGATTGCAGTGAAAGAAGGACGTACAGGCGAGAGAGTCAGACAAAAGTGCTGCAGGAAAAGGTAGAACTCCGAATGTAGCAAGATAAGAAAGCACTTGCAAAGAAAATGAAGGACATGTTCATTCAAACTACTAAATTGATGCAGCAGCAGTTCACCACAATGCAACAGCAGATACAGCAACAGTTAGACACCATGCAAACGCACGTAGGGAGCTTAATGCGAAATTATTGGTGGCAGTTTGTTTACCTAGCGGAGGTTCACAAGCAAGCAGTTGCGGGCCTATTAAAACGACTACAAAACCTTAAAGCAGGTTCACATAAAAACAGCGCCAAAAACGAGAGACAAGAAAAAGAAGGAGACAGACAGCGGCACTGCCGCTGTCTGTCTCCTTCTTTTTCTTGTCTTTTTTTTTTTAGGTGCGAAGCTCCTTACACCGTGGCTATAGGTGCATCACTATTATGACAAGCTTCCTCACTTTAACGATAGTACTGCACTGACAGGCCGCTGTCTGTCTCCTTCTTTTTCTTGTCTCTCGTTTTTGGCGCTGTTTTTATGTGAATCATGTCGTACCAACTCGCCCAAGCAACCACGTTAGCTTAAAGCAGGCCTGCGGTAACGCAGACAAGCGAGATCACTGGAAAGCCGTAATACCACTATGGTTACTCACAACACGTATTCAATCTGGCAATGGAGTTGCAGGGGTCACACTAGGAAACGTTATCATTTACAGCAATACCTGATCAACAAAGAAAATCTGGATATTATATTATTACAAGAAGCTAACGGGAAGGCATAATTGTCACGCTACAGGCCTTACATTGGCGCACGGGAGAGAGATCAGCCGTTACCACGCTGGTCAGACGAAATCTTACGGCCCTCCAGCACAATACAAAAATTAATAAAATCGAACACACTTTAATAGAAATCATACCGAATCGGAAGGTCGCTAGCAGCCTTTTCGTCCTGAATGTTTACAGAAGTCCGCGAGGCAACCAAAGATTCAGCACGCTGATTCGAAAAACTATCGCAATTGCGAACAAACAGGCAGTCCTAATTGCCGGGGACTTTAACGCTCAACACACAGCGTGGGGCTACAAATTCGAAAATGTCAAGGGCAAGAACCTGTGGCTTGACGCGCAGCAAAAGGGGCTGACCCTTGTTACGGACCCCTCCTTGCCAACGCGAAGAGGTAACAGCGTTAGCGTAGACACCACACTGAACTTGACCTTTACGAAAAACATTGTCTATTCACGTGGGTGAACACGCAGCAAGTTCTGGGTAGTGATCATTTCATAATAGAGATTAAAGTCAGAGCAGGATCGGGCAAGACTTGAGGAAAACAGCTTAAATTAGTCGAGTGGGACAAATTCCAAAGAATCAGAGAGTCGAGAAAACCAGAGGAGTCAATTACCGATATTGGTGCATGGATTGACTCGCTGAAGCAGGACATTGCCGCGGCGACGCAATTAGTCCTGCCAGAGGCAGAACTTAAAATTTTAGACAGCAGGCTTTTACATATGTGGGAGGCCAAACGCAGTTTGCAGGCAAGATGGAAGAGGCAGAGGCACAACAGACTACTTAGGAAAGCGATCGCAAAGCTCAATAGGGACAGTGAGAGTCACGCGCGGCAGCTGTGCAAGCAACAGTGGAAGAATACCTGCAGTAGCATGGAGAACCAACTAGGGTTTGCAAAGACGTGGAACTTACTTAGGTACCTGCTAGATCCCGATGAGACGAAAACCACTCACAGACGGAACGTCAACAGAATCATACATGTGCATGAAGGCTCCGAGCAGGACATATTACGGGAGATTACGGAACGGTACATCCGTTCTACCCGGTCCCAAGTGCATCCTGATTACGGAGGTGCAGTCAACGAATTTCTAGACAGACAGATCTGTGAGTCAGAGATCAGGGCACTATTACAAAACTTAACACCACATCCGCACCCCAGCCCGACGGTACTAGAAACAAAACGCTCAGGAGTCTAGACGATAAATCGATTAAAAAAACTTACAGTGTTTGTGAACACGTGCTGGGAAAAAGGAAAGGTGCCCCTACAATGTAAAACTGCTCACATCCTGCTGATACCGAAGTCTGGTAAGTGGCGGCAGTTAGAGAACATCAGACCGATCTCGCTGACTTCATGCTTGGGAAAGGTAATGGAGCACGTGGTTCTCATCAGGGTAACCGACTACCTCGAGGACCAAGACCTGTTTCCCCAAACAATGTTGGGGTTCAGGGGAAACCTCTCCACGCAGGACGGGATGCTACAGATAAAACACCAGGTAATAGATAGCCCTACGATGTCCACCAAGGCCATAGTTGGCCTGGACCTGAAAAAGGTCTTTGATAACGTAACGCATGCAACCGTACTGGCCAAAATGCAGGAACTAGATCTTGGTGAACGAATGTATAACTACGTACGAGATTGTCTCACGAATAGAAAAGCCAAGCTTACTTTCAGGCAGCTTAATTCTGAGGAAATAGAATTGGGTAGCGCGGATAGACCGTAGGTATCAATGATATCACCCATGCTTTTCAACATAGCTCTCGTGGGGTTGCCAGCCAAGCTACAAGAAATCGAAGGGCTCCATCACAGCCTTTACGCCGACGACATTAGGTTGTGGGTTACGGAGGGCTGCGACGGGCACATAGAACAGACATCGCAATGTGCAATTGAGACTGTTGAGCGATACTTGCAGAACACTGGCTTGAGCTGCTCTGAGAAAAAATCTGAACATTTAGTATACGAACCCACGCGAAGGGGCCGCAAGCCGAACGGTGAGGTAAATGATGATCCCGGCAGAGACATAGGTCTAACGACATCCGATGGGCGACCCGTGCCTAGGGTAGATATTATACATGTTCTCGGCTTACACATAGCGGCGAATGCCCACAATGGGGAGACCACCAGGAGACTAGAAGGCGGAGTTGCTCAGACCATCCGACTACTAAAACGCATAGGAAACCGTCACCGCAGGATGAAAGAGGGCAGTATGATAAGGCTAGTTCAAGCCTTCGTAATGAGCCAAATAACGTTTGTAGCATCCTACCTCAAGAGGTAGGTAGGGGAAAAGACAAAGATGGAGTGCTTAATCAGGAAGGCATACAAACAGGCGATAGGGCTACCGATGAACATGAGCACGAGTAAATTACTCGATCTGGGTCTCCACAACACGCTGGAGGAATCGATAGAGGCACAGACCCATAGCGCAGTACAAGCGCCTTTCCAAAAGCACAACGGGCAGACACATACCGTAATTACTCTAATCTAACGCGCACCTTTTTTCCAGTTAAGCGAGTTCATAAAGTGCATGCGCGTTAGAATCGAGTACGAAAAAAAAAAAATGAATACGGTCAATCTATTGTCATCAGCGTTTCCAGAATGGCCGCCCCCTACGTGCGTCGCCATGGCGCGTCGGCCATTTCTGCCTATGTGTTTCCCATGTGCGGCACTTCGTGCATGTGCTGAGGAGTTCATCATCTTGTAGTGCATTAGCATCGACGGCATGGAAGGGCAGACTCCAAAAACTCGAGTGCACCACGGATGCCGCTTTTACAAGAAAAGTCATCGCGTGTGCAGAAACGGACGGAAATCAGGCCGCATCGCGGTCGTTCGGAGTTCCCGAAACGTGCGTGCGGGACCGGCGGAAACAAAAGCAGAAGATTGTCGACAGCAAAGCTTCACGCAAAGGCTTCAGTGGACCACAGCAGGGTCGGTTTCCGCAAATTAAAGAGCTGCTCGGCGAGTATGTGCGTGAGCAGCGAGCGGCACAGCGGCCCGTGACGACAGAACTGCTCCAAGTGCGGGCTATGCAATTAGCCTTAGAAAAGGGTCTAATGCGGAGCCAGTTTGAAGCGAGCAGGTGCTGGCTAACTAACTTTATGAAGAGGAAAGGCTTTTCCCTCCAAAGGGGAACGGGCATATGCGAAAAAAGTTTTGCGAAGGAGTACGATGAAAAGCTTCACAGTTTTCAGAGGTTCGTCCTAAACTTGCGGCACAACAACGGCTACCTGCTTGGGCAAATCGGGAATGCCGATCAGACGCCTCTTCGACATGCCTGGCACCACAACCGTCGAGAAGAAGGGGGCGAAGGAAGTTCGCGTGCTGGAATCGGTCCACGGTAAAACTACAGTGACGGCAATGCTCTGTTACATGTCAGATGGGCACAAGCTTCGCCCGTACCTCATATTTAAATAGAAGACGCTCCCGAAAGGAGTCGTTTTTTCGAGTGGTGTGATCGTGCGGGCCAGCGAGAAAAATGGGTGCGCGTTGCAATCGATGTCTTACGTTTTTTTTTTTTCGTCGTGGAAATCGGGTGCGCGTTACATTCGAATGCGCGCTAGAATCGAGTAAATACGATACTAGAGAGTTTAGAAATTAGATATCACACTCAGCACGGTGTCAGACTCGACATACCAAGCAACGTAAGGGATAGGCTGGTCATACTTCCTTTGCCGAAGGACATGCACCTTGAATACAACAGGGGTAGACGGGAAAAGAGAGCACAGGACATACAGAAGTATGGAAAATGTAAAGAGGCAGTGTTCATGGACGCAGTCAGGTATGCGCGCAGGCCGGCTTCTTGGCCGCTGTAATATAGCACCAGAATGTTTGCAAGACTAGCGTCACGGTACGCACGGAGCACGTGGAGACAGCAGAGGAAGTGGCTAACACGCTCGCAGTGGCCACCACTATGGCCAAAGTGGTTATCAGTGACTCTAAGACGGCAGTCCGCAACTTCGCCAACGACCGCGTCTCTCCCGAAGCATTATGAATTTTACTTGCGGGCAAAATAGGCATTGAAAATAGGCATGTTTACGTATTATGGGCACCCGCCCACACTTCCTCGATTGCCGGCAACGAGGCAGCGCACAGGGCGGCTCGAGGCCTTACGGACCGAACCGCCACCATCACCACTGCCGCCTCGACCGCAATGTCGGGTGAGGAATGATTGATTGATTTGTGGGGTTTAACGTCCCAAAACCACCATTTGATTATGAGAGATGCCGTAGTGGAGGGCTCCGGAAATTTTGACCACCTGGGGTTCTTTAACGTGCACCCAAATCTGAGTACACAGGCCTCCAACATTTCCGCCTCCATCGGAAATGCAGCCGCCGCAGCCGGGAATCGAACCCGCGACCTGCGGGTCAGCAGCCGAGTACCTTAGCCACTAGACCACCGCGGCGGGGCTCGGGTGAGGAATGGGAGCGGGAGGATCGCCTCACCAGTTTTAAAAGTATTACCCTGCATTACAGATTGACCAGGTGCAAACTTTCGTCCCCACAACAAAAACTGAACAAAAGGCAGGCGGTCACGAGGCGACAGCTGCAGACCAAGACATTTCCAAACCCGGTGATCTTGAATCTCTGTTACCCAGAGCTTTAAGTGTCGCGCTGCAAGTTTTGCGAGGCCAGGGAAATTCTGGCACACATCCTATGGAAGTGTGGCAGAAGTGGGGCTCCAGACGGGGACACAGCCTCGAAACGAACGCGCTGGAAGAGTGCTCTGCTCAGCCATGCCCTCGAAGACTAACTGTGGGTCGTCCAGTGGGCCGAGGCCGCCGTCAGAGCTCAAGGGCTCGAGGCCGATACCTAGGCGGGGATATCTGCCCAGATACCTTAACAACTTGCCAAACTTTTTTGTTTTAAATAAAGTTGCGTCTCTCTCTCTTTCTCTGTACAGCACCAGCAGAGATTTGGCGCACGCTGCAATCACATTCTCTCTTTTATCGTTCTGACTCATCTCGACGAAAGAACTGGAAGCTAAGCAAGGAGGGATTGCATAATGAAAGAAAATACATTTAACGCGCCTCGAGACCCTTGAACACTTTTTCTTTACTTTTTTGAATACGCGGCTTTTCAGTGGAATCATGCACGTACGCGTGTACAAGTGGCGGCCTCCTGCGGTGGCCCCAGTAATGACCGAGCGCGCCATGATGAAATCAGCCAGGCAGTGCCTATGGTGACGGGGCCCGTCAGCTCAGCACTATAGTTAGAGAAAGCGAGCCCGTCAGCGCAATACTATCATTAAAGCGAGGGGGCCCATCACTGTAATGAAGTCGTAACAGTGACGGGGCCCATTATAACAGCAAGGCAGCTATAGGGACGGGCTCCGTCACCGTAAAGCAATGACTATGGTGAGGGTGCTTGTCACGGTAGTGTAATGGTAAAAATGAGGGGGGAGGAGGCGTTGCTGTAAGTTTGTAGTCGTTTTAGATGCCACCGCAAAGCTATTTTGGTAGCACAGAGGGTTGACACGCAGTTGGGGATGCGGTTGTGCCGCAGGTTGTCAGTTCAACTCCCGTTTTTTTATTTTTTATGATAATGCATCAATATTGACGTCACTGCTTTCAAGTAGTCATAATTTAGCTTTTTTGCAATAAAATCACATCCCTGTTCATGCTGATTGTTAGCCCGACCGCGTTGATTTTTCGAGGTGCAGTGGGTATGTTGTAGGTGAGCAACGTGACGGGTTGTTGGTGTGCGACTTCAGTTTGAGTCGTGCAAACCAACTGAAATTTTCTTTTTCTTTTCTGCTTTCAATATTGTTTCGAGTAATGTTGCCTATTTTAAAGGTGGCATCTTACAGTCGAGCAATGAAAGGAGCCGCTGGCCAGCGAGAATATGGACGATCAGCTGAGTCGAGGTTCTCCCTGACAGACCCGGCTTGCTGACTGGCAGCTGCTGCAGAGTCCTAGCCTGAGCTCTCCCATACCACAAAATCCACTTGAGTACTGCAAACGTAGCAAGTTATCACTGCCACCATTAAAAGCGTGTGCACAGACAGCACCACATCAAGGCAATTAATACAGCACCGTAATAATGTAAATATGAGGTGGCCCGTTTTAACAACGCTACCTAAAATGATTGGTCTCGACATAGTGCTGTTGTTTGTGCTCTAACTGAAGTGACTGGAAAATTTTTAGGTGCGAAGCTCCTTACACCGTGGCTATAGGTGCATCACTATTATGACAAGCTTCCTCACTTTAACGATAGTACTGCACTGACAGGCCCTGTCACTGTAGTCACGATTACACTTACGCTGACGAGCCCCCTCACTCTAACTATAGTACTGACTTGACAAGCCCCGTCACCATAGTCACTACCAATCAGGCAATGGCTGATACAATGGCTGTGTGAAGTGATATTTGAGTTTGTGACGTCATTGGCCAGGAAAGAGAGCAATTTTAGCTGACTTTACGAATTTATTGTAAATTTTATTTTAAATTTATTGTAAATTTATTGTAAATATTTAGCTCGCGTGTTCTCGGTTGCCTCGACCACCGATCGGCAGCGCTTTCTGACCATGAAAAGTGTTGCAAGGCCCCTTTGAACTTGAAGTGAGGCTTCGCGGCAAAGCGGATTTTCTCTGAAGAGGTGGCGTTCACAGCTTAGCATCTCTACACTACAATGAAACCACCTTTACAAGCGGCTACAAGCAGATTAATATGCATCTATTCATTTGTTGCGAACACTTCAAAATTTTCAATATTTAAATTCAAATTGAAGCGAATTCAAATACTCTACTATACTATTTGAAGCATTTGCATATTCGCACAAGCCTACTCATTCGTTTTGTTTCGTAAAGGTAAGCACAAACGGCATCAAAAACGTTCTTGTGGCTGAAGCCCTAAATTGAAGTACCGAAAGCAAGTATGTTGTCACTTGAGAAGTTTAGCCCCAGCTTAGAGAACAAGAGGTACATTTTTTAGTAATCTGTAACGGTGGCATGATGAAAAATAATGTTTTGTTGTCTCAGGTTCTCAACAAAAGTTGCATAGAGAAGACATCACCAGATGAGCCCTGTATGAATAGAAATTTATTGGGGGGACATGACAATGTAAGTTAACTAATGCAACTTCCGATTGTTTGGCAGGACACCACTGAATTTTCCACAGAAATTTTAAATGACTAAGCTCTGTCCATGGCGTTATTGATTCCATGGCATCTGCACAAAACGAAAATTTTCTGTACCTTATTGCACTTAAGGTGGCCACTTCAGGAAGAACCGAAAGTACTGGACCATTTATTGCTGCTCGTGCTAGAGAGTCAGCAATTTCATTTATTTCTAATTCACAATGATCAGATACCCATACTAACTTTATAAGGTTGAACTGTGGGGGGACTAGCATAAGAAACATCGTTAAAGCCATTGATTTTGACAATGCTGTGAGTGATGTAAAGATAGACATGGAGTCAGTAATTATAATTGCATTATGGACATTCACAGGTAATTTTTGCAGCGCTAGAATAATTGCCAAGAGTTCTGTTTCAAAAGCGGGAGTGAAGTCCGGTAGATTAATGAAAAAGAGCAGCCAAGTAAACGGGTGTATATCTCTACACCTGTCTTTTCTTCCATCACTGAAGCATCCGTGGCTATTAGTCGTTTCTATGTGCGCGAGATAATCTTCCAGTTGGCTGTGTAAGACCTGCAAGGCTGCAGAAATTAGCCACCTTCTTCTTCTTCTAACCACCACCATCATTTGCTTGTGCGCAGTTGCGACAATGCCACATCTGCAGAGTTACAAAGGTGACATCAAAGGCGCAGTGCGAGTTCTGTGTAAATGAGAAGTAGATTAGGGGTTGGCAGAGGCAACAGGACCGCCTGTTTGCACATCTCACAAGATGACAGACCCGGCAGCGATTAGAGTGCTAAGTTGTTTAAATAAAGATATGCTACGTTTCAATTTTCTGCTTCTAAATTTAAAAAAAAAAAACATGGGCCGGCCTATATACAATTTTTTTTTCTCATGGTACACTATAAGTAGGGTCGACCTATACGTATTCGTACCCCACCTATTTTCGAGTAAATACGGTAGGTTAAACCAACCAGAAGTTGAGTTAGTTATTGGTGGTGACTCATCACAAAAGAGAGTAAGCATTAAGCATGGTGACAAGACCAGCAAAATAGCCAACATAAATACCAACCACAAGCTGAAAGGGCTCAATATGACAAAACTTGTTAGTCTATGCTCAGTAATTACACTACCACTTGTCCATTTGGGACACATGCTATTTTATGGCTAAAATAACTTTTTGAGGACACCGAGGTGAAGCACGAAATCAGTTTATCTATTATATTTATTTACATTTTACTTACATTGTCATAAGGCATACCATAAAGGAAAATGTAATTGGGTTTTAACACAACCCAATTAACAAATGATACAGTAGATACAATACACAAGAAGCTTAAATAAGAAAAAACATTCGTATTACTATATTGTATGACAAACTATAAGCATCACAATTGCACATTTTAAACTTCACAGCGCTTCTTGGTAAGAAACCCTTCTTATTGACAGAAATATTGTCGGCATTGTTGCAGGGAAAAAAAATTCCCTATCAGTTTCACTAATGACATCATCAGGGAGACAGTTAAATTCCTGTATTGTCTATACAAAGAAAGAAGTGTCAAAAGCATGTCTTTTGTAGGGGTATTCTAATACTTTCTGAGAATTATTTCATTGAACTAACTTAGAGAATAAGACTTATAAATTAATAATTTAATATTTTACTAGCATTATTTTGCCATAATTATTAGAGAAATTTAAAGTCAGAGTTCCAGTTTTAAATTTTGCATTATAATTTCAGACTTGAACATACATGTGACAACACAGACAGCAAAATCCCCTTTAAATTTTTGTTTCCCGGACACAGCTGAATAGAGTATGTAGAGAAGTAAGCAAATTGAAAATGGTCCCCGTCTTAAAAAAAAAATAAATCAGCATGAACAAGACAAAGCGCAAAAACAAGACGGGACCCACCAGTGAACCATTGGAGATAAGGTGGGTGCAAACCTTTTCTTTTCAGTAACGCTCTTAATATGCTGAAACAAGAAAACAAAAGGGCACACGAGCTTGCAGAAGCATTCTTTTGCCAGACACAAAGGTAATGATTGTACATCCGAACCGTCTGTCTACTATATAGATCTGGAGGTATGCAACCTTAAGGATTTCTTTGATGTTACCTGAATTTTCTGCACATGCATGTGGTAGTTCTTGTTGTATTAATTTTTGTTTCATTAAACTTCAGCTATCAGAGCATGCTCCCAATGTGTCCTTCTATTCTCATGCTTCATCTCGTTCGTGCTGTTTTGACAGCATGACTCAATAAAGTTTCCCGAAGCTTACTATCTTTTATCTCTGGCTCTTTAGGAAGAAAACAGTTTATTTTTCCAGGCAAAGAATAATCGTAGAAGCCTGTTTATAATGCAAGTTATTTTGGCACTGAATGAAGTGTCTGCCTTGATTTATAAGCCGATCGCTAAATTCTCAGTCAAGAATTTAGGAGAGAAGTGCAACTTTATGAGCTTATTTTCTTTTTTTTAGACACAATATTATGAGAACCAACAGGACTTGACATCAAGGAGGGTATAGAGGATTTTACTAGCAGTAATAGCAATACGATTGCAAAGAAAAAAAATGTGGACAAAAAGATGCGTTGCCGCTGGCAGGGACCTAACTAGGGACCTTTGGTTTCTGAGCATTTAACGCATTAATTGAAGGTTACAGGCTCAGTCTTTGCTAGCAGCAAATTATCTTTTCGTTATTTACATTACATTTACTACTATGCATTTGTTTTGTGGCAAAAGAGACTAAAGGGGCCCAGCGACACTTTTGGGATAGCCTTATTTATCACCAAAATGCATGTAGCGATGATTATGTATTCGTTTTGTGGCAACAGAGATTAAAGGGGTCCTGCGACACTTTTGGGACAGCCTTATTTAGCACCGAAATGCGTGTAGCAATGATTACCGAGATGAATGCAATAAGAATGATGGAAATTGGTGCGCAGAAAGTGAAGTTATGAGTCCTCAAAGTTCAAAACTTGAGCAGACGACGAGAAATGTTCTCTTTCGCATTTCACTCGCCTGCTGACATCAAAGACCACTTCTAATCACAGCGTGCATCTCACAAAACATTTCTGAGAGGTCAGCTCATTGTGGCCTTCACACAATAAATACCTCACCACCACTCTTTTTGATGGCGTCGTTAGCATGGTTACTACGAACAACGTGCGTCAAGTAGCAGACGCTTCCACGGCCACACTCTGTAAGATACACACATACACTTTGAGCGGGGTCACTTCTCGGCTTGCATGCGAAACGCATTCTACGGCAACGCTGGCTCCCACCGCCTGTCGCATTTTGGCTCACTAAAAGCACAGCATGCATTTCTATTTTTAGTTGCTGGCGCACCATAGCCTTGTTCGAAGGCTAAGTGCTGTGTTTGTTTTTCCCAAAATACATCATTTAGAAACAGGAGTGATTTACTTCAGAGAAAGTATAAAAAAAGGTTTATGCTATTTTTAGCATTAACTCATATGGCCTAGCTACCACCATATGAATACTGCATGCTATTTCTCGCGTCAAGCCAATCAAAAGCAAACGGTGTTTATCGTCACGTCACATGGCATGAAGTCACTTACTATGAGAAAAATAGCCGACGAGTGTTGCCGTAGTCTAAAATCGACGTAGTTTGTCTGGTCAATTAAAATTTTAACATTGTCGATTTCGGCATTACCATGTGCGCACCGATATCAGAGCGTTCCACAGCACCAGAAGAACCGATGAAAAATACATGCTCAAAAAGTGTAGCCGGGCCCCTTTAACTAAATTTTTTGTAAGATGGCAGTACCCACAAAATGCAAAACCTCTAAAATACGTCTCAAAACAGCTGTAAATGGCTATAGATATTTTGGTCTATGAGAAGACTTAAAATAGACATTTTTAAAATGTAAGAATTGCAACTTAGAAGTGTGGTAGCTAGGGCTAGTTGGTATGGCATGACGATAGTTATAGCGCGAGAACAAAACGACGACACAGAGACAAGAAGCAGCGCTCGTGTCTTTCGTGTCCTTCTCGTCTCTGTGTCGTCGTTTTGTTCTCGCACTATAACTATCGTAAGAATTGCACCTCAAATGTGCTCATATACAATTCCTTAGCCTCTTTAACTCCTTCGTTATTGAGAGAAAGTGGCTATTTTTTTATATGTCTTGGGAGAAAAGTTTTTGTCAATTCACAGATTCTTTAGCACGCATTTCAGCATACTAAATTATGCATAACGAAATGTTTTGGCCGAAGTATATACGTTGCAGCGCCAACAAACTATTGTAAAATGTATAAAAATATGAGAAGTGTCTAGCTTTGGTTGCCAGCTGATAAACTCAGCAATACAAAACTCGATATATGCAGAAACGATCAAAAGAAAGAAAATTCAAACTATACATTTCGCTGATAAATGACCCAAGAATAGTATAAAAAATGATAAATGTTCTACACAATGTTCCAATTAACATAGGCAAAAGAAATCTGAATCAAGGTACTGCTTTATTGCTCATGCCATGCTGTGAAGTATCTTCTAGTTTTTCCTAAGGCAATGGTTCACTCTTATACTTTTCACATCAATATTTCTTCATATATATATATATATATATATATATATATATTTTTTTTTCTTTTTTTTTTCGGATTCAGAAAAGCCTGCTGGTGTTTCAGAAAGAACGGACACCCACAATGTGGGCAATGCCTATGAACATCAGATGTCCAATGAACTTCCAGTTCATCTGGCATCACCTCTTTCCCTTAGCCACCTCCGTCTCCACATAGAGTGGTGTTCGAAAATATGCATCCAAGTGTATTTATTAGTATTTCCACAAATGGTATAAAAAAAATTGAAGTTGCACAGAGACCTAAAACAATTCGCACTGCTCTGTAGTGCGGGGTTTATATGAACTCCGGTGGCCATCTGGTCATGAGGAGAAGCTCTGCAGCCGGCCCCAGCAAATAGTGCCCTAGCGACCTGTGGATCTCGCACATAACCAGAGTAGCTCTAAGATTGTGCACAAAACTCAACAGCTACGCACATGCAACAGAGGAGACCACTTGAAGTCATAAAATTAAACCAACCCTTGAACAACTCTAGGTGTCCCAGGCAGATGCAAAACACCGAACACATAAAAGCATCGACACTGCACACTGACGTAATGAAAAATACGTCTCTTTTAAGTGTTTGTAATCATGTGATAGACCCTTTAAAGAAGTTAATATGCTAATGACACACCTTGTTCGGAGTATCCACTGTCGTCCAGAGCCCCTGTGGGGCGTGCATAGGCGGCCGGCAGGTAGCCCTGAGCCCCAGTGCGAAGGCTACAGCCTAGCAGCCAGCCAGGCTGCACCTGATGCTGGGGCCAGACACGAAATCGCTCACCTGCCGTCACTGATAGCTCATCTGGGCGACGAGCCTGATAGGAACGTACCGCTACCCAACACTCCATCTGCAAATCCGAGGTATGACATTTGTTTATTTTTTCATTTACTTATTTTGCATTCTGCAACTTGGTGAAAGCACTATTCATTCATTTCAATCATTGTTGGGGTTTAAGGTTTGGTTTCTGCCCATAGCAAGTTATCTTTTCATTCAATTTTCTTTCTTCATATTTACATTACAACTACTTCTAATAACATCCCCAATAGTTTCCTTGGCATGATTGTCTGTTAGATTCATTACTAATGTGCCTACCAAAGAAAACGAGTCCTGAAATTAAATGTACCCTTCTTTCCTCCATTGAAGAAATCATGATAAGACGACTTGGGAAATTAAGCGTGTTGCATTCAAAAAATAAAAAAGACAGTTTTGTATCAGCTGTCCCTGAATAGTGCTACTCGATAACGAAAGAATGTACTTCAACGGATAGCTTGCTTAGGCCTTTGTTTGCTCTTTTTAAGTTGTGTGTAGCCTTGTGTGCCTATGAATCTGCTCTGTGCTATTGATTAAACTGTGTTTCCGTGGCCTACATAGCACATGTAAAACATGGTGGCGATTTTGGACGCCCGCTTCAAAAGTAATTTAGCATTGGTGGAGACAGATCCACTTCTTTCATAGCTATACTCCAGAAGTTCGGTCAGCAAGGTGAGTGGCTACGCGCGTCTCGTGTTTGGCTTTCATCGTTGTAGACACTCGTGGGAGACGAGCACAAATGTGCTAACACAACGTCGCGAAAGGCAACAAATAAAACATCAAGAGGTGAGAACGAAGAGATGCTAAGTGATGCGGAACAATTTATAGACGGCCGTATAATGGGGCGTCTTTACCTCCGACTACAAAAGCATGTTTATTTATTATCAAGACCAAAGATGAAATAAAAGCATGCCTCAGAAAAATCATCGTAATGTTTCTCAGTGTGAACGCATTCATTGCGAGAAGTCTCACTAGCCTCCATAGCGTTGCACCTGATGAATGAAATGGAGTATAGTCACTGTGCAAAATGACTTCGCTTGCCTTCAGGTAGCTTTGATGACTGAGTATTGTAGATAACTAAGCGTATTTTCGAGATTGCTTACCATTCAGAATGTCTTTGAGCCTAACTAGAAGGTCTGTGTAAATGAATCTGCAGGATAAATATATTCACTTTTTGTGCATGCGTAACATTTACTTACCTTTACTATTACTAAAGGAAGATAGTAATATACTGCTACATAAAGGGATACAGGCGAGCATACTCAGTTGCATTTTTTTTACTATTTTTCATGCATTCACCCTCCACTAGGTACGCCACCACCCCAGAATGGCTAATGGCATCCCAGCCCAATCTCACTCCGCCAAACTACAATGCGTTGTGTGTAATGAATGTTTGCAGCACAATAACCCCCGCTACCACGCCAATGCTCATAATGCAATAACCCCCGCTACCACGCCAAGGGTTATTTCCCTTAACTCCCGCTACCACGCCAATGCTAAACTATAAGTGTCTATTACTCCAGCTTGACTAGCCCAACATTCCAGCAATCCAAGGCAGAAAAACTGGCAGCATTTATAAGTAAACTGAACAAGTTAATAGACACATGAGTACGTAGTTCAATTTTTACGCGAAGTATAATGCAGAAAAATTATTAAAAATGTATACAAATTACACTTGCAAAAATACAAAAATATAATGGAACAAAATACAAAAAATCATCTTTGAGACTGCAGTTTTATGCAAATTTTTTTCCTCCTTTACTTTTTTCCTTTGCATCATGTTAGCAAAAAAAAAGGATGTTTTGCGATACATCTCGCCATAAGGTGCCTTGACAGAACACATTGAGGGGCTATTTGGTGATACATTCTTACAAAAATTATTACAGTACTACATTGTATGAGGATAAGACCGAGAGCTACCTGACAGGACAGGCTCTTATTTTTAATGAACTAGTGTTAAAGAGCTCGTCTCGCTGAAATCCTGGCATCAACATTGTTGGTTATAAGCAAAAGATTATCTTGTCCACAACCAAGAAATCGAGAAAGGTGCAAATTAAGTATTCAAAATTTTAGGGTCTGAGTAAGGATTGAACACAGGACGTATGCGTGGCAAGCAGGTGTTCTATCACAGAGCCACAATTTTGGTTGAAACTGCTTTGGAAAAAAAACTGCAAGAGAGAGAGAGAGAATGATTTTTAACTGTTTATTTGAATCATCAAGAAATGTCGGGTGGGGCTCAGTCAAGAACTCCATCTGCCGCTGCCGCATCTTTTGCGTGACAGACTAGCGGGCCTTGGCCACTCGGGCTTCTATCGCACGGCATGGCCTCCCAGTGTTGCAGGGTTGAAATAGGATAGGAGATGAAAGAGCACCTGGCAGGCGAATGCTCGCATTCCAGCATTATGGGAAATATCATTGGGACTGCTCCACTGCCAGGGTAGGAAGCGTAAAAAGTAGGATGGAGGATTTGGAGAAAATGCATGTTGGAGAATGTGTTGGCCTGCGGTTGACACTCTGGAGTTACATCCTCTCGGGTTACTTTGTGGTGTGGTGGAGGGTACCAAAGGCATTCTTGTCTATAGTAATCAAGAGTGTCTCAATATCTGAGAAGTTTCAAGTTTGTGTCCTCCTCATATGGGTTGGATAGCTCTTCCTCTGGTTCACAGTAAAGGAGTGCTTGGGTAGCTGCAAGTGCACAGTGATGACCAGGGAGAGAGGCATGCCCTGGGGTCTAGACAAGTCGCAACTAATGCAGTGAGTACCTCTAGTGAAAAGAACTTTCTTAATGCATCATATACTGCATGGCAGAATTGCATCAGGTTTAAAAAGATTTGAATTGAGCAGTGAGTCATTGTTTTAAAAGCCCATCCATTAGAAAATTCTCAGATATTTGTGGTGTATACGGACCCAAAGGAGTACGGCCACTAGCGTGGGTTTGGTCTCAGCGAACTGCCGGGCACCGCGGTGAGAACACGATACTGCACAAGGACGCAACACTTTATTGCCTGTGGCAACACAAAAAACGCAGTACAGAGCCCATTGCAAAGGTGCGGCGGGAAAGCAAATGGGCTTATCCATGCCACGAGCTAGAAGTACTACACAGGGTGCCGCGAGCACGTCTCCGTGGTAAAAGCGATTCACGGAGACACCGGGACAAAGGCCCGGTTGCTCAAGCGAGGGCAAAGGCGCTCGCGTCAGCTTACGAGAAATACGAGTTGGCGCTGTTTGACCACGCACTAGGACACGGTATCGCTCTACGGCCTAGCGTTCAGAAGGGGGGCGACATAAGGTAAGCGTTCGCCGCGAGCGCTGTTGGCGAAGTGCGAACAAGCCCCAAACAAAGGGAGCCAACGGATGAAAAAGAAAAGCGTGCTTACCCCCATGTCGTCCCCGGAGAGGTCTTCCTTGCTATAGTGTACTAGAAGGGGGCAATGAAATGAAAGAGGCGGCCGCGCCGCATCACAACTGATTCTTCGGCGGGTGAGAGTAGTGGTGGCGCTGTAGTCCCATGGTACTGAAGATCTCAAAAGCATCTGCATTGGGAGCGCGTGCGCCGTAGCCCGCGAAAGCGTGTAATTGCTCGTCTTTAGCACGTCTAATGCATTTTGGAGCCTCTGTCAGTGTATATACGCCTGCTACGCGCCATGGTGCATGAGTGAATATGCAGGCACGCCGAAATTGCGTCGAGACAATCACTGTTTCAAGAGCCTGCCAACCCACACACACAAAAAAAAAAACATGTACAATTGAAATTTGCACGTATCCGCCTAGGTTCTCACTCAAGCAGCGCTTTGAGCTGCGCTACATCGTAAGTGGCAACTTGTGAACTACAAAGAGACGAGAAGTCTTAAAATCGCGATTAAATCATACACTTGTTTTGTAGGCAGTTTCTACAATATCTAGAGCATTGTTCCTCATACGAGTCAACATGCGCTCGATTGTTTCACAGAAACCTGAGTATAAGTAACGTTGTCACAAAATCATATCGGTGACGACTCCCATTTTATTAAGCCAGTTTTGCGGAAGATAATAAATAATGGTTTCTGAAAGGCCTATCTTGTTCTAACCGCGTGCTTTTGCACTTACTTTGCTTCTGACCGCTGATATGTCAGCTACTTAGCATTACCCCCCCCCACCCCCCGGCAGTAAAAACGCCGTCTCGGTGCATATTAATTACGGTCTTCAGTAGGCAGGTGGTAAGGTCTAAGCCTGGTGACGTGCACAACATCACTGGGTGTGGTTGCAGGCAGGCTTGTGGTCTAAGATGCAGGAATGATCTCATAGGTGACGTCGGTTACCTGGCGGACGATACGTTAAGGACCCATGTAACGAGACTTCTTTGATAAACCAACTCGACAAACTGCGCACCACAGGAGAACGAGAGAGCCGGGTGAGAAGCGAACGTCAACATGCCAGCTGTCGTAGATGGCTTTCTGGGTGGCTTGCCATGCCGAAAGTCTAGAGCAGATGATCTGACGTGCGTGGTCGGCATGAGCAATAGCGTCGCGTGCATATTCGGTCGACAGCGTTGTAGTGGTTGGAAGTAGGGTGTCGAGTGGTAACGTCAGATCACGGCCATAGAGTAAATAAAATGGTGAATAACCAGTGGTGTGGTGGTGCGAAGAATTGTACGCGAAGGTCACGTGAGGTAGCGCCAGGTCCCGGTCATGGTGGTCGGAGGAGACATACATCGCGAGCATGTCCGTGAGGATGCGATTATGCGTTCGGTAAGGCCATTTGTTTGGGGATGGTAGGAAGTGGTCAACTTGTGCTGCGTCGAGGAAAAGCACAGAAGATCGTTGATTACTCTGGACAAAAATGCGCGGCCGCAATCCGTAAGTAATTGGCGAGGAGCGCCATGGTGTAGGATGACATCGTGGAGAAAAAAGTCCGCAACGTCAGTAGCGGAGCTAATGGGGAGCGCTCGAGTGATGGCATACCTAGTCGCATAGTCTATAGCAACGGCGACCCACTTGTTGCCCGATTTCGACTCGGGAAAAGGACCGAGAAGATCTATACCAACACGGAAGAAAGATTCGGTTGGGATGGAGATCGGTTGAAGAAGTCTAGCCGAAGGTGCAGCAGGTCGCATCCAACGTTGGCATTTATCGCAGGAGGACACGTAACGCCGAACGGACCTGGCGAGACCGCGCCAGAAGAAGCGACGGTGCAGACGGCCGTACGTCCGGGATACACCCAGATGACCAGCAGTTGGTTCATCGTAAAGCTCGTGCAGCATGATAGAACGCAAATGTTTCGGCACGACAAGAAGGAGCTCAGGGCCATCTGGCTGGAGGCTACGACGGTACAGCGTGCCATTCAGGAGAACGTACATGCGAAGCGACGCGTTGTTCGGAGCAGATTCGAGACGGTCAATAAGTTATCGCAGGGCAGCATTACGACGTTGTTCATCACCAATCTGAAGAAACTGGGACATTGACATGATGCTGAGGCTAGGCTCGATGTCTGATTCGTCAGGCTTATCAATAGGGTAGCAAAATAAGCAATCGGCGTCCAGATGAAGACTTATAAGCAATCGAGTAGAAATGCTCCTGTAGGCATAATGTCCAACAGCCAAATCGTCCAGTGGGGTCTTTCAGAGAAGAAAGCCAACACAGCGCGTGATCTGTGATGACACGGAAAGGGCGGCCATAAAAGTAAGGACGGAATTTCGAAACCGCCCAGACAAGGGCGAGACATTCTCGAGTAATTGCGTTCAGACTTTGAAAGCAGACGGCTTGCATACGCGATTACACGGTTGTTGCCCCACTGAATTTACGCCAAAACTGCACCAATTCCGTGACCACTCGCGTCTGTTTGCACTTCTGTAGGAGCATCGGGGTCGAAATGTGCAAGAATAGGAGGTGTCATTAGAGCGGTGATTAGCTGAGAGAAGGCGTCGGCTTGAAGAGGGCCCCAACAAAATGGGAAGTCTTGTTTGAGAAGGTCGGAGAGTGGCCGTGCGAGTGCCGCAATGTTTTTCACGAATCGGCGAAAGTGAGAGCAGAGCCCCACAAAACTGCGAACATCATGGACAGAGCATGGAACTGGGAAGTTGCTACAGCGCGTACTTTCGCCGGGTCTGGTTGTGCGCCAGCAGCGTCAACAAGGTTACCCAACACGGTAATCTGACGAAGACCAAAGTGGCACTTGGAGGAATTGAGCTGCAGGCCGGCCCGTCGAAATATGGATAGAATAGTCGAAAGGCCTTCAAGATGGGTTGCGAAGGTAGGCGAGAAAATTATCACCTCGTCCAAGTAACACAAACATCTCGACCATTTAAATTCTTGTAGGAGTGTGTCCATCATTCCGTTGAAGGTCGCTGGAGCGTTGCAGAGACCGAAGGGCATGACCTTGAATTGGTAAAGACCATCAGGGGTAACGAAGACGATCTTTTCTCGGTCAATGCCATCAATAGCAATTTGCCAGTAGCCAGATCGGAGGTCGAGAGATGAAAAGAAGGTGGCGCCATGGAGGCAATCGAGGGCATCGTCAATGCGTGATAGAGAGCACACATATTTGTTGGTAATTTTGTTGTGGTGGCGATAATCAATGCAGACACGCCATGAGCCATCTTCTTTACTAACACCATGGGAGGTGCCCAAGGGCTCAATGATGGTTCGATTACGTTTTTCGTAAGCATTTTGGCCACTTCTTTTTTAATCACTTCTCGCTCGGACGCTGACACGCGATACGGCCGACGGTGAATGGCTGCAGAGTCACCAGTGTTGATTCGGTGAGTGTCAATTTTAGTCTGGCCCAAGGGACGATCGTCGGTGTCGAAGATGTCACTGTATGGGGTCAAAACCTGACAGAGAGCGTCGGCCTGGTGAGGCGAAAGCTCCGATCTAATCATGTTTCGAAAAATAGCATCATCTAAGCTGGGTGACCGTGAGACTGTGCTTCGATTAGGAGCAGATATAGCTACAACACTGACATCGTCCTCTGTTATGGCAGTTGGCTGGGCTAGAGACATCTGGCAAGGCAACACTACAGGAGTGAAACCAAAGTTAAAGAGCGGAAGGAACACGCAGTTATCCGCCATGGTGGCAATGGTATGGGGCACAGTAGCACTGCACGTCAGCCAATGTCAGTAATCGGCGTAACGATATAATCACCGTCAGGAACGGGAGGAGCCAATGACAAAGACACGTACGTGACGGCACAAGGTGGTAGGTGAACGAAAGTGGTTAGGCTCAAGCGGCTGGTAGGCTCTGCAGAGTAGTCGGCAAAGATTGGAAAATCGAGGCTGAGGGCACCAGACGAACAGTCAATTAAGGCCAAGTGTGCCGAAAGGAAATCAAGGCCAAGTATGAGGTCATGAGGGCAACAGGCTAGCACGGCAAAAAGGACCACGGCATGATGACCGGCAACGCTGACATGAGCAGTGCACATTCCGATTACTGGTACAGTACCGCCATTGGCAACACGTATTGCCTGCGTCGTAGATGGCGTCATATTCCTTTGCAAGCGGCGGCGTAGAGAAGCGCTCATAATAGACAGGTGCGCACCTGTGTCAATGAGGGCGGTCACAGGAACATGGTCGACTTGTACTTCAAGCAGGCTGTGGTGCGTGGGAAGCGTCAGCAGAGGATTTTCCGCCATCATTAGTATTGCAGCTTCACCTCTATAAGCTGCAATATTTAGTTTTCCTGCTGCAATCGTCCAGAGAAGCTCGGCGAGGAAAACCGCCGAGCTGGCGGAGAGCGCGATTGGTGACAAGGAGTGGGAACTGCGGCGACCGGACGAAGGGGCGTCTGTGTAGCGGCAACCGGGTAAAGGGCGTCAGTGGAAGGCTCGTAAGATGACAACGAATAGAAATTGAAGGGTGCGGCGGCTGAACGTCGGGGGGTCGTCGGGTGTATGTCCTGCAGAAGTAGAGAAGGTCTGACATGGTTGGTTTGACTAACGGCGGCGGCAATAGCGAGAAACGTGCTCAGGCTGGTGGCAGGAAAAACAAATAGGCTGGTCGTCGGGTGTTTGCCATTCTGAAGGGTTACGGAAGGGCATTGTTGGAGGTAAACGGCAAGCGTGTCCTGGGGAGTAAGACGGGACTTAAGGGCGAGCCAAGGGACATGCTGATGGAAGGCTGAGGTTCGCAAACTCCTGCCCCACCACAGCTTGTATTAACGCCACTGACGACTGTTGTTGGTCAGAGGCGAGCGTTGCGAAAACGGGTGGCTGAAGAGGAGCTAGACAGGCGGCTTCGATTTCCCGACGAATAATGCGCGTGACGTTGTCATACGTGGGGGGACTGGCGGGCGGCTTCACACGATGAGGTTGCGGCCGCGTTGGGCAGCCGAGTGAATCGCTCAGTAATATGGCGACTCTTGGCTTCTTCAAACCGCCGGAACTCTTTAATGATGGCGTCGACGGTGGCAACGTTGTTGTACACCAGAAGATTAAAGGGGCTCTCCAACACTTTTGAAGCACCTATCTTTCTGTATGTGTTTTGCGTAGACCAATGGCCGGGGATAACTTTAGCATAAGTCCAAGCACCGATATCAAATTATTTAGTATTTTACCCATGCAATAAAGTCAGCTTATTGCTGCCGACCGCGTCCGCGCACAGTGGCGCTCGCTAGAACTATGCGGACGGAAACGACGACGATGAGCACAGCCTATCACAGAACGCGTAAAGCCTCGCTCCGAAGCAAAAGGACCTGCTCTAGTTCTGACAAGTCGGGGAGGCTCATTTCTACCAGCCCCACCCAGAAGTTCGACCGCGTAAACAAAACGGCGTGGTCAGGCACTACGTTGCCTGTTGCTATAACAACAGCGTCATAAACACATCTGACGGAACAGGCAACAATGGTGTACCAGCTTCCTCTAAGTAAGAGCTTTCAGCCCATGTCATTGGAGACCCCCTGCAACGTCACAGTAGAGAGTGAAATGTGGTCATGTCACCCCGCGTTGCCTACCCGAGTTGAGGGTAGGCATTTTTAGATGCGGAGGCATCTTATACTCGCGCCTTGTAGTGCGCCGTCCGCGCCGTCCGCACCGCTTCTCAAACATTCGACAGCTGACGCGCGCGCATGCGCCGTCGCGCCGTCGCCCACCATCTGTGCCGCGCGCGCTTCTCCTTCGAGAACATTCGACAGCTGACAGCGCATGCGCCGTCGTGCCGTCGCCATCTGTGCCGCGCGCGCGCTTCTCCTTCGAGAACATTCAACAGCTGACAGTGCATGCGCCGTCACGCTGTATATATACTCAAGGTCGGCGCTCGCTCGCTCAGTTGCCGCTCGTCGGTTGGTTTGTACGGCGCGTCGACGTCCAAGGTCGCGGTGAAATGAATGCCAACGAATCCACAAACACAATGATCGACGTCCCTTCGACCAGCGCCGCCCTTTCGCATACGTGTGTACGTGTTCACTCATTTAACACCCCCTCCTACAACCACGTTAACCAATTTAGACATCGACCCAAGTAAGTCGCAATTTACCACCCTATTTCACAACCACGTTAACCAATTTAGCCATCGACCCAAGTAAGTCGCACTTTAACACCCCGTTAACCAATTATATGCTCCGCATCCTCCTCAGTGTTCCCCCGAGGGAAGCTGCGGCCAATTTTTTTTCTTGTATTTTGAATTTTTTAAATTGAATAACTTTGCACTGCGTGCCAGTATCGCTGCCGTTCTTGCTCTACTAATTTGTCCGTGCGTCAGTCTACACAGTCCACGAGTAAAAAATGGGGGTTTGAAAAGTGTCAGAGGGCCCCTTTAAAGGCGTCGTCTGCTATGCCTTTCAACACATGGGCCACTTTCTCAGACGCACTCATCATGTGCTCGTTAATCTGGTGGCATGGAGTGATGACGTCGTGAATGTACGCGGTTTGTAGCGCAGAGAAGTCCGGAGCCATTGTGGAACCGCGCTAGACCTGAAGCAAGGGCTATACCTCTTGTGAGACAGCGTGCAGATGGTTGGACAAACAGGTCACCAGATTCTATCACATTAGAAGTTATGGCAACTATCCGCTGATGACCAGGTGGTAGCTCGGTATCTTCAGCAGCGAGCAAGTGAACGGGCTTGTCATCCGCATGCAGGGCATAGTCAGTTTCCATTATATGAACAACATTTTCTCGACAGCAGATGGAACCGTTTGCCGTAGACAGAAAATCCCAGCCTAATATAAGCTGGTGGGCACATGAACTCAGCACAGCAAATTGCACAAAATGAAGGAGACCAGCTATGAAAACACGAGGGGTGCACATAGCGACAGGTCTAATGGCGTCCCCTTGAGCAGCGTGCAGTGTAGGTCCATCATAAGGGGTGGTCACTTTTCGCAGACGTGAGCACAAAGAACGATCAATCACAAATAAACAAGCACCAGTATCTATTAAAGCGTCCACGTACACACCTTCTATTAAAACAGATATCGTATTATATGGACGCACTGGAGGAATTTTTGTCTTTTCGTTCGATGCAGCTTTTCCTCCAAAAGCTGCAGAGGTTAGTTTTCCGGGCGTTGGTTGGTCAATTGCGAGACAGGTCGCAATGAAGACGTAAAGCGGCGGGGGGGTGAGGCTGAGCGGCGTCTAGTAGAGCGGTAAGAACTGGTTGGCTCAGATGTCGCAGTTGGAGACGTTGAGCGACGTATCGGCGGATCAAAAGGACGACGTTGGAAAGCGTACCAGCTTGTCCCATCATCCCGTCCTTAGGTGTCGAATCCACGACATTCGTCCTGCTAACGCTTCCGACAGACGCGTGCAATGTGGCCCCGATAGCCGCAGTAATAACAGATTGGACGAGGTGGCCGCCACGGTGGGTGAAAGGGTTGGCTAGGCGCACTCGGAGTGATTGAAGCCAGCGGGACAGGCGTCGAGTGTGCGGGCATCGGTTGTACGACGGGTGGTGATCCAGCGAGGACTTGTGCGTACATCGGCTGGGGTAGAGGTACTGGAGCGTCTACATACGCTGGCCCAGTCATGGACGCTAACTCCTCTTTGATAACGTCGCGCAAAACAGTGTTGGAGGGAGGAGGCGGACTTGGTGTCATTGAGAGACCGAACGATTGCAGCTCTTCCCGTATAATCACCCAGATGATGGCATGCAATGAGGCATCAGTCGTGGTGGTGTTTTCAGCGCTGTCCGGCGGCAACCGATGGGATTCAAGTTCCTCTAGCCGTTGGCACGTGGCAACAACGTCAGCGACTGTAGTCGAGTTTTGAATGACCAAGGCATTGAACGCGACCGTGCCGGTCCCTTTCAATAGATGACGAACTCTCTCTGATTCAGACATGGACGTGTTGAAACGGTGACAGAGAGCAAGCACATTCCCTATGTAGGATGTGTAAGACTCACCGCATTGTTGCTTGCGAGCATCCAGTGTCCTTTTTGCGAGAGCTGAACGAACCCCCGGGGTGCCGAAAATTTGGCGAAGCTGTTGCTTGAAATGTGTCCAGTCCATAATGTCTGTTTCATGATTGAAAAACCATGTTTTCGCTACGCCTGTCAGATAGAAAGAAACACGGCGAAGCTTGGTAGGATCCTCCCAGTTGTTAGTGGAACTCGCTCGATTGAACTGGTCCAACCAATCCTCTACATCTTCACCTCGAAGTCCAGCGAACGTGGGCGGCTCACGCTGGTGCGCGGTGATAATCCACGATGGATAGGCCGCGGTAGCCGGGACCGTGGAGGTAGACGCAGAAGCGCCGGTTGGCTCGTCCTGAGGCATGTTACCGGACACCTGGCACAAACGACGACCTGAGCGGAGCTCCAGGAGGCAGATCGGGCTGGGAGAGGACGGAAAATCGTAGAGCACACTCCACCACTTGTGATGTAACGGTGAAGGCAACCTTTATTACGCCCGGAAGACACGATGAAGCGACCACGCCCAAGGCACAGAACTCAGACAAGCCAAATCCCCACAGCAGATGAAGATGACGACCACTCACGATGATGAATATGTGTAAAGAAAGCAGATGTGCTTAATGAATGCCTACAATATAAACATTCTGGAAGAAATCTACAGGGGATCAACTGCTACCATAGTGCTTCATAAAGAAAGCAACAAAATACCGATCAAGAAGGGTGTAAGGCAGGGGGACACAATCTCACCAATGCTATTTACCCCGTGCTTACAGGAGGTTTTTAGAAGCCTAGATTGGGAACAGTTAGGGATAAGAGTTAATGAAGAGTACCTTAGTAACTTGCGCTTCGCCAATGACATTGCATTGCTGAGTAACTCAGAGGACGAATTGCAACTCATGATTACGGAGTTAGACAAGGAGAGCAGAAAGGTGGGTCTTAAAATTAATCTGCAGAAAACGAAAGTAATGTACAACAACCTCAAAAAGGAGCAGGGCTTCGAGATAGGTAATAGTGCACTTGAAGTTGTAAAAGACTATGTCTACTTAGGGCAGGTAATAACCGCAGAGCCGAACCACGAGATTGAAGTAACTAGAAGAATAAGAATGAGGTGGAGCACATTCGGCATGCACTCTCAAATTATGACAGGTAGATTGCCACTATCCCTCTAGAGGAAGGTATATAACAGCTGTATCTTGCCGGTACTTAGCAACAGAGCAGAAACCTGGAGACTTACAAAGAGGGTTCAGCTTAAATTGAGGACGACGCAGCGAGCAATGGAAAGAAAAATGGTAGCTGTAACCTTAAGAGACAAGAAAAGAGCAGAGTGGATTAGGGGACAAACTGGGGTTAAGGATATAGTTGAAATAAAGAAGAGGAATTGGACATGGGCCGGGCATGTAGCGCGTAGACAGGATAACGGCTGGTCATTAAGGGTAACAAACTGAATTCCCAGAGAAGGGAAGCGGGTTAGGGGAGACAGAAGGTTAGATGGGCAGATGAGATTAAGAAGTTTGCGGGTATAAATTGGCAGCAGCAAGCACAGGACTGGGTTAACTGGCGGAACATGGGAGAGGCCTTTGTCCTGCAGTGGACGTAGTCAGGCTGATGATGATGATGATGATGATAATGTTGAAGATATGTAGATTTTCTCAGGAAGTTGAGCACATTGTCTAATAGCTTGATATTTGGGCACAGTGACGGCAAAAGCTTTTGATAAGCCCTTCGCTTATACGGGGGTCAGAGAGATTGGGATGTTGTTGTGGAGAACAGTGCGATGTCATTCATCCCTAATACATGTGAAGTCCATTTGAGACTTTGAGAAAATGACCCTGTAACTGTGACACACATCTCTTAAAGCAGCATGTTGTGACAGTGGAGGGTACGTGATGTCAACGGACTGCAGCGGGATTGTATGAGCACTGAAGAGACACTTTTGATTTCTAAAGAAGTTGTGCAGAGCTTCACCATCTTGAAGGATAGTATTCGAGTCACAGTATTCGAGCTCAATAGGCCTAGCAAGAATTGAGTCTTCATGCCTTAGAGAACTTGTGTTTGGACTGCTCACTTTATCTTCCCTATTTCCAGTTGTAAGTGTACGCGGCCCAAAGTTTTTGGGATTGAGGTGTGTAGAAAATGATTAAAGAACGTATTTTAATCTGTGTGCAGTGCGATGAAGTAAGCAGCCCAAGATGTATATGACCATTATATATGACCTCAGACTATTGGCATGTCAAAATGAACCCGGAGGACATCACAACAGGTTTCGTCATGTCACGTCACGTCACGTCGGTCGGTCGGTCGGTCGGCTACATTAGCTCTGTTTCACAAGTTCTATTACACGTGGCCGGCCAGACTTCTGCTGATGCCGATTCTTCTGGTACGCGAAGTAAAACAAGTGACATAGCAAGGAGCGTATGCTTTGTAGACAACTCTGAGACGGTAGCCGCAGAGTCATCCTGTGTAACACTGGCAAATGTAAGCAGTGCCACTGGCATCGTCAAGGAACATACAGTTAGCTCGCCTGAACGTGGCGCAGTGATTACGTCATGTAAAAGTAGAGAGTGTAGCGTTCCTTACGAAGAGCAGGAAATGACTACGAAATCATTCAGTTTAGAAAACAAAAAGGAATTGGATGAAGGAGCATGAGAGTCGTGTTCAAATAACCGGTTGCTGCATCCGGATTTAGACCATATGGACAAGGACTTGCATCGTTTGTATATATCCTGGGTTAAAAACTCTAATTCCACGAGAAGTATGATTTTTTTAGTATTGGGCAGTACGCTGTAGCTTGGCTGTGAACTGTGTAGTAGACTTTCAGTAGATTTGTGTGCACATGCAATTTGCAATAAGTAAATTGATTGTAAGATTGTACTGAAAGTTGGGCAAAATGCGTGTTGTGTGTCGTGACGCGCGCACTTATCTGCAGTTTTATGAAGGCGAAAAAAACTTTTCGAAAGGGGGACTTTTGTGGTGTGATTGTGCGCGTTTAAAAAGTGCGCGACGCTATCAGCCTGAACCTAAAGGAACAAGGAAGACGACGCTCAGCTATGGCACGTGTGGGCATGAAGACTTGAAACCAATAAGGTGCCTCCACGGAAATATAGGAGAGCCATGGAAGAAAAACAGCGAAGCCAGGCAGGCGTGGCTGAGTTGGGACCAAGTGAAGAAAGTGGCCAGGGCGTGGGAGTAGCGGCCAGCAGAGCTCCTGCATCAAGGTTGCTGCGGGCTCCCACCTAGACACAGGGCTTTTCTCGTCGTCTGGCGTTGGCCAGGCTTGTTCTGATCTTCAGGCGTTGTCCAAGAAACGTCTCCAGCTTCGTGTGCGAGCTGCGGCTGCCGAACGCCCAAAGGTCACTGACCTCAACTGGCCCGAGGGTTTTCTCCCTCCAAGGCAACGATGTGAGCGGCTCAGCCACCTATTTGCCAGACTTCCCACGCTGCACGAGTGCATCTTCGCCATTACTTCGTCGCATAATCTGAAAACAACGCGTCCCGGTGTACGGTGATATGTGGGTTTTTTCTGTGAACATTTATTTCCGCACACTGCTCACGTCTTTTAGCCATCTGTTATTCCTGTTAACCTTTTTGTACTTTTGTATGCTCTGTTATTTGTCTGTTATTTACTATTTTTTGGGGGTTACATAAATATATTGAGTGTTGCGGATTTGGTGGAAACAAATGATCTCGTTGTCTCATTTCTCGATAATGGTTAAAAATTGGTTTTTGGTTTAAACGAACCTACATGAGAGCTTGCCCATTAAACAGCCTTGTCACAGTGAACCAATTTTATGATTACTTTCTTACAAGAAACCAAGCATTCCTCATTGTAACGCACCTAATGTGGGTATCGGTGCAGTCCTGCAGCAACGAGATCATATGGTAAAGAACACCCTGTCACTTATCACTACACAAGCTACTCGCACATAAATTAAATTATGCCATCTAAGAGCTTGAGTGCCTCGCTGTAGTTGATGCTGTTGAGAACAGTGGCACTGCTATCTCCATGGAAGGCCACTCACTGTTGTCACCTATCACGCTGCCTTACAACGGCTCAAATCCATCCAGAATCCCCAGGACCACCTGTTTCGATGGTCTTTGAAGCTGTTTATGTATGATATCAACATTAAACATCAAGAAGGTACTGAAAACATAGGAGCGGATGCATTTTCTCGAACTCTTGTGGTTCAACTCATTTCGCTACCAGAACTTCAAGCTTACCAGGATAATCACCTTCACTGCAAAACTGGGTCACTATTGTGACACATAAAGAAATTCACTAAGTATATGTTCCTCACAAACTTCAACTGGCCCTTCTGCACAAAAAAAAGTGCCAGTTTTGACATGTCAGAGTAAAGAAAACTCTAGGGTTGTTATCATCATACTACTACTAGTCGGAAATCATCACTGACGTTTCATGGTACATTCGCCACTGAGACATATGTCAGCGCTGCAAGAAGCCTAAAACTAAAAAATTTAGAACACTCAATCACTACCACTGGGCAGAATAACCCTTCAATCTTTTAGCAATGGACACTATAGCAGCTCCATTGAGAAGTTTATCCATTAGTGATAGACCATCCTACGTAGTATCTCTGAATGTTTCCCCAGAAAAATGAAACTTTTGACGCATACATTTCGTGCCTTGCCAGCTGCAGGGAAGCCAAAGAAGCTATCTGATCGTGGGTTTGTTTTTGCTGCTTCGCAAGCTCAAGAAGTCACTAAAACGCAGCAACGTCCACCAATTGTTCACGTTCTCCCAACACATGCCATGTAATCGCATGAACGAATGCACAAATCAGACTATAGTAAACCAGTTAAAGTGCAAAATGAATGAGCGGCTGCAGAAGTCTTGGGTCAAACATTTTTAGGACGTTGTCCACAGATACAATAGAACCCCACATGAAGTAATTTAATATCCACCATCATACCTAACCTACGGAATACCTTCATACGATACCATTTTGGACAAGCCAATAGAAAGTACACAAGAAGCAAGGAAAAGTGCAGTCAAGAATACGCTCACCTACAATGACAAGAACAAGATCACATACGACAAAAAGTTCCTACCACAAGATCTTCAACCTGGCAAACTGATGCTCTGCAGACACCTTGGTGCCCAAAGAAAGCCAAGCTCCACTCAGTCATAGAAGGGCCTTACACAATCCTTCATAAAGCCTGTGAACTATGAGACTGGCCAATGTGTGTCACTGTTAAGCAGCACTATCGACATTGTGCACATCAGCAAACTGCCCCGCTACTATTGTCTCAATAGGTTGACGCTCCGCCATAGGGAGACAGAAACGGGTGACTGTTCACGGGTGGACAAGAGAAATGAAGATGGGGAAAAAGAGAAGTTGAATGCTGGTTTAATCTAACTTTTCTTCCTCGCCTTCCTTTTGCACATTCACCCGTGAACCGTCATTCATTTCCCCTCCATCCGGGAGAGTGTCAACCTATTGGAACAATAGTAGTGGGGCAGTTTACTGACGTGCACAATGTCAGTAATTCTGGTTAAAGGCGACACACGCACATGCATGCACAAGAGCGCGTGCATGCACACACACAAACACACTGGATTTTTTGAACGTCATTCATGCTAGACCCGACGTACTATATGCATAGAAGGAACCACGAAATTTTCCCGAAAGTCTCTGCACTTAACATTTTCAACTGGTAGACCAGCCTTCGTCATCGTATTATAACAACAATGTGCGTCCCCGTTAAAACAGAACTACAGACATTGTGCACATTGCATTTCTCTGACGAAGGCTGGTCCACCAGCTGAAAACATTAAGTAAAGAAGTTTTCGTTTAAGTTTTGTTGTCTCTTCCTTGCATGCATGCATATATATTGTGAGCACTGACCATGCGCTATCAGTGCCAAATGAAACCCGAACAGTGGCAAGCCTTTGCGGTAGCGTAGCGCGTGTTGTCCAGTTATCATGATTGACAGGCGCGCGCATCCTGTTCGGCAGCTTTCGCATATATGTGTGCCTGTTCGTAGTGATAAGTGAACAACGCGCACTATAGCATCGCAAAGGCTTGCCGTTGTTCGGGTTTCATTTGACACTGATAGTACTTCATTTTCATCTGTATGATCAAACCATTGTAGTGATCACATCGTCTGTTATGCAGGCTGGGCCGTTTTGGCTTGTGGATTGAAAATATAACCTGGTTACTGCCGTACCGGACATTGTCTCATAAGTGGTGGAGCGTGCTTTTGTTCCCACGTCCTCCTGCTCTACCAGTCACCCCTGAAGCTTTGGTCTGGCTGACGGTTGTGCCCTCAAACAACAGCGATGACACCACCCAACGCGTCCGCTGCTGCAACCGCTTCTTCTCAGCCACTTAGGCCTAGTACCTCTCACCGAGACCCTCTGGTATTTTCCGGACTTCGCGGCGAAGACGTCGAAGAATGGCTGGACAGTTATGACCGAACCAGCGTTTGTAATTATCGGGAAAAGGCGCACAAACTGCTCTACATTCCTTCTTACCTCAATGGGGTTGCTAAAACCTGGCACTACAAGCACGAAAGCAATTTCTCCAATTGATTGGCCTTACCGGACGCATCTCCGTCAGATAATTGGCATGTCTGTAGGATGCTCTGCGGTAGCGAAACAGAAGCTCACTACCCACATCCAGGGGGACGACGAATCATATACGCCCTGCATCGAAGATAATCTGGCTCTCTGTAGACGAGCCCAAAATGACATGACGGAGGCCAATTGCATCCGACCCCTACTGAAAGGTTTAAACACTATGGCCTTCAATGCTCTCATATTACAGAATCCAACTACAGTCCAGGAAATTATCACCACATGCCAACGTCTGGACGCGGTTCATTCCATGCACCTTCCACAAGCTACCTGCGATGCTTGCTCGCTTCGCTGGAGAGCATGAATTGTGAGCCCTTATACCCACAATTGTCAGAGAGGAACTCCACGGTCTCGTTCTGGGCAACCCAACCATTGCATCTGTCCGCACTCCTTCTGCCAACCTGCGTGAGGTAATCAAGGACGAAATGGCATCGATGACAAACGCCGCATATGCCCTGTCTCCTGTGCCCTTTCGTGTGCCTTCGTATGCAGAAGTTGCATCATGGGCCCCAGCACCAGTTCCAACCGTGCCTGCGGACGTTGGATGCGACCATTTGGCTGTGATGGCAACACAGGGGCCAAGGCCACCCCACTATTCTACATGGCATCCTCCGCGCCCCGCCTGCTTCTATTGTGGCATAAGAGTCATATATCCTATTTCTGCCACCGCCGTCAGCAGGATGAACGACGTGGTTATTCAGCTTACGAAAAAGACTGCTCTGAGACCCGATGCGTACAATACCGCACCGTACCCGTCCACCTCCTGTCGGTACCCTCCCCTCCATGGTCTCAAGCTGGGCCTCATCCTTCTCATTCATCTCACTGCGGTTTTTTGTCACCTTTTCAGCGTACATCATCACCCCTGCATCCCGCACCAACCTCTCTAGACAGCCACTCAGAAAAATAGAAGGTGCAGTTTTTGGAGGAGAAACTGCTCGTTGTCAAAACAGTACAACTCCTCTGTTTCATCCAGCCAATTTAATGCCTCTTTGTGTGGAAGGTGTTTTTGTTGACGCCTTTATAGACACTAGAGCCGCCATTTCGGTAATCGATCGTGAATCGTGTTTTCGCCTGCATAAAGTGCAAACTCCTTATGTCAGCCCCATGCTATGCGGTGCTAATGAGAGCCCAATTTGCCCGCCTGAACAGTGTACTGCTCGTGTTCTAATCGATGGAATCCGTCATCACATACAGTTGTCAGTGCTGTCTTCATGGCTGGGACTTAGGCTGGGACTTCTTGTCAGCTGTGTCTGCTGTAATTTCGTGTGGTCAACCCCTCATTCGTATTACAGATACTGAGCTTTCTTCTGCTGCCGACATTTCGTCGCCCAACCTTGTCACAGCTGCATATTTTCTCCGTCCACCCCCCCGGACAAAAACCTGTTCTTATGATTGATTGATTGATTGATATGTGGGGTGTAACGTCCTAAAGCCACCATATTATTATGAGAGATGCCGTAGTGGAGGGCTGTACTACAAAGGCACGTACACGCCACCGCCCTTGCCCTTTGTACGTGGCGCTTTTGCCGCCCATCGTTCGGTGCAACCAGTCCAGTACATCGACGATCGGCACACGTCTCCTCGGAAGTCTGATTGATGTTTGGTGCACACCTGATCACCGGCCTCTATGCTTTCACTGCGGAGAAGCTGACCACTTGTACCGCCAGTGCCCATATCGACGTCTTGGGCGTCACGGCTTCTCTGCGTACTCGTCGCCACCCCGTTACGGCCAGAGACCACGCGACATCGAAAACTATCTCTTCCAACAGCATGCACCACCGTCTGCTGGGCACCAGACACGCTCGCCATCACCGAGGCGATGTTCATCAACGCCCCAGCAGTATTGTACCGCATGATCTCCCAGCCCCTGCCGGGAAAACTAGCTGAAGGGACCTCTGGGGGCGGGGACGCTGAACGTCGAAGCGCTGAAGACCTCCTATTGTCGCAGAACCGTACAGAAACTGGTCCGACATCACCTGCTGCTGCAAAGGATAGCTGGCTTTCACTCGACATAGCAGTGACAATTGATGGTTGTGCAGTTAAAGCGTTAGTGGGCATTGGCGCAGACTATTCCATACTGAGCGGGAAACTTACAACGCAGCTGAAGAAAGTAATCACGCCGTGGCATAACTCGCAGATTCGGACAGCTGGTGACCATGTCGTTACTCCACTGGGCACCTGCACAACTACAGTACAGATTCAAGGGCATACATTCGTAGCAAGCTGCCTTGTTCTACGTGAATGCTCCCGTAACGTCAATCTGGGAGTTGACTTTATACTGCAAAATGGAGCTATCATTGATCTGCAAGAGTGCCGCGTCACATTTTCAGCCCACCGAGCAATCAACTTGCGAAATGACGGAAGGCATGTCGACGTACTCCGTATTTCTGAACAGAGTGTGACGCTTCTTCCACGAGCAAGTGTTCTAGTCGACGTAACATGCTGTAGTTTGAGCGATGGTGATGTGGTGGCCGAGACAAATTTAGAACACCTCCTGCAGCAAGGCATCTGTGTAGCTAGAAGTGTAATATACCTTCGTAATGGCCGATCTGAATTGCTCGTTACCAACTTTAGCAACGAGCATTAGCACCTTTTCCGTGGTACTTCGATAGCGTTTGCTCACATATAGCAAACGTCACCAACTGTCTCACGTCAAAATTAGTGAATACCGCAGACCCGTCAATGAGTAATATTGACATCAATCCTGATCTGTCCACCGATAACCAGACTGCCTGCACTGCGAGCGCTCTTGTTGGAGTTCAGGTCTTGCTTCGCAAGTTGCTCAAAAATCCGCCAGACGTCCATCACTCAACACAGGATCATCACGTACGAGGACGCACGCCCGATACACCAGCACCCCTACCGCGTGTCGGCTAAAGAACGTGAAGCGATACGTACGCAAGTCCACGAGATGCTTGACGATGGCGTTATCGAACCATCCAACAGCCCATGGTCACCTCCAGTCGTGCTTGTCAAAAAGAAGGATGGGTCGCTACGCTTCTGCGTCAACTACCGAACGCTTAACGTGACTAAAAAAGATGTGTACCCGCTGCCGCATATCGACGATTCGCTGGATAGACTTCGTCGTGCCCATTATTTCACTTCTCTCGATCTCAAAAGTGGGTACTGGCAAATCGAGGTAGATCAGCGAGACCACGAGAAAACAGCCTTCGTGACTTTAGACGGCCTATACCAATTTCGAGACTCCCTTTCAGCTTGTGTTCGGCGCCGGAAACTTTTCAGCGAATAATGGACACTGTCCTCACAGGGCTCAAGCGGCAGACTAGTCTTGTCTACCTTGATGATGTGGTGGTCCTCTCTGCCACGTTTGAGCAGCACTTTCATTGCCTGTGTAGCGTGCTGGAGGCTATTTGATCGGCGGACCTCACACTAAAGCCACAGAACCGCCACTTCGGCTATAAAGAACTCAAATTTCTTGGACATGTAGTTAGCGACGAAGGAGCCCAGCTCGATCCGGACAAGCTTGCTGCTGTTGCCGAATTACCAGCTCCTGTCGATAAAAAAGCCATCCGGCGCTTCCTTGGTTTGTGCACCTACTGTCGCCGGTTCATTCACGGCTTTTCACAGATAGCAGAACCTCTGACCCGTGTCACGAGGGACGACACGCCGTTTGTCTGGGAAAACGAGCAACAAGCAGCTTTTGATGAACTGCGACAGCGCATGCAATCAGCGCTCCTTCTCGCTCATTTCGATGATGATGCTAACACAGAGGTCCATACTGACGCTGTAACGTTGGGCTCGGTGCAGTACTCTTCCAGCATCAAGAAGACATCGAAAAAGTAATAGCCTACGCCATGCAAGGTACTCCTTTTCCGTAGTGTAATAATTCGCCTCGGCCGTAGAGAAGCCAAAATGGCGTGAATCGCGTGGTCTCCTGCACGGCGGTAGGCTGTCTGACGAATGACGACATGAAGGGGTGTGCGTGACAGTGTGTCAGCGTCTTCATGCTTACAGCCGGACTTATGAACGATGGTGATGTCAAACTCCTGCAGCCACAAGCTCCACCCTGCTAGCCGTCCTGAAGGGTCGCGCAGGCTTGCCACCCAACAGAGGGCGTGGTGGTCCGTCGCTATCTTGAAGGGACGACCATAAAGGTACGGGCGAAACTTGGGTGATTGTCCACACGACTGCGAGGCACTTCTTTTCCGTAGTGTAATAATTCGCCACGGCCGTAGAGAAGCCGAAATAGCATGAATCGCGTGGTCTCTTGCACGGCAGTATTATAGGCGAAGGTCACAGAAGGTAAGATTTGGTCCCATGTTTTGTGCTGTACATCGATGTACATTGAGACCATGTCTGCGAGGGTCTTATTCAGTCGCTCAGTAAGTCCGTAGGTTTGTGGGTGGTACGCAGTTGTCTGTGTCTGGTGTTGCTCAGTTTGAAAACTTCGTCCATAAGCTGCACCGTGAATGCCGTCCCTCTATCCGTTATTATACTGGAAGGAGTTTAATGCCGTGAATGCCGTTTTTCTGTTCGTTATTATACTGGAAGGAGTATAACGACTGAATAAGACCTTCGCAGACATGATCTCAATGTACATCGACGTACAGCAAAAAACATGGGACCAGATCATGCCTTATGTGACCTTCGCGTATAATACCGCCGTGCAAGAGACCAAGCGATTCACGCCATTTCGGCTTCTCTACATCCGCGAAGTGCAGACCATGCTGGACTCAATGCTACCGTGTCAAGACGAAGACGAGTAGGCAACTGACGCCGAAGAATTCACAGAGCGCGCTGAGGAAGCCCGGCAGCTCGCGCGACTGCACATCGGCCAGCAACAGCAGGCAGACGCACGACGCTATAACACCCACCACAGAGAAGTGTTTTACAACCCCGGAGACCAAGTTTGGGTGTGGACGCCAGTCCGCCACCGTGGCCTTAGTGAAAAGTTACTGAGCAGGTATCTATATAAAGTGTTACTCCGCGTCAGTGACGTGAACTACAAAGTGGTTCTGGACTTAACACCGCAGGCACGGAGCAGGACACGACCAACGCCGGACGTCGTTATTGTGTTGCGCATGAAACCATTTATTGCACGTTGTTAGCAACTTTGTCTTTACCGTACACCGCTTTTTAGGTTATTTATTTATTTTTGTGAACTTGCTTCTTCGTTAATTGACTTTTTCTATATTGGCACGCTCTTTAATTTCTACTTTTACTTTATCCGAATTTCCAATTTCTTTTTTTTTACGTGCCTATGTTGTAACATCGTGGTGGGGCTATGTATTTTTCTTTCCCTCTTTTGGGACTGTTTTTTTTTTTTCTTTTTGAAAGGGGGGATAATTGCACCCACACGTAGTGGGTCGATTGCAAGAGCTGCTCTCAATCTGGAGGAAAAAAAAGATCGCGTGCTTCTTCTCCGCTCGAAAGCCAGCCACGACTGACGCGTCGTCCTAGAGCTAGCTATTCGGTGGTTTAATAAACCCCCCCCAGTACTTGCGATTCATTGTGACAATATTAATGAGAACAGACAATAATGCCAAAGAAAGTGTAAAGAGTGTCCGTAGTAATAGTAATGTAAATGTGAAGAAATAAAAGTAGATTAAAAGGTCACTTGGTGCCAGCAGAGACCAAACTTGCAACATTCGAATAACCTGTCTGATGCTCTACCAATCGAGGTACGGCGACAATTGCCCCCCCCCCCCCTATGCATGCATTTAAAAGTGGGAGTGTCATGCAGAAAGTTTTCTTTCTTCACATTCACATTACACTTCTATACTTTTATTGGCATCAGTATCTGTTAGTTGTCATTATTATAGTGCCAACAAAGAAAAATGAGTCCTTAAAATTTTTCTTTTATTTTCTCTCTAAACAAAAGAAGATAGTTTGCACAAAGCCCACACTGACTACTGTCCCCTCACGACTCCGCATGCATTTGTTGGCTTCCACTGCTATAAAATGCAGTGCGTTTCATGTCAGTAACAATTGTTGGAGCTGGCACCCGTCCTGTCATGCACTTGATTCCACCTAATGTAGTACTACCATATTTTAAGCAAACAGGCATTTGCTAACTGCAAGGTCATGCAGTGCAGCTCACCACAGTCTCAGGGCAGCCGCGACATGACATCCTTCCTCTGCTGTTGCCAGAACTGCAGTGGAGCCAACTTCAAGAAAATGTGAAAATGTCATCTTGCAAGTGTGAATATCACAGCAGCCTTTCATTAGTACTGAATTCTGGCACAGAAAGTAAAGCTAACATTATTCGAACATACATCATGTAAAACCTCATAAATGCAAAGCTGCATCTGATCCAAAAGCACTTACATTTTATTTATTTACACTCATACCTACAGCACCATTCAGGCATTACAATGGGGGGTTACAGAGAGAATTTATACACCATACATTTCAACAACATTGGTAGAGAAAGAAAACAAAAATAGAATTAGAACCATGATAACTAAGGAGAAATAGTGGCATATATTGTTGTCAATGCACATCAGTGACATAAAGGTCATCTAACCTACACGAAGAGAGAGAAAAAAAATGTTACTGTACAAACATAAAACACACAAAACTATGTGATAAAAACAAAACATTGCATAAAATTCTACTGCAGGCAAAGAACGAGATATCAAAGAGCGGCCACAAAAGCTTCATTATTTAGTATGCTGACCGTATCAGAATGCAGAAAGTTTCCTTCGGAAACTGTTTTGGGAAAAAAAGTGCTTTAAAAAAAGATTAGTCCTGCTACTATATTCTCTAATTTTGAGCTCATGATCTGTTCATCTTAATATATAATGAGACTGAAAAATGTACCAATTGCAGTCTATTCTAATGTGGCCATAAATATATTGTGAAAAAGCTTCAAGCGCGAAATTTGCCATCTTTTTTCTAGAAGCTTTCATTTTAATGTGTCCTTTATAGCACTAATGCCAAGGTTCCTTTCATAGCTACCAATAACATACCTTCCACGCATGTTCTGAACTCTCTCAAGTTTGTTGCAATGGGCATTCATGGGAGGGTCCCACACAGTGCACCCATACTCTAAAATTGGTCTGATGTAGCTCTTGTAGAGAAGACCGCGGGCCTGCTGAGAAGTCATCTTTGTGTTACACCGCAAGAATTCTAACATCTTACATGCCTTTCCTGTAATGAAATAGACTGTAATGACATCAAACATCTTACATGCCTGTGCCAACACAAGGATGATGTCAGGAATACGCTTAAGTACTTATACTGAGAAACAGTTCGTAAAGGAAAACCACACAGATCTTAAGGCGTCGATGTTATACTTTTTCTTTTTTTCGAAACGCATGTGGACAGTTTTCTGCACGTTTACTTGCATTTGTGATTCACGGCGCTAGTTTTCTATTTTAGTTAATTCACATTGTAAAATAACAGTATCTGCAATGCTTGTAACTTCCCTATATATTATTAGATCATCGGCAAACAACTTGATGGAAGAAGATGTCATAAGTAAGAGGACACAAGGCCCGATCCTGGATCAGAGATTACAGGATTTTTCCTTCTTCTGGCCTAGTCACTTATCGTCCTAGGTGACAAGGACGGATTGGGAGAAGTTGACGGCTGTGACCAAAGACTAGGACATAAAGAAGGAGGAGACGATAGAGTTTTTTAAGATGGCTTAGCAACAAGAAAGAGAGCATTAACAGCACGAACGAGTGCACGAGCAGGATGAACGAATAATCGCGGAGCAGAAAATAGAAAAAAAAAATTTTAGAATTGAAGTTACGTCTGACACAAGCGAATGAGGCATCTCGAGATGATGCAAGTGCGGTTAGTGCATTACTAACGGCGTTGGCCAATTCGCCATCTCCCAGAAGAAAGCTTCTTTGCCCTCGAAAGTTGATGGCACCCTTCGCTGAGCGAAGGGACGACTTAGATGCCTATTTGCATCATTTCGAAAGGATTGCGGTAGGACAAGGCTTGGAAAGAAGTCAGTGGGCCAATGCCTTGAGTCTTTGTCTAGTAGGAGAGGCACTAAGTGTGTTTGGCAGCATGCCAGCAGAGGAGTCGCTAGAGTACGATTTGGTCAAGAAAACTTTATTGGAGCGATTCCGACTGACAGCAGGTTTCGGGAAAAGTTCCGCAGAACGTTTAGGCCTCAGAACGCCGAGACTGGCATGCAGTTTGTCTGCCGCTTTGCTGACTATATTAATCGCTAGATCGAGCTGTCGGAGGCTGAAAAAACATATTGTTACGTTTAGAAATGTGTTTATTACGCTGTGGCGTACTGGTAGACTTGAAGGGGTCGTGCACCAGAGGCCTTTCTCACTAGCCAAACGTCCTCTTCTCTAATCTGCCTGTTCCCCGCTACCCAGAGGCTCACACCCAAATCATATATGTATAACATTTCCCTCCACACAGACAAAGCCTACCGAGCGAGTTAAAGAGTCTTTCTGAGAATATAGCGCTTCAAACGTGCTATATGGACAAGTTCAGTCTTTTGCAGATCGTCGGCCATTTGAATGAAGACGTGCTACACAGTAAGTTAAATCGCTTATGCGGTCTAGAACAACATAAGGTCCCGCATAGTGTGCCAGCAATTTTTCACACAACCCACGTTTTCTATTTGGCGTCCACGGCAACACGAGGTCTCCGCAATTATACGTCACATGTCGACACTGACAGTCAAAACGTGTCTTCGAGCGATCTGGCGAAGCGAGGGTGCACAGGTAAGCAAGACGTCGGGCTTCTTCACGACAGACGATCTCGGATATATCGGAATCATGGTGGTCCGAAAACGGGAAGACGGTATCCAGGGTATGAAGAGGTGGCCGAGCATACAGAAGAAAGAACGGACTGTAGCTGATAGTCTTATGCTGTGCGGTGTTAAATGCTTAAGTGATGAAAAGTAGTCATCCCAGTTCTTATGATTTGCTGCGACATAGAAAGCATGTTCGCGAGAGTTCTGTTAGTTTGTTCCGTCAGGCCGTTTGTTTGGGGATGATATGACGTGGAGTGCCGAAAGCTTGAAGCGCATAGACGAAGCATCTCTTTCACCACGTCTGCAGTGAATTGTCGCTCACGATCACTGATAACAATTTCAGGAGGTTTGTGCCGTAGAAACACAAAACGCAGCACGAATAAACACACATCAGCTGCAGTTGCCGAAGGTATAGCAGCTGTCACGCAGCACCGTGCTAAGTGATCGGTACATACGACTATCCAGCGTTTGCCATTAGAAGACCTCAGAAAGGGACCTAGAAGGTCAATCCCAACTTGCTCGAATCAAGTTCTAGGGGGTCGAATAGGATGTAGTCGCCCTGGAAGAGCACTGGTAGAGCGCTTGCGGTGTTGGCACTTCTTGCAACTAGAGACGTACTGTTCCGTTGTCTGGCGCATTTTCGGCCAGTAAAATTTTTCTTGAAGCCGGCAAAGAGTTTTCGCTGTGCCTAGATGACCGGACGTTGGGTCATCATGCATAGCCTGTAAGACGGAAACGCGAAGGCTCTTCGGAACCACGACAAAATATCGTAAGCCGGTCGTAGCATAGTTCTTTTTGTACACAAGCCCATCGCGCATGAAGAAGCGAATCACCAATAATCTTGACTAGGTAGGAAGGAGTTCCTGTATGGTGCGGTCCCTTTGCTGCTCAATCTTAAAGATGTTGGTATCAGGAAATGGCAGGTCCAATAGCACGATGTAGGTGTCGAAGCTGCCCGCATCGCAGTCTGTCGATGGAGCGGTAGTCGCGAAAGACAATCTGCATCAGCGTGACGAGGACCGCTTTTATAGGAAACTGTAAAGTCGTATTCCTGCAGACGGAGCGCCCAGCGCGCTAGTCGACCATATGGGTCACGCTGATTGTCCAACCAGCAGAGCGAATGATGATCTGTCATGATGGTAACGGGGCGTCCGTATAAGTAGGACTGGAAGCGCTGCACTGCGAAGACTACTGCGAGGCATTCTTGCTCTGTGACGGTGTAGTTACGCTCGAACCTGCTTAGCGAGCAACTTGCATACACAACGACGTGTTCTTTGGTATCCAAGCGTTGAACCAACATGGCGCCTACACCGACATTGCTAGCGTCTGTGTGAAGTTCTGTGGGAGCCAAAGGATCGAAGTGTCGAAGAATCGGATGGGATGTCAAAAGGAACTTCAACTCAGAAAAAGCGGACGTATATTGCGGAGTCCAGTCAAATGGGGCGCCTTTTTGAAGCAGGCACGTGAGTGAGTGCGCGATATTGTCAAATCCAGGAATGAATCGACGGAAGTATGAGCAGAGGCCCAAAAAGCTGCGTCGGTCTTTCGCTGAGCGAGGTTGCTTGAACGCCTCCACTGCAGCCGTCTTTGCAAGATCCGGCCGTATGCCTTCTTTGTTTGCCAAGTGTCCAAGGACAAGTGTTTGGCGCTTTCCAAAATGACATTTCTTTGAGTTGAGCACCAAGCGTGCTTTACTTAGGCAGTTCAGCATGAGGTCGAGGCGCGTGTTGTGCTCACAGAAAGTGCGCCCAAAAATCACAACTGATTCCAGATAACACATGCATACTTCCCACTCCAAACTACGCAGAATGTTGTCCATGAAGCGTTCAAAAGTTGCCGGCGCATTGCATAGTCCAAATGGCATCACATTGAATCCAAAAAGTCCATCTGGTGTAACAAATGCCGTTTTCTCTTTGTCTTCCTCGTGCATTGGAATTCGCCAATACCCTGACCTCAAATCAAGATGAAAAGTAGGAGGCTGATGAAAGACAGTCTATAGCATCATCAATACGTGGTAGTGGGTACATGTCCTTCTTGGTGATGGCATTGAGACGGCGGTAGTCAACGCAAAATCGCCATGTTCCATCTTTCTTCTTGACCAATATTACAGGAGCGGCCCACGAACTGCATAATTCCTGAATCACATTCTTCTTTAGCATTTCGCCAACCTGTTCATTTATCACTGCGCGTTACGAAGGCGATACCCGGTATGGCTTTTGTCGGAGAGGTTTATGATATGCCGTATCTATGCGATGCTTTACACCAGAAGCAGGGAATGACAGTGGAGCCTATAGCTGTGCGAACTCGAAAAGACCAGCATGTTTGAGCAGAATACTCGCCAGGTCATTGCGCTCGTTGGTGCTAGGAGACTTGTTAATCATTGCTATTATGGAGGTGTCCCTGGCGTGCAGATGATTGGAATCGGGCTTATCGGGAGAATCGCTGCTCTCTGCAAGGATGGCAAGGAAGAACACCTGATATTGACGGATCTTAGCAAGTTGCAGACCCTCTGGCAGTACAAGGTTCATAGGATCCGTTGATCACCCACAAACCAGTATGCCCTTGCACAACCGACAACGTACAATAGAGTATTAGAACATTTTTCTTTATGCAGCTGAGGTGAAAGGGCTCTACTGTGGCATCAGATGTCGTCTCGGTTGCAGGGGAACTGACAACAGGAACACACTTGGCAGACAAGGGTGGTACAGTTGTGTCCATGGACATGCAAAGGGTGCTTTCCATACAGGGCGGGCTTTCCATAAACGCTACTGGAACATTTGAATCTACTGTAATCTCTCCAGTGCGGCAATCGACAGTGGCACCACAAAAATTCAGGAAATTGAGTCCTAAAATTAAATCATGCGTTGAATGAAAGAGAACAGCAAAATCAGCAATAAAATACTGGCCACCCAAACTAACAGTCACTGTGCAGGCACCAAAAGGTTGTAAGACATTTCCGCTCACTCCACTAAACGTATCAGCACGGTCCCAACGGAACATAACCTTTCGTCCAAGAAGGAATTTGAATGCTAGATTCATGGTTGCACCAGTGTCGACTAAGGCCATTGTTTTCGCAGCGGCTTTGGTATCTCGTGAGATGCGCTTCGAGGGAATGTTGGTGTTCGTGCAAAACCGGACAGGTTCGATCTCAGTGAGCGGTCGTACCTCGGCGGCTGCCGGTAGTTACAGTACCTGGTAATGTGCCCTTCGACGCCGCAGTTGTAGCACACGGGTAGGGATTGTTCGCCGAACCACTGCTGAGAGCGCTCCGCTGTGTAAGGTCGCCTACCCGAACGGACTGGAGCAGTTTGCTGAACGGGAACTGCCCACCTCTTTGTAGCGGGGCCGGTACGAAAGCGTCCGTCATACCGCTGGTCAGGCGCGAATCAGTCTCGGCGTGGCCAGAAAATTCCAGCTTCGCTAAAGTCGTCACACGTATTGATGGTGGCAGAGGAGCGAATGGCGCCGGGTAGTAGGATGAACAGGTAGGCAGATGATGGATGGTGCCGTCGACCAGTGTGTCTTATCGCTGTAGCTCTTCGTGCACTATTGCATTGATAGTAGCGGCAAGGTCCGCAGGCGGGCTTACGTTGACGCTGGCGCCCGTTGTTACATTTGCCAGCCTACCGAATTTCAGGGCAATACGATGGGCCTTCAGCTTTTCGAAAGTACGGCAGTGACGTTGGACGGCGGAGATGGAAGAGAGGTCTTCCCTGCCTTTTAAAAAATTGTAGACGTCCTCTGCTATACCCTTCAGAAGGTGCCCGATTATGTCCTCTTCAGACATATACGGGTCTATGATCTTGCAGAGCATCAGAACCGCCTCTATGTAAGTGGTACACATTTCTCCAGGAGTCTGGGCTCTTTGAGCCAACGTGCGCTCCGCGCTTTTCTTTTTCGCATCAGAGTCGCTGAAACGTTTCTTCAGTTCTTTGGCGAAACGATCCCACAGTTGTTAAGGAATCTTCGTGGTTTTCGTACCACATCAAGGCGGTTTCCATGAGAAACAGCCCGACATTTCCCAGTTGGTCGGTGGGATCCCAGCCGTTGTACCGGCTCACCCTTTTGTAATGTATCAGCCACACATCCACATCTTCCCCTGGTCTTCCCGCGAACGGGCGGGGTTCCATATAGCGATACCGAGGTGCAGCCGGCACTGACCTTCGTGTGGTTGACGAGCCGTGACCTTCGCTCTTGGCCATAACGGTTGTTGTCGGTGGCAGACCAGCAAGACGTCGGCTCTGGCGAAGTTCAAAGAGCTGTGGCTCCGTGGTTCGTCGACATGCTGTAACCAGCACCTCCACCACTCTGTTACATTTAGGAATGTGTTTATTCCGCTGTGGCGTACTGGTAGACTTGAAGGGGTTGTGCACCAGAAACCTATCTCGCTAGCCGAACATCCTCTTCTCTAATCTGCCTGTTCCCCGCTACCCACAGGCTCATACCCAAATCACATATGGCAATATGAAGGGGTCGAAACAGGATAGTAGCCGAACAGTTCGTGAACCCTTCTAGCAGCAAGTTATCTGTTTTTCTGAAAGAAAAGAAGCTGCACACGGTAGAAGAGATGGCCAAGCAGGCGGATCAGTTTCTGGAGGCTCAAGGGCAGAGGAATCTTGAGAAAGAGGACGGTGACAACCTCAAGAAAGAAGCTAGGAATGGGACGCCAAGAAGCAAAGCAAGGACACCACAGTGGTGCTTCCTGTGTGATCGACCAGGACACACAGCAGTGAACGGCCAAGTGTACATTAGTCCACAAAAAACACCAGTAATCTGCCAGCTATGTGAGAAAAGCGGACACAAGGCCAATGAATGCAGGTCTAGGTAAGGCAAAGAGAGTAATGCATGTGCAGTAAGGTCTGAAGAGAAAGTAGAGGTGGTTAGCCTAGTGAGGGACATGTGGACAGGTAGCAATGTGCAGATAGTAGACGGCGGAGCCAACTATGTGTATGATTGTGTTACGAGCCAACGAGTGGTTGTGTTCAAAGATTCTGGAGCAGATACGATGATAGTCAGGAAAGAGTATAGTGAAAGAGAGAGATTTTATGGGAAGAAGGGGTATAGTAATGTTTGCAGGTTGGTCAAAGACAAGACTAACAGAGCTAACAGAGCAAAGATAATGCTAGACACACCCTATTTTGTAGGAGAGATCTCGGCCAAGTAAATAGAAGATCCTATATACTTCATCCTAGGAAACAGGCTAGGAGTGAAAAGGGTTGATGACCTAGTGTGGAAGGAAGGAAGAAAAAACTTTATTCACGAGGGTTTGGGACAGAGGTCATGAGCTTGATGGTTGGGGCCCCAAGTCCAGGGCTCCAGTGGCTGCTGAAATCGCCTCCCTCACGTGACCCAGAAGTGCAAGCTGCACCTCTGGATCAAAGATGACGAGCTGTGCCTCCCATTGCGCGAAAGTATTACAGAGCTTGTACTGTCCTAAAAAGGTATATGAATTTGGTGGTCGGTTTAGGCATCCCCAAAAAATGTGGTACAGCTATGGCAAGCAGCCACACTTCGGACAGGTTTGCCCATATAGCTACACCTTTCAACTACACCATTCAACAAAAACAACAAAAAACATAACACTGTATGATAAAGGCAATTATTCCGCTATAAACTCAGATCTCGAGCAATTCACTGCTTTCTTTCTTATCGACCTTTCAAAGCGTTCGGTCGAAGCTAATTGGCTTTTATTCAAAAACAAAATGTTACATCTGTTCACCAAGCATGTGTCCACGATTACCGTTAACCGAGAAAAAGTCATCCCCATGGTTTAACATCACATTGAAATGCCTAAATAACAAAAAGAAACGACTCTTTCGATCAGCAAAGCGATCCAATAGCGCATGTGCGTGGAACAGGTACTACACTGCAGAAAAAGAATTCGATAAACTTGCTTACAAAGAAAAACTTTTATTTTTTTCACAAACATTGCCCACTATATTAAGCAACAACCTCGAAAAATTCTGGCACACAATTAACCCCAGTACCTTCCAACCATTAGTACTGCACAACGATCAAAACCATCCGATTCCCAATCACGAGGCCGCCGAACAACTTGACAGCTTTTTTTCTTCAGTGTTTACCGTTGAACTTGTCGATAACTTGCCTTCATTTCTTAATCTCAACCATAGCGAGATGCCGGACATCACATTCTGCTCAAACGGCATCGCAAAACTAATCGACTCACTGAAACTCACATCTTCATCCGGCATCGATAGTATCAACGCGAAAATGCTCAAAAACACGAAATCAATTGCTAGTACACTACTCTGTCATATTTTTCAGCAGTCACTATCATCAGGAGTGGTGCCGGAAGACTGGAGAGTGGGCAAGATTGTTCCAGTGCCCAAAAAAGGTCCTTCATCTTTTTGCAGCAGTTATCACCCTATTTCCCCTGCAAGCATTTGCTCCAAACTAATGGAGCATGTGATTTACTCTAACATGGTCAAGTTCTTAGTCAGCGATAACTATTTTCATTCCAGCCAGCACGGTTTTCGCTCAGGATTTTCATGTGACACACAACTAGCTTTATTTTATCATGATATAAGTTCCAGCCTCGACATAAACAGACCTGTTGACGCCCCCTTCTTAGACTTTGAAAAAGCATTCGACCAAGTCCCACATCAACGGCTACTACTAAAGCTTTCTCATCTAAACATTAATACAAATGTATTTAATTGGATTCGCACTTTCCTTACCAATCGCCAACAATTTGTGCATGCTAACTCCATCTCACCTAGCCGTTTCTCTGTAATCTCTGGTGTGCCGCAAGGTACAGTGCTCGGACCATTACTTTTTCTCATTTACATCAATGACCTTCCATCAAACATCTCTTCAAGCATTTGCCTTTTTGCAGATGACTGCGTCGTATACCGTCCCATAGCAAACAGCGCAGACACAACTGCACTTCAAAACGACCTCAATGTAATTGTATCCTGGTGTGATAAGTGGTTAATGTCTTTTAACATAAATAAAACTTCATTGGTATCTTTTCATCGCAGACCCCATCACCAGTCAGCAGAATATACCATTTCCGGCTCTGCAGTCTCACCCGCTGAATCTTACAAATATCTTGGTGTCACATTTTCAAGTAACATTTCCTGGTCAGCCCACATGACTAACATAGCCAACTCCGCGAATCACACTCTGGGTTTTCTACGTAGACACTTAAGACTTGCGGCCCCATCAGTTAAACTAATATCGTATGTCACACTTGTTCGTCCAAAATTAGAGTATGCATGTTCTGTCTGGGATCCCCACCAATCTCAGTTATCCAACATTCTCGAATCGATTAAAAATCGTGCTGCGCGTTTTATCTCCACTGAATATACCTACAATTCCAGTGTTTCCAAACTTAAAACTCATGCTCACCTTTCTAATCTAGAATTACGACATCACATATCTTGACTATGCCTTTTTCACAAATTTTATCATGCCCCCATCGAAGTTCCAGCCATCATGCCAGTCCATCGCTCATCTAGCCGCACAAACCATTCAAGCGCAGTGTATCCTCCACGAGCCCAAAGCACCGCACATCTTCGCTCCTCTTTTGTGACAACCGCACGGGACTGGAATCGTCTGCCTGCAACTACCGTGCATCACTCCGACCCACATCAATTCAAGATTGCCCTCGAATCACTTTTTTTATTCCGTAATTAATACCCATCCCTCATGTAATACCCCAGCTGGGGCCTTTGAGGTATTCAAAAAAAAAAGAAAAATTTTGTTTAATCTTTAAAGGTTGGGAAAGACTCCCATTTGAATTCTGCAGGGGTCAATCCCATCCTCCCCTTCTAATGATTTGTGGGGGGGTGCTGTATTTTTGTCGCAGGCCTCGCAGGTTAGCAAGGATTTCACAAACAGCCATTCTAGATGGGTCGTTATCCTCCTCGTTAGCTTCCTTTTGGAGAGTTTCAAAGGTTTGAAAATGCCGTCAAAACTCTGCTAGGGTTCATGAGCCCTCAAGCAAGTGCAGAAGGATTCCGATACTAAGAGAATAGAGCAGGGCACAAGAGAAGAGAAGGCAAAGGTAAAGAAGAGCCCAGGTAAATCGTAGGATAGAGTAGTAAAAAGCAGATACAGGGGAAATTGCCAATCTTTGAGTGTTTCGGTGTATCCTTAGAGGAGCGCGCAAAAGACCAGAGAAATGATAGAACCCTGAGATACAGATTAAACAGGATTCTAGGCAAATTTATGCTCGAACTTTATGTTTAAGCCAAAGAGAGAAGTGTTCAGGCATGGAGTGTCTTATAAATCAAATAAGGTGGTGATATTCTGGAGGTTTTAGATAAACAAAACATAGTCAGTCAACTGATGGTGCCAGCATGATATGGGCAGGCCACTTTAAAACACTACTATGTGAATTGCAGAAGGGATCCCAGAAGTCTATGCATAGAACTTACTAGAGGTGTGTTTCAGCAGGGCATTCACAGATATAAACCAGTTTGAGAAAAGATGTGCGAAAGAGTTGCAAAATATTGTAGAGATGATAGACTAATGCGTACTGGACAATGAACCATGGGAACAGTGAGTGTGTATTTGTGAACTATTGATGCAATAAATTAGAGAATTGTGTGATACTGTGGTGGTGTGACAAGTAAAAGCATGCAACGATGGAAGGTGACATGCAACCTGTGCACGAGTGACGACAAGTGATGTCCACAACAGGAGACTGCATCCCGGAGAAGGACAAAACCAGTTTTTTAAGAAAAAACCTCTTAAAATGGGGGGCCAATGTCATTAGTAAGAGGGCATGAGACCCAAGATGGTGCATTGACATGCCACGTTCACGTACGAGATTGGTCAGAAAAAGGCTTGTGACACGCGACCTTAGCTGTAATAGGAAATTCCAAAGGATAACCTGTCACTGTGCGATGGGGCTTCGAACTACTAAGCTCAGGAAAGTCAGCATTGCTACAGCGCGGAAGCAGTAGTGCCATCCGGTTCAGAGGCTGTCGGCAAAGAGGATCGGGCAGACTGGTGTATACATAGGCTGTGTTGTTAAGTTAATTTTTGGGTGCTTAATGCGAAGTCTGTGTACTAGTTTTGTCCGTACTTTGTATAAAGTGTGTTTGTTTTGGCATGCCCCTCTCCCGTCTTTCTCAATCAAATTCTTTGCAAGTGCTTCGGAGATAAATTGTGACGGAAGCGATGGTGTCGGGAAGATTGTTCATGAATAATAAAAGGAGGAAGAAACCCAACACTAAGCTTTGAGCGAGACCAGATGTTACGCTAGCGGTACCCGATTCTGCCCCATTTACCACTACGTACTGAGAACGCAAGGACAAGTACTCAAGAATCCATGTCATCACCTGTTCATTGATAGTATTAAACCAATGTAGCTTACACACAAGCAGCCTGTGATCTACAAGGTCGAACGCTCCCCTGAAGTCTACAAATATAGAATCAACACAGGAGCATTCATCCAGTGTACTACAAACTTAGTAAAGAAACTCTGTTTATGGAGTTATGCAGGAAAGCCCTCATCCAAAACTATGCTGCCTTGAAATAAGATTAGGATTGGTGATGTGTGGCATTACATTGCTGCACAAGACGTACTCTAATATTTTGCAGGCTATGCTTGTTAAAAGTATCGGTCTGTAGTTGTTGACCAGTTCACACAGGCCCAACACATGCCATCTTCCAGTCGAGTGGTAGGCTTCTCATTCTCAATGATTTTGGGTATAGTATCTGAAAGGGACACAAAGGTGGGCTCGGCGGCTGTGCCACGGGACAGTTGCCTAAGCTGCTACTTTTCAACATGCAGGTCGTCGCCATCGCAGTGATCTGCGCAGCTCTGCCCGCTACCATACTGGCCATCCCGCACGCACCCTCAACCTGTGTGGAACCATGCATTGGCCGCATATCGGTTGCTTTCCCATATGATAAGCTAACCGCCCCTGACACGGATTTCGTCACCATTGCCACCTGGGATACGCCTATGTCAGCAACATCAATCGCCACTTCGGCTATAAAGGAGCGACACCCTCGCGCGCCCAACTGTGGGCTCGGCGGCTGTGCCACGGGACAGTTGCCTAAGCTGCTACTTTTCAACATGCAGGTTAGTCGACCTTTGAGTCTTTACGCTAAGAAATCGAGCGACTTGTTTCTGGTACTGCTGCCGAGCCCCCAGTGTTTGTTATCCATTATTGTAGAGTGTATTGATGTCTCGCGTGCCTTGCTATTGCTGTCAGGCGACATTGAAACTAACCCCGGCCCGGAATCTAACGCTATACTAACCGAATTGCAAAAACTGTCAGCAGGGCAATCACAGCTAATAATCGAACTGAAGGGTTTAAAAACCGAACTCGCCGAAAATAGCAGCATAATAGTTGAACTTAGCAGAAGAATCAATAACGTTGAGAGCCACTGTCAACACATCGAATCCCTGCAACAACAGGTCAAAACCATCACGTCTGCTACTGCCGAGACAACCCAGGCAATCTCAGACATAGAAGCACGAATTGATGACGCCGAAAATCGAGCCCGCCGCAACAATCTAATCTTTTTCGGTATTCCCGACCCTGGCGCATCGGAATCTGCCTCTCAGATAGAAGAAAAAATTATTCGCCTTTGCTCAGATCAGTTGGGCTTAACTGTGAATCCCGACGAGATTGAGCGTGCGCATCGTCTCGGCCGCCACAATACTAGCCGTAACCGCCCCATAATTGCGAAATTTGCTCGCTTTAAAACCAAAGAAAAAATCCTGTCTAATGGACCCAAGCTCAAAGGCAGTAACTGCAGAATTGGTCAGGACTACTCCCGCGCAGTACAAAATGCCCGAAAACACCTTCTTGCTTTTGCAAAGGCGAAAGCTGTCGCCTTTTCTCTACGTTATAAAACCCTGTACATAGGATCCGCGAAGTATATGTACGATGACGCAGCGAAGCGTGTTAAAGAAATCAGATAGCAATTGCCACATCATCGACAGCCATCACAGCGCTCGATAACAATACGCCCAAGCACTACTATTTCAGCAATTTTTACTAACATACGGAGTTTTCTTCCTAAACGCGACGTCGTATGTAATATTGCCCTATCGTCTGGGTGTAATTTGTTAATACTTACCGAAACATGGCTTACTGCCGACATATCTGACGCAGAGGTTATGGATGACCTACCAGGCTTTCATGTTTTCCGCAAAGATCGTCAGACCTCCAGAGGTGGTGGTGTGCTCATTGCCGTCAGTGATACCTTGCCTTGCACCATTGTTCATACACCCAGTGATCTTGAAATACTATGGCTACTTTTCCGTTCCTCTCCTCATACTATCTTACTTGGTGTATGCTACCGCCCACCGCGAACAGATACGGACTTCATTGAAAAGCTTAGCTGCGTCTTGAACACACTCACAACAAAATACATTAACGCTCAGATATTGTTCTTTGGGGATTTTAACTTCCCTCACATAAATTGGAATAGTAATCCGCCTTCATCACTGAGTAAAGCCGATAATGATTTCCTCGATCTCTGTTTTAACTTCAATTTAAGTCAGCTTGTGTTACAACCAACACGCGTTGCGCATGGCTCAGCCAGCGTTTTAGATCTTATACTAACCAATAGTCCAAATAGCCTATCTTCGATGTCTTACCTCCGCGAAATTAGCGACCATAAAATAATCCACGCAGTCTTTAGCTTTACCTTGCTGAAACGAGAATCGTGGAGAAAAACAATACGCTTATACGGCAAAGGCAACTACGATGCCATAAACAACGAACTTATCGCTTTTTACTCGACTTTTTGCACCGATTTTCACAGCCGCACACTTCATGCAAACTGGTCGATCTTCCAACAAAAGTTTACTGAGCTCGCCACCAACCACATTCCAGTTATTTCAGTACAAGCTAACCGCAATAAACCTTGGTTCAATAGGAAATTAAAATCTCTAGAAAATAAGAAAAAACGACTTTACCGATTCGCAAGGCAACAAAATTGTACCACGGCCTGGGAAAAATATTACGTAGCTGAGAAAGTTTACTTATCAGCTATACGTCATGACAAGCACTCCTTCTTTTATGACACCTTACCTTGTGTACTCAAGAGCAACCCCCAAAAATTCTGGCAAATTTTAAACCCCAAGCCACCTACTGCTGTTGTCATTACCGACCATAACGACATTGCGATTCCTGAGCAAGAATGTGCTGATGTATTTAACCTTGCTTTTTCATCTGTATTTACCACTGAACCTGATGCTCCTCTACCAGTGCCCCCACCCCCTGTCCAAGGTGTCATGCCAGCAATCCAATTCAGCGAACAAGGAATAATAGCCATAATTGAAAATCTTAAACTTTCATCAACTTCAGGGGCAGATGATATCAATACAAAACTGTTAAAAAACACCAAGAACATCTGCGCAGCCTATTTCAGAATTATTTTCGAGCAGTCCTTATCATCCGGTAGCATCCCCCTCTCCTGGAAGGAAGGGCAGGTCGTTCCAATCTTCAAATCAGGCAACAAAAGCTCTCCTCTCAACTATCGACCGATTTCCCTGACTAGTGTACCTTGCAAGATAATGGAGCACGTCATCTACACGCAAATCATGCAGTTTCTTGACAGGCACAACTTTTTTCACGCATCTCAACATGGATTCCGGAAGGGCCTCTCATGCGAAACGCAACTTGCCATGTTCATCCACGACTTGCACATCAACCTCGATACTAACAAACAGGTAGATGCCATTTTTCTTGATTACGCAAAAGCTTTTGATAAGTTACCCCACCAACGGCTGTTACTTACGCTCTCTCAGTTGAATCTACATCCCGATATTTTCCATTGGATTAAGGAATTTCTTGCTAGCCGATCACAGTCAGTACATATCAATAATTCCATTTCCGCCCCCCTCCCTGTAACATCTGGCGTTCCACAGGGCAGCGTCTTAGGCCCTCTGCTGTTTCTTATTTATATAAATGACCTCCCTCTACATGTTTCCTCTCAAATCCGAATGTTCGCAGATGATTGTGTCATCTACCGTACAATTACTAACAATGCTGACCACGCTGTTCTGCAAGAAGATCTTAACAATATTCAGGATTGGTGCAACGAATGGCTGATGACCCTCAACCCCAACAAATGCAAGGTAATATGTTTCACTCGCCGTCTTCAGCCATTATACACACCTTACACTATTGCTAACACTTCATTAGAAACAGTGGATACATTCAAGTACCTTGGTGTCACACTCTCACATGACTTAAACTGGTCGCCTCATATAGCATGCATTACCGCCTCGGCCAACCAAACCCTGGGATTTCTAAAACGCCACCTGCGTCATGCACCACGCCACGTAAAACTTCTAGCATATAAGTCACTCGTACTCCCGAAACTAGAATACGCTTCTCCCATATGGTCACCTCATCAAGCATGTCTTATCAATACCCTAGAAGCCATTCAGAATCGCGCAGTAAGGTTTATTCAATCGTCATATTCCTATAACATCAGCATATCATTACTAAAAACACAGTCTGGTTTAAACACGCTATCATACCGGCGCCGCATTGATTCATTAATCCTTTTTCACAAGTTTTTCTACAGCTCGCTTCATCATGCCCCATATATTTTGGCCCCGCCACCGCGCACATCGCTGCGCACAGGGCACCACTTGCAAGTTTCTCGTCCACGCAGCCGCACTACAACATTTTCTGCATCTTTCTTTTGTCGATCATCAGTTGACTGGAACGGCCTGCCCCGCCATATCGTCGAAACCACCTGCTCATCATCATTTTCGGTAAAACTAAAATCTGCTGTTTTTCAATAAATGTAGCCACTATTTTGTAAAAAAATGTGTGTTAACCCCACCCCTTATGTAATACCTCCAGTGCGGGGTCTTTAAGGAAAATAAAGTGAAGTGAAAGTCAAATAACAATTTATGTCATAGTGAAAGCCCAATGTATGACATCTAAAATGACAATATTATCAACAGCAATGCCCTACTTACCAAGAAACTAAGGTGAATGCATAAGAATACATGCACCGCAGTAGGACATTCTTAAAATAATACCGATGACGTCAGACGAACCGCCTAAAATTAACCACTACTAATCGATCTAGCTGCGCTAAACCTTCCGTGAATCAAGAGACGCAATAAAATGCTACTTGTTCATTTCCGTTTGATTCGTGGAAAAAAGAACCGCCAGACGTTACTATGGGGGAATGACACGAGTGGTTGAAAAATTTAATTTTCGCGTGGTTACACTGGACATGTCGTGCCATTTAGTGGGGCGTAGTTGAACCAAAACACGTCTGCCATCTCGGAGCCAATGGCAGGAAATAGATCAATGGCTGTTGTTGCTGCTGTGGCTCCTGCTGCTTTCGTTCTGTATACTAGTGTCAAAGACCGCGCAACAAAGCCAGGCAAGGTTGTGCATGTGACGCGAGTCGGTCCGCTTTGAGGCGGGTAATTTGTAGTGCACTAACCCGATGTGGGCCACTAAAACGTGGTTTCATTTTAAATAAGCCATTCCTTTGCACAAAAGTGACATTACTAGGTTCCGGAACCGCTATTTCAACAATCAATGTCGACTTAACCTTGCGTTTAGTGTCTCTTTAAGAAAGGGGGTGATGAACGGTGCACAAATTTCAAGAAAACTGTCTCTCGATCCATCCAGACCTCCTGCTTTGCTAGGATCTAAATGTTCGAGAAGACACAGGATGCCATTTTCATCAATACCTATGTCATCTATGTTTGCCATGCATCCATTAGTAGGCGTAGACATAATACTGTTTGATGAACGCAACAAAAATATGGAGGCAAAAAATGTGTTAAAACAGCTGATCTTATCTAAGCTATATTCCGTTTCTTTTCCGACATGCTGAAGTGAAGGATTAAACGCTTCACCTATTTATTACATTTGACAAGATTCCAGAACTTTTTTTAACGGAAAAAACAAATGGTTGAAAAATTCTTTTTTCGCATGACAGATTTTTATTTCCGGAAGTTTTGTGATGGTTACAGGTTACTGGCAAGTCTCAGCGGTAGGATTTTTGTTCAATTTTTTATATATTCTGCCTTTACAGGTAAAGTGCTGCAGTTCACCTTGAACCATGGCTCAGTTTCAGTATGACGTGGGGTCTGCAAACATGAAGACGCGTCCTTTTCTAGTAGGTCAAGCATTCCTGCCTTAAAAGGAGCCACAACTCCTGAAAGCTGCAAGCACCAGAAAGGTGTTCCAAATTCTGGAAAGAGAGCTTCCAACGCAAGGTGAAAGTTCAGTTTTTTCAGTTTTCTAGAGCATTTTCCAAACAGGTTCGAAGCAGTTAATAACAAAAATTAGTGTGGGGAATGGAATAGACCTCCAGATTCAGTGAATGCTGTTGCCAAATTTCTTTCAGTCTTTAGAAGAGCATAATTTTTGTTGATGAAATGTTTTTTTGTGCTGATATTTCATTTCACTTCATATTCCCTTTAGCTGGCAACAAGTTTGTTAGAGTACACAACTTGTTTATGCTAGTTAAGTCAACTTGTGGTCAGAAGAGAGCTACATACATTGCTCAATAAATATATTCGATTATCTGCAGTCAATATGTCTCGACATAAGGAAACAGTTTAAGCCCTATACCCGCCATGTATATTAGGTGAAGTCTATATACCTTTTTCTTCATGACCATAGAGCTACAGTAATTATTTTACTATCATTGTCATCATGAGCCATTCCTCTTCTTACTGAAGTAGATTTACCACTAAAAATTGCAATGTCCATTTTTAGTGGTAAATCTCAATTATCACTTGATAATAGCTATTTGATGCCGTGTTGATAAAGAGCAATTCCTCAGACAACAATATTTCTGCTTCAGCATATCCTCTATTATGCTATCGAGATACTGGCCAAAATCTATGATTCTAGATACTGTGGTTGCTGAGAAAAAGGAAGATAAATACAAAAAAAGCATAATTTAAAGTTAAAAATCTACATTATTTGCTGTTATCTGCACGACATAACAGCAAATTGACAGACCCATTCAATAGGCAATCAACCAGAGCCTCATTTGTCACCTGCTATGAAGCCGTGCCAGCACAGTACTGTCATTGAAGTTTAAGGGTGCGTAGGCCTTGCACTATGCAGTGCCCTGGTGAAATTCCAAAATAGTTTAGCACACTCACACAAGTTATACTGTCTCTTCTTTCTTTCGTTATCGCTCTTTTGGGCCCATTCTTTTCTGAATGTGCCAAATGTACTCCTGCTTCCAAACTGTAACTTCTCAATATGGCTATGATGCTTGAACTGCAAGAAATCCCTTGCTACGTATGAATCGGAGCATGGCAGGCCGCTGCACAAGTTTTGCAATACGTCATTTTTACAGAAAAATAAATCGTACTAAACAAACAAACTACTGATTCTGGTTCAAAAAAAGCTACAAATTTCAAATAATGAAAAAAAAATGATTTTTTTTTAATATTTTGGCTCACCCTGTCCCTTTAAACTCAGAGTGCTGCATGTAACTCAAGCCTGCAGCCAGAATTTTTTTTTTCTTTCTAGGGATGAGGGAGGAGGGGGCACTTGAAGAACGCCAATATTTATTATTTTTGCTTGTTAAAACACGCATTTTCTTTGAATTTCAAAGAGGAGGTGACAGCCCCCTCTCAATACGGGCCTGGTGCGACTGTAGCCAACCACTTTGTCGAAGGCACTACGATACTTGACGGGTCGTTTGACATGCCTCATTGCACAGCCAATGTGAAAGTATTAATGACTTCTTTTCTCTAAATGAATGCAAAAAGCTAATTGCACACACATTTGGAGTCTATGATCATAAGCATGCGCACGGGTGGGGGTGAAGAGGCACAAATCCAACCACATGTATTGACATAATAGGTAGGAGGGCAGGAGGAGTCAACTCCATACATTAACATGGTAGGGAGGAGGAGCATTGTGACATACCTTCGCACCCCTGAAGAGGATCGCGCACGCTTATGCCTATGATTACCCTTTTTCTATGTCAAAATGGGACAAGGTTGACAGTAGAATGAAACATTTAATTTCATGCTAATAGCAACTAATATAGAAACTCACATGAAGCAACTAATTACTTTATTTCTTACTTGGAATGTAATATTAAGTACCTTGAAATAATCATATGCAAATTCAACACATCAGTAGACAGTGTATCTTAATTTGCACCTGAAGGGGACATGAGCAAAAGAAATTATGTAACTATCATCTTCTGTTGTTGAACCTTTACTGTAGCATTTTAGTTTTTCATTGCACAATTACGTGTACTAAGCCATCCTTTTACTTTATTTCTTTACCTTTTTTATGTGTACTACACCTCCTGCTAAGGCCAAGTTGGCCCACAGTACATAAAAATAAATGAATAAAGAAACAAAATTTCCCTTTTTAAAAGCAGCACTCCCGTCAGTATGCTTATCTACACAAGTATTTTGCGAGTGATTATACAGGTTTAGTTCACTTCCATACAAGTTTACCTGCAGATAGGCAATCGTGCCATTCATTTCTTGTTTAGAAAACAGAAACAACCACAAAAAAGGGCACGAGACAGAACACCACGAACAACTGATTTATTTGCAGAAGCACACATACACATGTATTTTTCTCAGCGCGTGAGCGGATACATTCTTACATTATTGATGGCCAGATAACAGGTGCTCAATAAACTAGAACAGACAGAGAACTTACAAAGCATACATTTCCGTAGAGCTGTATAAACATGAGAAAAAGTTATTGAGCATGCATTGTCTGACCATCATTGATGTGAACATGTTTCTGTGCACGCATTGTTTTTGTACGAACACGCATATATTTGTGTGTATTTTTTACAAAAAAAAATGAAATGTTTGATTCACACATCACAGGAATCGGTATAACGCGAAATTAAAAAGTCTTTTTACAGAAGTAGTTTTGTGCTCATTGTACATTGATATAGAAGAGCTTATACAACGTGTTCTTTTCCACTATGATATCTTTAACCCAGTTTGTTCCCTGACCCACTCTGCTCTCTTCTTGTCTCTTAAGGTTACACCTATCATTTTTCTTTCCATCGCTTGCTGCATTCTCCTCAATTTAAGTTGAACCCACTTTCTAAGTCTCCAAGTTTCTGACATGGGTCAGGCCCATAGCGTATAGGCAGGATAACAGGTGGTCATTAAGGGTAACTGAATGAATTCCCAGAGAAGGCGAGCGGGTGATGGACAAAAGGAAAGTTAGGTGGGCAGATGAGATCAGGAAGTTTGCAGATATAAAGTGGCAGCAGAAAGCACAGGATTGCGTAGGAGATGATGATACATTGCCGGTTGGCGTTTGACAGCTAAAGCACCGTTTTTTGTAAATACATCCACATTTACCCTTACTGATACATCTTCATCCCGATACTAGTGTCAATGATTAATGACTGATTAATGATTAAACATGCCCTAGTCGTAATGGTGCATGTGGTAGCTATACTATTAAACGGTGAAAGCAGAACCAAAGAAAATGGTGTCAGTTAAAAGAGTGTGACTGATTGTATGCCAAACTTGGGCTAAGGTTGCCTACTCGCAGCATACCGAACGTCACTGTTCAATTAGAGAAAAACACAACACGTTGGTGTCTTTTCTCTTGGCCAACCACAATTTTTTGCATGATGAGTGTAAGCAGAGAAAATTAAAAAAGTAGCGCAGTGAGTGAATGTCAAAGTGCTCTTCTCGACCCTACAAAAAAACACCAAGCCTGTGGAGAACAGGGAACACACTCACAGTGAAAGCTAGAAGAGCGGCCTTTCTTAATCTCTTATGCAACTACCACAAGCACACTTGCATGGTACCCACTTTGCCTTAATTCATAACTTTTGTGTCTTGGGATAGCGCTCACTATGTCATTCATCATTCCATGGAGGAGCATAGTATCTACTCTACACTTGTAAGGCATTATGTGCCCTCTGACAATGCTGAGACTAATGATGATGATGAGGAACTTGCTGAGACTTCAGTAACGAGCTCGATCATTCAACGACACACTCCTTATGCATTTTTTATTGTGTGACACCTAGTCATTACATTACTGCTCTAAAATGCTTTATTTAAAAATGTTAACGCGATTCCTTGCCCAACATGAAACCTGCATAGGGTCAGTTTGCAACAGAGTTTCAAGCACTGGTGTAGCTCAGTGGTAGAATACTAGGCTGCCACATAGGGAGGCCGAATTCAGATCCCAATCCCTCGTCGGCATGTTTTACTAACTTAGTCTTTCTCTCATTTCCCACAATTGTGCTTAAAGACATCGGCAGTGAATAACAACAGTGCCAAAATAGGCCTTGTTGCAATCTCATAACAGCTCTCACTGTGAAACTGAGCAGTTTGTGCAAAATGTCTGTCCCAGCATCCAGATCCAATCGTAGGTGTACAACCAGCCCTGCAAATAAATTAATATTATCCTTGTGATGTAGTTTAGCAGCCGCCCCTGTAAAGTGGGAAATATCCATGGGCAAATGAGCCATTGTTTAAATGATAGGTTGAAAGAACATCTGTGTAATGTTGATTAGTAAAAAAAAATGGTGATTATTTGCTCACTGTAGCATGTGTGGGTGTAGGCCAAGATATTAAGATTGTAGTATTGCTGAAAAACATAGAGAGTGCACTACACACTAAAATATCGAGACAGGAAAAGCTGATTGTGCAAGTAAAACCTCTATCATGCTCAATCCTTGATCAACAAAAGACGTAGTTGTCAGCAAGCTTAACATGAACGCTCCAGAGCGTGACCTAGACTACCTTAAATGATGCCAGCCTGGAAGCACTGGTCACTGTTGCCAAGATAATACCTCAGTATGCTTGGATAGTATGTGGGCATGTAGGGTAGCATCTCGGCAACAGAATCCGTAGCTACACAGCAATATCATCAATCAAATTATTTCAGGACACATGATGAAGCGTCTGTGTAAAGTTTGCTGATGACTGTACTTGGGGTTTTGTCCACGAGATTAACATCATTGTATTCCCTGCATGGCTGTGTATAAGTGTATAACTGTATGAAAAGCAAAAGCTTTCCAAAAAAATAAATTGTTGGAAGCTCAGCACTCTGTGTCCTCTCTTCTGTTTGGTTGCCCTGATTTGCACAATAAATCATGTTGTACCAGCACCCCCAATCCTACAGCTTTCTTCCAAGTCCCTCCATGATTTACCCCATTGCCTATCTTCCTCCCTTCATGCTAAATTTTCAAGTATGTTCAAAAATGTCACCTTTGGAAACGGCATGCTATACTCTGCAGCTCATCCCTTTCAGCAGTGGTGACTTTGTACACGCAACTTGTTTATGCTATCTGTGTCAACTTGTGGCCAAAAGAGAGCAAGATTCATTCCTCATTGGACAAATTCAACTTTTTACATGGTTCATATGACTTGACTTAACCTCAGTCTACTGTGTATGACTGTAGCTGATCACTTTGGTGAAGGCACTACAATGTTAGATGCACCGAATCCCAAAAGTAGAGTCAAAAGCATTACTTTTCTCTTCTCAAAGTTAATGTAACGAAAGACAATTTGCACACAGATCAAGAGCACATGATTTCATTAATTTGACATCAAAATGAAAGATGACTGACAGCAGAATGATGACATACTTACTTAAGTACGAATTACAATTAATTGCTGAGACTCGCACAAAACAACACATTACTTCCTTTCTTTATTTTTTCTTGGACTGTAATCATGAGTGCCTTTAAAATGGGTTATGCTAAGTTGATGCATCTGTCGACAGTGCATCAGAATTCAGATAATTATTGCATCATAATTCGGATGCTCTTCATCCCTTTGTGCCCATTTTTCCAGTATGTTTAATTCCATAAGTTAACATCTTCAAAAATGGCATGCTGTACTCTGCAGCTTATGGTCATACTTTGCCGTGGGCTGTCACTCGGGGAAGATGTACTACTGGCTATCTCACGTCACAGTGACAACACAGGCTTTTATTAACGTCAACCAAAGCTGAGAGAATTCATCTCAGTGTACGGATCCGATCGCAGCAGATAGTAAGTCGCTTTCCTGGTATGGTGACCTCAAGCGTCGAACAACAAGCCACACGCGAGTTTCAATCATAATTCAAGCTACCAGATGTTGTGACACTACAGTTGACGGCAACGATTTTCTTGCAACCAGCTATGATTTATTTTTGCGCGTCTAGCACAAAAAGCATCGCCGCAGCTTTGTATTAAAAGTTGTATTTAGAATCTTAAGGAATGCACATATATAGCAATTTTAAGTAGCGGACTATCACTACAAACACGGGCATGGAATCGTACGGTGTCTGTACAAGTGGAGTACGAGAGATTTAAACTTTGAGTAACGAGAAAAGCGCTAACCTGATGGCTGGACAGAAAGAAGTGTTGCAGACAGCTTGTTCTTTAAACTTCAATGCAGGGACGGTCAGCAAATGGCCATGAGACCTGTTGTACTCGACGTGCACTCTATGCCGGGCATCCGGGATGACACGGGAACTGTGCGCTCGCTGTTCGGCCTCCGAAACATCACAGCATTTTAAAGCCAGTACACATTGGTGCTGATTTCTACACCACTTTAGCGTTTAAATGGTGTACCACTAAGAACAGTCGTTCCATTCAACGCACGCACACGACAGAAAACATGCCTGCGTCCGATCCACTCCGATCCTTGAACGCCTTGGACATGTACGATTCGACGGAGCACTTTCAGTTACGCAAGAAACGGTAATTCGTGACGTCATGGTGCTCTTAACCACGTCGGTGGACCGAACCTGCCCGTTCTTAGCACTAGTACACTCTAGCATAAGAGTAAAATCAAACTAAAAGTAGATGAAATGTTGACTAATCGGACTCAAAACAAGCTTGACAAGTCTGAACATGCTCATAAATGTGTTGAGACGATTGAAGAGCGATGGAAAAAATGCTTACAGACCTTTTAGGGGCGTCAGGCACATGACCTACTACACTCCTGACCTGTTCAGATAGCGGGGTTCCTATGGGAGCGCGTGTCCCCGCTCTCGTTCAACCGCTCACCATTGGTGGCGCTACCTATAACCTGTTCGTCTGTTTCTTTACGGTTGTTTTGTAGGCGCTGGTATAAGAATGCCTGCATTCTGTAGTGAACTGGCGGCATATATGTGACTATTTCTTCCCATACATTGCTGGTTAAGCAAGGTGTTCAGAGCGCTTGAGTATTTATAGCACACTGGTTGACAAACGTGGGAACCCGTAGATTTACACGATGTAGGGCAGCCTATGCGTGGTAGCGTGCATTTTATTGCAAAAAAATTCTGAATGTCTTTTAGTATTATTATTTCTGAATAATTCTAAATTTTGGATCATAAATACGCACTACGAGTGCTTTGTTGGTCAAAATTTGACCACAAAGAGTGAAGATGACGTCAGCGAGCAGGTGCTGACTAGCGCCACGCCGCTCGTAGGTGACGGCCCTAGCGGCAGAAGGTATGAACTAGAACGTGGGCGCTGGAAGAGGTGCTCTCTGGGCAGGTCAGGAGTGTAGTAGGTCATGGTCAGGCAGGCGGCCACGTTAAACCTAATTCTAGGCCTAACGTGACAATCGTTTATGCACAGCCTCTGAGATAAGCATACAAAAGCAAATTTTGCTATTTCTCGAGCAATATTTGATGATGTTGATAACAACGGCTCCACTATGGCACTTGTACACTGATGGTAGAGCGTACTAGAATAAGGAGAGTGCCCGGACCAAGCTCCGAAAATTGAAACCCAAACAGGGTCAATCTGCTTGTGGCGCTGCGATCGGTAATCTGCGATGTGTTATTGTTTAAAGCATAGCCTTCTACATTTCCCTTGCCTGCCGGATTATCGATGGTCACTTAAAAAGCGGCCGTCGTCAAAAATATGGTGGTGACACTACCTAAGTAGGGGTGACTTCACATACGTTTTCACGTTTTTGAAGCTTATATGCAACAAAAGTAACATAAAAAGTTTTAAAGAGGTTAACGTAATTATAATTACCCTACGTCAGTGAGGGCGTCATTCAACAGGCAACTCCTTAAATACAAGGCATAGCCTCTAAAATTAGTAGCAAGCGCCAAAAACGCCAATCTGAAAGGTCAAATACAAAGACCCTTACCCCTACGTAGGCAGCGCCGCCAAAGATGATGGGTGTTTCGCGCTCATCCGGCAGGCATGGTTTTAACATGGTTAAAACATGGTTTTAAGTTATGCGCAGCTCCACCGAAGTGGTTCAAGAATACAATCACGGAGGAAGGAAGGAAAGGTTTCCTTCCTTTGAGGATACAATGCTCGCTTCCCACTCAAACGACGCAAGTTCGAATCGCAACTATGGACGATGGATTTTTTTTTCTTAATTTTACACACACAGCTGTATTGGCTGGCTATTTTCCTTTAATCTGGCTTCAGTTGCCACGTATTGTTACAAAAAATCACGCGAAGTATGAAGTAAAAAAACATAATAATGAGGGTAGACAGATGAATGAATGTGGCTCTACCCTTTAGATCAAGCGGCGGCAAACGCCACCTAGCCGTAATACTTAGTTAACTAACCATTAGATTTATCTTTTTTTTCTTTAAATAGTGAAGTTGAGGACTGGTACTTTGAAGTGAAGAATTTAATTCTCACTCGTGCATTGACTTTAGCCGCCAATCAGATAACCTTCTTCTAGTTAATTCTACACCCTTAAAGTCTATTTTGCCCTCCCTGTCCCTAAACCCCATTGCTTTGAAAAACTCTGCGCCATCATCCTGAACTATAGGGTGAAGCCCTTTAGGTTGTGGTTGTAAGGGAGAGGAAAAAGGCACCTAATTTCTGTCTGCCTGAGCGGCGACATGGCGCAGTGCCTTATAGGGGTGGGGACAAGGAGGGTTAAAAGAACAGAAGGAAATAGATGAAGAAATAAAGAGAGGCATGCAACGGAAAATAGAAAGAGCTAGAAAAGTGAGGATGCGGTCGAAGCAGTCCAAGGGCGGGGACACAATGCGAGAGCTGCACGGCGTCAGGAGACCGCGGAGGGGCGAACCAGTCGGCGGGAGCTACGCTGGCGTCGGAGATCGCGAGGTCACGACCGTCCAGCTTGAAATCCTCCGAGCGAATCTGAAGCCCTTACAGAATATTATCAAATTATCAAGAGTTCGGAAGTTTCCTCCTCCTCTCCACATGCACTGCTTACTACAGCGTCTAGAAATATAGTGCATAATGTGCTGATCGCGTGCATTTTGTACCAACGCCTCCTCTAGGAAGATGCCTGCCGCATGAGCAAAAAAACAACTGCCACACCCTTTCTCTCTTTTATTTTAAAATGTTCTCGGTCGCTAGCGTCACCTGTGGCGGACGGTGCAACAACGCAACACTTTGCATAGCCTCCGAAACAGTAATGCACAGTTGAGGGTCTCGGACAACTCTCGACTGACGCGCCCCTATGGGCCGCAGATGAATAGCTGATAACGCCCGTCGCCACGATGATGGATAAATGGATGGATGAATGTGGCTGTACTCTTTAGATCGGGCGGCGGCTAACGCTACCTAGCCGTAATACTTAGTGAATTAACCATTACATTTATCTTTTTTTTTCCTTTAAATAATGAAGCTGAGGATTCGTACTTCGCATTAAAGGGTTTAATTTTCACTCGTGCCTTGACTTTAGCCACCAATCAGATAACCTCCTTCTAGTTAAGTCTACCCACTTAAAGTCTATTTTGCCCTCCCGGTCCCTAAACCTCAGTGCTTTGAAAAACTCTGCGCCATCATCCTGAACTATAGGGTGAAGCCCTTTACAGAACATTATCAAGTGTTCGGCAGTTTCTTCTTCCTCTCCACAAGCACTGCATACCATATCTACCCCTTCGTATTTGGCCAGATATGTCTTCGTTCACAATACTCCCGTCCTGGCCTCAAACAGTAGAGAACTACCCCGAGTATTGTCATAGATCCTTTCCTTGGCAATTTCCTGCTTAAAAGTTCGATAGATCTCTAGTGCGGACTTCTTAATCATGCACATTCTCCACATGCCAGTCTCTGTTTTCTTCACTTCCGTTTCCATAATGTTGGTCGCGAGCGCCACCGCACGGAGCTTGTTTAAAACTGAAGGCAGGCCAAGCGTTGTATGTACCGGAGAGGCTGGCCGCGCATGTGATGACTGCACTCAGATGCCACAGCGGCGCTGCGTGTCGAGAGGGTAAACGGAAACCACGAAGCTGGTGGGACAAGGAAATTAAACTGGCTATTGAAGAGCGATGACGGGCCTCTAGACTCTACAGAAAGGCAAAGCAAATGGGATATCAGGATGATGAGGTGCAGTTACGGTGGAGCCGGTACCGAGAAAAGAAATTTGAGGTGCAGAAACTAGTACAAGCGAAGATTAAATCTGCGAGTGAGAAATGGGTATCAGACATACGTAAGAAGGATAAGAGCGCCCCCCGAAAACTCTGGAACCATTTAAAAGCTTTGGGAACGACGACTAAAGAGATGCAGACTCAGATACAGGACGGGGACGGCAACGTTCTCCTGGGGGACAGCGCATTAAAATACCTACATGGAATCATAGGAAATACTTTCGGCCAAGCACGCGAGAGGTCGGCTAACTGGACACAGGTGGCAAATAAAAGAGTGGCAGATGAAAAATTTAATATCGAATTTTTGGACTGGAAAAAGGCAGAACACAGTGTCCCCAAAAGTACGGCAACAGGTCCGGATGGAATCCCGATAGAGATCATCAACCATTTGGGACCAGCGGGACAGGCGCACTTGTATGGAGCCATCGAGCGCGCTATAAAATCCAAGAGGATTCCTGCGCACTGGCGCGAAAGTAGAATGAGTTTGATCTACAAAGGCAAGGGAGAAAGGGACAAGGCGAGCTCTTACAGGCCGATTACAGTCACGTCAGTGCTCTATAGATTAGCTATACAAGCCATCAAAGCCGAGTTGCTGAAGTGGGTTGAAAGTAACGGTATTTTAGGGGAACTGCAAAATGAATTTAGGCCGGGTCGACGCTTGGAAGACAATCTTTTCGTCATAACCCAGACCATCGAAATTTCGGCAGCACAGGGTAGACCAACACGGCTACTGTTTCTGGACATAAAGGGTGCCTATGACAACGTGGACAGGGGATTGCTGTGGCATATACTGGAAGAGGAGGGGATTGGGTCGGAATTTGTAGGGCTGCTAAGGGCAATATATGAGGATAACAAGGCACACATTACATGGGAAGGGCGTACATACACAGAGCCCGTGTACATTCGAAGAGGTTTAAAACAGGGGTGCCCTCTTTTGCAATTGCTGTTCACACTGTACATTAGAGGAATGGAAAGACGACTAGAAGAGAGTGGATTGGGCTTTGATTTGTCACACCGAAGCAATGGAGTGTTAGTGGAGCAACGGATTCCGGGATTGATGTACGCAGACGATATAGTGCTGCTGGCGGATAATGCGGAAGAACTTCAAAAACTGGCTGACATTTGTGGTGATGAGGCAACGTACCTAGGCCTACATTTTAACCCACAGAAATCTGGAGTCATGGTGTTCAACGAGGAAGCTCATGTAGCACCAATAAGGATACAACAGGAAGCCATACCGTTAGTAAATAAGTACAAATACTTGGGGATCTGGCTTAATGAAGGAAAAGGCTACCTGAATGCTCATGAAGAACACCTCAAACTGAAAGGGAGACGAAATGCAGCAGTAATGAAACATAGAGCACTTAGGGGACACAATAAGTACGAGGTAGTACGAGGCATCTGGAAAGGGGTAATGGTGCCGGCGCTGACGTTCTCTAACGCCGTATTATGCTTAAAGTCAGATATCCTGTCGGGGCTGGAGGTTAACCAAAAGGCAGTCGGCAGGTTAGCTCTGGGAGCTCACAGTAAGACTACAAACGAGGCTGTACAAGGCGATATGGGTTGGGCTTCATTTGAGGCGAGGGAAGCACAAAGTAAAATACGGTTTGAGGAGCGACTTAGACATTTAGATGAGAAGAACTGGGCAGCCAGAGTGCACAGATACCTGTACCTGAGAAGTGTGGACACCCAATGGCGGAAGAGGACGCGAAAGCTGGCGACTAAATATAACTTGACCGCGGCAAATAAGCAAAGGGGGCCAGTTAAAAAGCAAGTGAGGGAAACAGAGACGCTCATGTGGAAAAAGAGGATGGAAAAGAAGGGATCGCTGGGAATCTACAAGGCAAGCAAACAAGAGATCCGGAAAGAGAACTTTTATGACAATAATAAAGGTAGTGCGTTGCTCTTTGAGGCGCGGGCTGGCTGCTTGCGAACTCTAACTTACAGGAGCAGATATTCGTCACAGGATGAGACATGTGTTGGATGTGGCATAAATAAAGAAACAATCGACCACATAGTCATGGAATGCCAAAAGATTCAGCCGGATAGAAATGGGGGGAAGGTCACACTTCCTGAGGCGCTGGGCTTCGCGGTTGATGGAAGCATTAACTGGTCAGCAGTAGGTATTACTAAGCAGCGGCTGGAATATTGGTGGAGGAAAAGCAGAGAAGTCGATAAAATAACATCCCAGCCAAGAGTAGCGGCTGGGCAAAATTAAAAAGACATCCGAGTTGAGGGACAGAATTTAAACTCGAACTATTAAGGTAGGCTAGATGGCGCATGCCGTCACCCCGATTCAAAGGGGAGGCCTGTAATCATCATCATCATCATCATCGTGCACGAACGCGCGAAATTCTTCTCGTCCTTTTGCTGCCGGAGCCTCGCCACGTTTAAAACCAGTGTGTGACAGCTGCAATCTGATTTACTGTGAAGTTCGACGGCAATATATGTACACTGCAACACCCTGAGATGTTAAAAGCTAAGCGGCAATGCAAAAAAAGGACGTCTATTGTGCCACTGTGTCAAGGAGGTTACCGGTCGAACAAGAAAAAAGGTGTCTTGTTCCCCGCACTAACGGATCCAGCGCGGTTTCCTTAATGAAAAAGTAGGATCAAGAGGGTAGACAGAAGGCTGAATCCGAAGGCTGTCGTGTGAGAAAAGCATTCTGAGAGTGACTCTACCGAACTATCTTTTCGGATTAGGGTGAACGGTGTCGGGAATGAAATCGCCGTTTAGGCAACATTTCAAATAATAATATTTATCTCTATCTAAAAAATCAAAAATACCGTTTCAAATTTCATTCACACAGTTTTTCTCTCATGTCAACGTCGGACTCCCCTTCTAACAACGTTTTGAGTATCATATGCGGCAAGTGTCATATTATTCATTGGCATTTTATCATTCCTTGTTTTCACTGAAATCCTGATGAAATGCAGGCTAAGAGGTAAAGGTATTGGGGTCTTCTGTGATAATTCTTGCTCTCGAGAACAAAGCACACTTTAAAAAATAACTCTGGGGGTTATACTGTCAATGGTTTTTAAAATTAATTTATTTGCGTACTGCAACCACTTTGAGCATCTATCTATCTATCTATCTATCTATCTATCTATCTATCTATCTATCTATCTATCTATCTATCTATCTATCTATCTATCTATCTATCTATCTATCTATCTATCTATCTATCTATCTATCTATATATCGAATTGTCTACGTCTGGGTGCCCTCACGATCACCCCCTTAACTTCGGGTCTTCGAAATACTTTGCAAGAAGAGCCAAATGTTCGTGAAAAACCATTGCTGGTTCCAGTGTTGACTATCCAATTTCTTGCATATACTTAGCGCCACTTCATAATGTTTCACTCAATAAAAAATTACAACACGGTCACCTTGCTTAGCATTGATTTCCAAATTACTTGGGATCTGCCTCTCTCACTTTTTTTTGCTGGCAGTAGCGAATGGCGAAGTGTATGCCACGAAATGATCTTCATTTGGCATTGCAAAGCGCCAGTACGGTGAAAGCAATGGCGTAGTTCTTATACAATAAAGAAATATATAAAAGACACTCCAAAAATGCAGGAAAATATTAGTTGGCTTCGCGCGGCTCGGCCTCCTGCAGGCTTCGCAGCGCTTGTGGAGCGTAAGAATTGAACGCAAATGCACCCACTAAGAGTTACTGTATATGCTATCTTTAGGTACTTTACTGTATATGCTACCTAAAGGTAACATATACAGTAACTTTGCACTCACTTGCAGAGCAGCGCACCATGCGGGCGCTGCCGGCAGTCACTAGCTTCGGGGCCATCTCCTAGCCCGCGCTCAGCACATTAGGCAGTATATTTCTAGATACTATACTGCATACCGTGTCTACACGTATTTGTCCCGATTTGTCTTGGCTCGCAATACTTCCACCCTGACCTCAAACAGTAGAGAACTACCCCGAGTATTATCATAGATTCTTTTCTTCGCAATTTTCTGCTTAAATTTCCTGCTGATTAGTAGCTAATGTCAAAGCACGAGTGAAAATTAAACCCATCCCTGCAAAGTACGAGTCCTCAACCTCACTATTCAAAGAAAAAAAACAAAAAAATTCCGCCATATCCACGAATTGAATGATGATGAGTGGACGAAGCTCCGGAGGTAAACCTGGTAAACCATGAATCCTCTGTACATTTTGCCCACTCGATTACACCGCTCCCCCTAGCGTACGTCGCCGCACTAAATCGAACGATTGCCTTCAACCAATGACACGCGCCATATGTGACATCATTCCTATTTTATAAGATCTCGCGTCTTTCATCAACTACAAGTACCGCTTTCTAGTTTATAACATCTTGCATCTTTTCATCATCAGCTACAAGTACCACCATCTAGTAAACACTACAAGAACTAAACGAGAGGTGGCTACATACAGGAGACGGTACCGCCATCTAATGAACACAGCAAGAACTAAACTAGACGTGGCTACATACAGGGGACGGTACCGCCATCTAGTGAACACTGCAAGAACTAAACTAGAGGTGGCTACATACAGGCTACAGGGGACGCACAGCCCACGCCCTAAGGAGCTTCGCCCCTAAAAATCTAGTTGGTTCACTATTACGGCTTGATGGCGTTAGCCACTGCCCGATCGAAAGGGTACAGCAATATCAATTCATTCATCGGAACAGCGCGGACCTTTCCTATAGAGTAACATGCATAGTAAACGTTTACTATGTTACTCTATGCCTTTCCTTCCTCCGTGTGGAATGTAATGTCGCCTCCCGTCCTGCATCAAAGAGTAGAGAACTGCCCCTTTCCTTGGCGATTTTCTGCTTAAAAGTTCGAAAGATTCAAGCTCCGACTTTTTAATCATTCTTGTTCTCCACATGTTGGTCCCCGTGTCCTTCGCCTTGTGCTTAAGCGATAGTTCTTTTTGATTTGCCTTCCTACTTGTACTATCCGATTTCGTGCATTGGTAGGGGTTCTGTGGTTCAAATGTAAGGTGACTAGATGCATCTAGGGACTTTATTGAAGTGCAAGTTGTTCCGCCATCTGTGGGTGAAAAAAACGGGCCAGAAAACTTCGTTTGTGTGTGTGTGTGTTTGAGTTCCACAAAATTACATTTGCGAGCTTGCGGCGCACATTTTGCAGATAATTTCACTGTCGTTGAAATAACTTGCGATAACAGCGAAGCCTGCAACGGTTAATATTAGAGGTGTGCGCCGACTGGTCGGCGCGCCGCCGCCAATAGTTTTCGCCGCGCCGCCGCCGCCGCCGCCGACGTTTTTCATCGGCGCAATCGACGCGCCATTTATGCGCCAGTACTGACTTTTCAAAGATTTGTCTTCTTTTTCATCGTGATTTATAGCTTCGTTTCACATTTTATGTAGCCAGTAAAAACCAGGCTTCTTAGTTATCTTCATCCAGCTTCAGAGACAGAGAGTACCACTATGAACAGCGGAACGAGTTCGGCGGCCGCTGCATGAAATGACATATTGAACAAATTGACAAAAAAATAAATGTAACAGTTACAGTAAAGCATAGACACTGCCATCTTAGGCTTAGAAGCAATTTATCTGTTTTTTGTGTCGTAATTAGCTATGATTATGGTGATACGACGTTGAATGTAATGGCCCAGCGTTTTGATGCGTGCGAGTTCGCCATAGCACAATTCGAATATTCATACGGATGAAAAACGGCATCATTATCAGTCCAAGATGGCAGCTTATAATTGTGCCCGAAACAGGGCGTACATAAAGAAGAAATGAAGTGGTAGCAGTGCAGCACGAATGCAGCGCGTTAGATGAAGGGAGGAGGAGGAATAAATGAGGAAGGACATGGAGGTTAGGCGTTAGATGAAGAACTACACAAAACCCCGAAGGATGAAATGAAAAGGGAGAAGTTTAATGAAGATTAAAAGCGTCGAGGCATAATACATGCTCGAACCTACTCAGGGTATATCAGCACCTGTCCGCGGTGTTAAAGTTGATAATTTTCGAGGATGACTACTTATACGCAGCGTCTGAACATGCTGCAGAAAATATTCACCATCTGTTTTATTTTTTAACTTGTCTGTTTGTACCGGCCTTTTAAGACATTGGATACCCGGGATGAAGATGCCAAGGCAGTAAGATGGCAAGAGGGAGAAAGGAAGGCTGGGGGATTAACCATATCTTGGCATCCGGTTTGCTGCCTAGCACCAAGGGTTGAGAAATAGGGGCAAGAAAGGGCGTGTAGAGAGACAGAAAATAAAACGCATGTGCACTCAGGAGTAAGATGGCAAACTTAACAGAGTATTTATTACATTCTGTACAGACAGGGCGAGAGGTCTCTTGCGAATGAGCTGGGTGGCTCACTATAAAGTGTACGTTTTGACTTAATCAGGGAATGAATCCAGAATGCGCTGTTGAATCACGAGACACACACACCATTTCTGACGGTGCCGCTCACACTCGCTCAAGTCAAGGTCTTTGATTGGGGCGTGGCCACCACACTGCACCTGTGACACCAAGAAACCATTGTGGTCGTCTCGTGGAACGTCTTATGGTGTCGGAATGCCACCTCACTTCCCGGCTAAGATGGACAGTACACGGCGGACAGCAGGCTGGCAGCCCTTCGGTGACTTGTTTGATGAACAAAGAACGCGGCCCTCCCCCGTCGGCCCAGGCGCCGCGCGTAAAAACGGCTATCCAGTGGTGAGAAGAGGCGTAATAAGCTTGTCTGAGACCACCAGTTTTAAAAAGAACAAAACAAAATTTTAAAAAACTTGCCAGTAGACAATTTACAAAAGACGGCTGGATTCATCAAAAATGCAGAGACCGACATTTGAGCGACATGTCATATATGACATAGTTCAGCAAACTGGTTTTCATCACGTAACTTGAACGGACCTACTGGCACTGGGAAAGGTTAAGAATGATTGTCGCTGACAGATGTACTTCTGTTGCGAAGGTAATGCTCAGAGTCAACCAAATAAAACTTAACATTATATTCAAGTCTTGATAAAAAAATAAGTCAAGTTAGAAAGCTCCTCAGGTGGCCAAATAATAAATTACTTCACCATACTTTATGAAGAAGTAATTTGCAAATAAATAATGCAACCGCTGTTTAAATGACATTCAATGACGTGACCGCAATCAACGGTGTGCCGTCGCTATAAAACGGGAAAGTTATATGTGGACACGATCGGGCGAATGCGGCGGAGAACGAATATGTCACGTAATAAAAGCGATGTGATGTTGCACATTTTCATCTTTACAACTCCGTGCCCTTTTGCTTGCTCGTGATGTACTCGAAGGAGCTAGCCAAGTCTTAGGTAGAAGTCAAGCAGAGTAGCCGGGGCTGATAAGAGCAACGTTTATGTTCACTATTTACACACTAAAGGTAGCATCATGGAAGCTTGATGAGAGCTTCTGAGAGCTGGTTCAGAGCGTCTCGGTGCTCGCATTTTAAGCCGTGGTCTTCTTAAAATTCTCTGCAGGAGAAAACAATAGATAGTTTGCAATAAACTGCAAGGCAGCTTTTCTGTAAGGTTAGTTTTCCAACCATAAACTCTCGTTCACAGATGGCTTTTCTCGCTCATTTTGTTTTTGCCATTCACCTTTTTGAGATCTTGTGCTCGCGTGCCTTTGCTGGAATTCGGAAAGGTAAAGGCACAATGAGGGAGAAAAGCAATCTGTGAACAAGAGTTTTTGGTTAAAAAATAAACCTTTAGGAAAGCCGCCTTGCATATCACTGTAAATGGACATACTGCATGCCCATTTAGTCAAGGGCAGTCCAAAGAAATTGCCGTCTTCATCTCCGTCCCCCAAATGGTGGGGGTAGTGGTTAGAAGAAGGCGCCTAATTTCTGCAGCCCAGCAGGGAGCACGGCGCAGCGAATAAAGATAAAAAAAACGAGAAGGAGAAAGAGAGAGAAAGTCAAACACTGCCTTCTTTTCTACCCAGAAATAGAAAGGATGCACGTTCAGTTCGTCACACGGCGAGAGAGAAACACAACGTAGGTCATAATGCAATAATACGCACAACACAGCACAGTGCAATAACGTTGCATCGCACGTGCAGAATAGGGCCTGCAGCGCTAGGCAGGCTAGGGCCTGGGGGAGTGGAAGACTTGAGAGCACCACAGAGTGTGGGAAACATACCTGACGATGAATCCCAACCTCTCGGCTAATTATTCAGCGCGTCTCGTGGCACGTCGAACAAATCAAGCTGCCTCGATTTCCGACAGCTCTTCCTAGGCCGTCAGTCAGCCAGGCGTGTCCAAAAAGTTTTTGACGAGGGGAGCCAACAGCCCTAAAGAATTCGAAGTATGACTTTCGTGTTGTCGCCTCTTTTGGCGCACCTCGAGAGCGTAGACCCGGAACAAATCAGGGTAGGTGAGGTGACTTTCCGCGAACCTTACCTGCTTTCCAAACCAGTTACTGCATGCAAGCTTCCCCTGAATGGATGAATGTGTGGTTGAAGAAAAAGAAAAAAGACACTATCTTTCCTTGCTAGACCACGCCTCAGTCCCTTGAAGGGAAAAGGGAGAGTGGAGAAAATAGTTTAGAAGTTGGTAGGAGGAGAAGGTTTGGAAGAACGTGACGGTCATGGCTGCTAGAGCAGAAAGAGAATAGGGGCCGTCGGCAGGGCACTCCGAGTCTTACAACTTGGAAATGTGGCAGTTGCAACCATGTACGCAGATACCTATGGTCATTCCCACGAGAGAAAAAAAATCTGGATCACCTTTCTTGGGCTAGAATACAGAAAACTAGCTAAACGAGAAAACTAAAATAAGTAAAGAAATAACCGATAATCTAACCACCAATTGTCACCACAGCTGCGGAAGGAAAGAAGCAAAAACGTAATCCGCGACCTCGGCACCAGCGGCTACACAGAGACATTTCTTCGTATACACTGTGTATAAGAAAAGACACGGGAAACACGACACCAATGGCGCGGCAACGACGCCACGTGTCGACCAAACTTGAGCTCACGGAACAGGGAACGAAGCACAATGGCAGAACACTGGGAGACCACTCGCAACATATTTGCGTCATGCATACCAGTCCCGACGGCACGGTGTACAGCTGGTTGGGTTGTATTGTAGTCTTTCTGAATTCCTTGAAGTGCACAAAGAGCGCGAAAGGTTGGGTACAAGGAACATGAACATAGAAAACGACTTTGCCATCAAGCTTTTTGCAGTGTGTACTGGACGAACGTAGCAACGGGTGACGAACGACAGGAATTCAGTTCTTATGCGCTTCAGAAATGACTATGAATGGAAAAGTTTTTGAATGGGAATGAAAAAAAAATCATCAAAAACATGGGTGTTGCTATGTCCGTGCAACAGAACTGCAAGCCTGTTGGAAAAAAATGGCAGCAATATCTCATAAAGAGACGGGAGAATTAAAAGCCTCCCTGATTGCCGAGAAGTAACAGAATTCTTCAATCACGTTACAGCTTGAATAAATTGATTTCCACGAGTGATGAAGGATCACGTATGGCATGAACGGTGCGTTTCTGCCTCCTTCCTTCTTGAAATATGGCCGCGACAATTTTCATGGTAACCTAAATTACGCAGCCACTGTTTAATTGGTAGCAAATGACATGACAAAACCCATGATCTGTGTCATCGCTACATTTTAACAAAACTTGAAATCCTGCCAGATGGCGCATTGCTATCGGGAAATTTCGAGCGCTAACTAATGCCTCCACGCGACGTTCACAAGCACCCATCCTGTCTCTCTCGTTCTTGTTAGCGCCTTGTTTGGCGCTCACAACTTTCCAGATCGCCACATTTTTTCAAAAAGAAATTGAAGTGGCATCTCAGGGCACAAGCAGTTCAACGAAATAGAGAGAGAGAACGGGCGCTCGATTGCTCGCGAATCGTGCTGCTTTCTCGTTTTTGAAGCCACATTAATAATGAATCCGGAGCTTAGCTCTTATTCTCTGTTGATTAGGTACATAATCATAGATCAAGCTCAGTGTGGATTCCGATGTCATGTATTAAAGGTGACCTGGAGTGGCACATGTGTCACAACATGCTGCAAAACCCAATTCCATGCCTTCGTACCGTCATGCTCGTTTAATACTGAATCCGGAGCTTAATCTGAATACTGAATCCGGAGAATAATAATGAATCCGGAGCTTAGCTCTTATTCTCTGTTGATTAGGTACATAATCATAGATCAAGCTCAGTGTGGATTCCGATGTCATGTATTAAAGGTGACCTGGAGTGGCACATGTGTCACAACATGCTGCAAAACCCAATTCCATGCCTTCGTACCGTCATGCTCGTTTAATACGAACGTTTGTAGATTGGACTACAGAAACAACATGAAAAGGCCGAGAAATATTTAATTCTTCCGTTCGTTAGTAATGTACTTCGTTATGCGTTTTTCTGTTCTCTGGGAGCATATCAAGAGAGTTGTGTAGCATGAATGAACATAAATTGCTGATTCTATTTCACCACAGTCGTTGAACGGTGTACTCTATAAACGCATCATCTACAATAAACTTCGTGCCAGCACAATGCATAAAATGCTCAATTACATCGCACAAAAAAACGCGGATTTCACCGAAAGAAACTCGTAAACCTCATTATATATTCAAACGTCAAATTTAGAAATAGCACTGCCATGAACGAGATTAACTCCATGGCCAAATTTCACTGCAAAAAGCGCTTGAATAACTGCACCTTGCAGGTATGCAATATACATTGCATGAGGTTTTAGAAGTGTGCTGACATTATTAGTTAAGGTTACATTGTTTTAGCGTTGAATTAGCTTTTTAGGCACGTTTACTGTGCTTTTAGAGTTAATATTTCACCTCATCGGTAATTTAGTGACGTCATTTCATTTCCACATATTTAAAGGAGAGTTATGAATAGTTGATATCCAAGCATTTTTTTAAAGATATGTGAATGGTGTTTATCAAAGGAACAACCCTAGAACGAGTGCCGGGGAGGAGAGGGGGGGGGGAGATATGAACAGTTTATAATTTGAAAAATAAAATTTTCGGCTTCACAAGCCAGAACGCCAATACGACACCAAGGCACGCCATAGTGAGAGGTTTTAAATATTCGAAACCATAGGTCGGCAAAATAAATAGAGCCTATACATAGACTCTCTCAGTAAATAGGCTTTTATCTTAGGACTCAATATAGGGCCCAGCCTATAGCTGAAATTTCAGTGACATATAGGCCACTAACAATATTTTTCTCTCGAAAGAATTTTCGCGATAGACTGATTTCAATGGAGTAAATCAGCCCGACTTTCTTTTTTTTCGAATACACCTGAGATAGTCGACAAAACGTTTAGGACGTTTGGCGGGGAACGACCGATCAAACTTTACGTGGATATCTATCACTTTTCGTCTCCACTGTCTCTTTCTAAGTTCATGTTCTTCCTTTCTTGACATTCAACTTCACAGTACTTTAACAAATCCGCATCATATTGGTTCTATAGAAGAAAATAGCTTGTGGTATACGCATCTTAAACAAAACTTGGCCGTGCACTTACGCCCCATCTCACTGTTTTGTACCCATCATTTCACCGTTCTCATTTCACTTACGGTATTGCCGCGTGGTTGCGACGTCAAAGAAGATGGTACGTGGGTTGCTCAAGACGACACTTTTTATTGAGTGAACATGTGCATAGGAAAGTGCAAAGTGCTCGAAATTCGCGCTTTACACAGATAGCGGTAATCAGAGCATTGGTCCTTGGTAATATGATCTGCGCGAAAGTACGTCGCCATTTATACACGTAGCATCCATATCGTAGGTGTCTCAAGCTTATCAGAAAATTCTAAAATAATCTAGAGTGTTCGCAGACAGCCAAGCGTCCTTTGCGCAAGGCAACTGATTAATATGTGGTGTTTAACGTTTCAAAACCACCACATGATTATGAGAGATGCCGTGGTGGAGGACTCCAGAAATTTTGACAACCTGGGTTTCTTTAACATGCACCCAAATCGCAGCACATAGGCCTGCAGCATTTTCGCCTCTATCGAAAATAAAGCAGCCGCAGGTGGGACTTGATCCCGCGACCTGCGGGTCAGCAGCCGAGTACCTTAGCTACTGAACCACTACGGCAGTGCCTTTGCGCAAGACTGTGACATAAAAATACAAGCGAGCGTGGCAGTATAATAATGTTGCGATAAAATTTCAGCAGATGCAACATGTTTCACTGTGGATGCCATTTTCATACAGAACCGTCATCGCGTGGCCACGCGTTGCACGGTGGATCGACGTCTTTGGGTATTTTGAGTAGGCTAAATTTCTACCTAAAACATACGGCGTGACGACAGCACTCACGTTGACTGTAAATATTAACGAAACGAAGTGCACGCTTCGGTGGGATGATATGCATATCATTAAGAAGCTGTTGTGTATTTCTCAAAGGTCGAGATCATCAATGATCGAGCAACCCTTCTGGATGAAAGGAATATATTCATTTAATGTTTACAGCCAGCCTGTAGACCGCAACAACTAAAGGTGTGGGCCGACATCACTCCTGTAAGTCTATTTAGTGATGTATCCGTTACAATAAAAAGTAACTAAATACCTCACTAGTTACTCAAATAAGAAAAAGGGGAACGTTTCACGGCTCCACGTTATATAGATACATAAAAAGGTAACGCATTACCGTTACCGTAACCGAAAAAAACAGAACGAATGTTACCTCTGCCGTAGCTCCGGAGTCATCAGTTTTAATCAATGTGTCTTTGCTGCAGAAACACACAATGATACTTTTAAATCTCAAATTTATGTTTCACACATACTAACCCAAGCAGGGATTATACTCAAAATGTTCAATTAACGAGAATTAATTGTACAAATGTACTGAACCTTAGCAATGTCATATAGAAGCTTATTGATGCCTGCACATGTGATGGCTTCTGACTCTGCAGTGACACAGGATGAAACAATTTTTTTTTCATTGGAGCATTATACACAAAGTGAGGTCCAATAATCCACGGTATTCATGAAGAAACTATCACTGAACTCTCAAGAAATTTACAAATATCGGCCTTTTCTTGATCCTTCAGCACCTCCAATAAAGCAAGTCGAAATCGCCACTGTTGGATCTAGCCACCGGATTGGCCCGCCGCGCGCCAGTAGGCAATCACGGAAGCCTACATTGGTGCCTTTTTATTAGAGGGGGGGGGGATCGGGAGATGTCGTGGGGAAAGGGGGGGGGGACACTTACAAGTTTGTGACACCAGATATGCCTTGCAGAGACTTAAGTCTAGAAAAATCACGTCTTGCAACACACATCTTGCAATAGCAGCCTTTTTTTTTAATATGTTGCAGGTTTTATTTTTGTTTATATAAGAATTCAAATCATGTCTAGAAATCAAATATACAAAAGAACAAAGGTTCCCAGCACTCGTAATTGCATTGTTCTACTGTGTCTTTTCCGGAACAAGTCGAGAGTGGCAGTTGCTATTTCGGTTTCTCACACATCTGATGGGTATTGAGCACGTGAACACGCTACAAAAGAGCATTGAAAAGTTGAATGTTTTATACATACTTATCAAGCATTCTTATTTGTGACGTTTTTAAGAGAAATTTTAATGGGGCCCACTTGCAAGGGGTGTTCCTCTCCCCTGACCAAACACCAAGGGTTCGGGGAGTCAACGTTCTCTGCAAGCGTGGTCAACGGACGCCCAGCTCGTGACCAGTATGGGCTGTCTATCTGAGCAAATATTGCATTTGCTCTCATCTGCACATATGACCATCACAGTTTTTTGTCTTGGGGGGATGCAAACCCTTCTTTCAACTTCCATCACGACTGAGGGAGTAGGTCGTGTTGGTGTCGCTAGAATGGGTAGCAAGTGCTGGTGGAGCTTGAAGGGTTCAAGTGTCCTTTTTGCACCACCCGCCTCGCCCATGTCTACACTTCATTCATTGAACACCGCGCTGAGAACTAGTTGAATAAATGCGCAGATTTGTTTCCTTCCGCATCCTATACCGCTGCATAAAAGATTCTCACATTGCGAAAAGTAGGTATTTTGATTCGTTTGAAGGAAAGTTACATTCAAAGCATGACAGATACTCAAAAAAGCGGTTTCATGCAATCGTAATAAGAAAACTCGAAGCAGAGGTGCTTCTTCTTTTGTGCAGCGTACAATGTAAAAGTAAGATCAGATCCGGAAAAAGCGAAATGAGTGACGTGCGTCACTGCTTGCTCATTGTTCAATGAAAAAAAGGTTTTATGAAGTATGACGTTGCCAACAACAACAACTTAAAACAACATCTTAAAGTAAAAAAAGCAAAGTGCTGCACATTTACCGTAGAACATGGACATAGATTGAAATACGCGTTATTTTTTCATGAAAGCGAAATAAAAACTATTTTACAAAACGCTTTGCATTCATCGGGATGTCGACACATCTGTGTAGTGGCATTTATGCTATTTGGATTAAAATTCCCGAATTTCAACTAATTCAGTAACCTGTGGCGAAAGAGCCTTTTGAATTTTCAGTTTCGGTTTCTGCGCCGCCGACGCCGCCGCCGCCGACGAAAATTGGCCACACGCCGCTGCCGATGAAAAAACCGGCGTGCGCCGACAACGCCGCCGCCGCCGACTCTGTACGACCCCCACGCCGCCGCCGGTCAAAATCGCCTCGGCGCACACCTCTAGTTAATATTGAGAAACTTTATGCCTGCCAGTACAGTGCTGCCGAATTATCGGCGGTCACTCGGGAAGCGGCGGTCGTCGGAACTACGGTGGCGCCACTTAAGTAGGGGTGTCTTTAAATAGGTTTTTAAGTTTTTGGAGTTTATATGCAACAAAAATAACGTAAAAAGTTTAAAAAAGCGTAAACGTAATTATAATTTATTTATTTATTTATTTATTTATTTATTGCGAATACTGCAGGCCAGTTTGGGGCCCAAGTAGGAGGGGCAATACACATAACACTGTTACACATACATACAAAGAATAAAAATAATAACAATAAAAAGGAGTACAATGCAGATTGGTCAAGGCATGGCACACCATACAATGCATACACTTAGCGACAGATGCTTTCCTGGAGCGCTTGGGAAAAATTTTTGGCTTGTATCACTGCTTCCGGGAGCGCATTTTATTCGGAAATTGTACATGGGAAGAAGCTGTGCTTAAACTGATTAGTTTTGGCGAAGATAGGCTGAAAAGAATGAGCATGCCTGTGACGGGTCCTTCTTGTGCTTAGCGGTTTAATCATAGTTGACGGAGTCATTTTCACCTTAGAAGTAGCAATATTGTTGAGGAAGAGTAAACGGTCCAAGCGTCTACGAACTGCTAGGGTTTGAATGCCATTATCAGTCATGAGCTTCGACGGATAATCGTAACGCCCATATTTGTTAAAAATAAAACGCACCGCTTTTCTCTGAACGAGCTCAAGCATGTAGATATCTTTTTTCAAGTGCGGATCCCATGCCACGGAAGCATATTCAAGCTTAGCTCTAACAAAAGTTTCATAGGCTAAAGGCTTAACGTGACTTGGAGAATGTCTTAATTTTCGTCTCAAAAAACACAACTTAGTAAATGCAGCAGAACAAATACGTTTTACGTGGGATGACCAAGATAAATTAGAGTTCAAAGTGAGGCCCAAGTACTTGTACTCCCCAACATCTGCAATACAAGTGTTCTGCAAGGAGTACTGGGAGTTGAAAAAATGTTTTTTGCGCGTTATTCGTAGAAATGCACATTTTCCGGCATTAAACATCATTCCCCACTGCTCACACCAACTCTCTATTGCAACCAGGGATTCCTGCAAAACTTAACAGTCATCAGGTGAGCGAATTTCTCTAAAAACAACACAATCATCGGCAAACAGCCTCATGGAGACAGTTTCGGGAACTACGTGGGCTAAATTATTTATATGAAGAAGAAACAACAGCGGTCCCAGCACGCTGCCCTGGGGTACCCCAGAGGTAACAGCAAGAAAATTAGAGAAACAACCATTATTATCAACATACTGTTTTCTGTTATTTAAATAAGCTCTTATCCAGTTCAAAAGACAATCAGGAAAGCCAATGTGTTCAAGTTTATACAAAAGCTTATCGTGTGGCACTTTGTCAAAGGCCTTGGTAAAGTCGAGGAAAACCACATCAACTTGTCCAGACTCGTCCAATACCGCAGAGAAGTGATGAACAGTAGTGACCAATTGCGTAACAGTGGACATATTTTTTCTAAAACCGTGTTGATAGGGCGACAAAATGTTCCTTTCAGCCAAAAATTCATGAATGAACCCTACAACAACATGCTCCAACATTTTACAACAGCTACTTGTGATGGAAATGGGTCTGTAGTTAGAAATTGAAAGTTTCTCTCCCGTTCTAAACAGTGGTTTGACCCTAGCAACCAAAAAATCATACGGGACTTCACCTGATGTGAGAGAGATCTGAAAAATGTTAGTTAAAAAGGCAGATAGCTGATCAGCATACCGTTTCAAGAATCCATTAGGAAGATCATCGGGGCCGGGACTTTTTCTAGGATCAAGCTTTCGTAATAATGCCAGTATTCCGAGATCCGAAATAACAGGTATATTTGAATAATCCGTTGGGCGTTTATGAACTGATCTGCCTGGTGAAAAGACTGATTGAAAGTAATGATTGAATGATTGAGCTATTTTTTGTGTCATCTCTTACAATTTTACCATTTACAGCTATTTCTTTCAGAATATTTTTCCGTTCACCCAGAAACCGCCAAAACTTAGAGGGGTCATTGTTAATGAACTCAGGAAGTGTTACGGTAAAATAATGAGCTTTCGCTGATTTAACCTTACATTCCAAAGACTGCTTCAGGCTTTGTAAATGTTGCTCCCCTAGACTCCTCTTTCTCCTAAGACGTTTAATCTTACGCTTGGTCTGAATGATATCTCGGGTAATCCATTCATTGTAACGCTTGTTTCTAACCTTCCTTAAGGGTACAAAATGCTCGATGCAGTATTTTATTGTTTCCTTGAAGTGCGTCCACAACGTGTGCACATCATTGCTAGTTTGGATATCAAATTTTAACTCTAAGTAATCAATGATAGAAGCGTCATCGGCACGGTCAAAATTTTTGACATGGTTGACCGGTTGGTCTTCAACACTGCCAAACCCGGTAGAAGAAAATAAAACGATAAGTGCCGGTGGTCGGAAATACCAGGATCTACATTTACTACACCGCTGGAAAATACGTTGCTAACAAAAAATAAATCTAGAATGGCGTCAAGACGGGTAGGTTCCAAAACTAACTGTTTTAGACTTACAGCCAACATCATGTCTAACAGAGTATCACATGGGTCACTCTCTCCATAAGTAGGCCGATTCCAGTCAAAACTTGGCAGATTAAAATCGCCTGTTACAATAACCGGGCGACCACGGTAGGGCAAAAGATAACCCTACGTAAGTGACGCTGTCATTCAGCAAGTAACTTTTTTTAATACAAGGCATCCTCTAAAATTAGTAACAAATGCTAAAATTGTCGATCTCAAAGGCAAAGTACAAAGACCTTTACTCCTACGTAGGCAGCGCTGCCATAGATGACTGGCGTTTCACGCTCATCCGGCAGGCACGTGAAATCTAGGAGGCGTTGGCGTGCACCTCCGACCACGTGGGTTGGTGTAACCTAGGTGTTCTGTGTCTAGGTTGTGGAAAACTGGTAGGTGTTCTGCGGTTGTGGAGGTCTGGAATAACGCAAACACACAGAACACCTACAAGGCACTTATTTGTCGCATCGGTGGGACGTCCTATTAGCAGACAATACTTATACAATTGGTAGCGTAGCGCCCTTCGATTGTATTTACGCGGTTGTCGGCGCGGCTTGCAGCATCACAACCTGTAGAGAAAGGGTATGCAGTTAATTTACGCCGAGTGCAGGCCCCATGCACGGCCTCGCCCGCGTCACCGCCTTCCTCGTCGCCTCCGTGTCGGGGTCGTTGCTAGCCGTGATCGTGTTGCAGTATCGGGAGATCCTCGACAGCAGCAGGCAGACCCCGCCAGTCGTGCTACCGCGGTCGCCCAGCTATCTCAAGTGGCTCTCCGACCATGGTCTGAGGCGCGCGACCAGCGGTGACGTGAACGAGGCACGTCTGCTGTACGAACGGGTGCCCGTGCTATGCTTGGTGCGCGCCACATCCGCGCAGCAGGCGCGCTCGGTGCTGAACACCTGGAGCCGCCGTTGCAACCGCGTGGTGTTCTTCGGGACCCTCTCGGACGCGCACGTGCCCGTCGAACGTGTGCCGTTGGGCGACGTCGCCGCGGCGTGCGACCTCTTCGCTCGCGTACTAGCCCGGCACGGAGGCTTGTTTCGCTGGCTGCTGCTAGTGGACGACGAGACGTTCGCCGTGGTGGAGAACCTGCGCCTCTACGTGGCTCCGCTGAATGCCAGTCAAGTGCACTACCTGGGACACTCCGTGCGATGGGGTTCCGGCTTCTACAACGCGCTTGCGGCCGGCATAGCGCTCAGTGAGGGCGCCGTGCGGGCGCTTCGAAACCGCTGCCGGCCGGCGGCCGATCTCGAGCGTATGGTGGCTGCCTCGCTGCCCCGTGCGCAGCCCGTTGACACGCGCGACACGCTACTGCGGAGCCGATTCAACCTGTTCGGTGTCGAGCAGATGCTCATACCAGGATCGGTCGCCTACGAACACCGGCGATCCAGCATCTTCCGCAGCCCCGAGGCACGTACACGAATTTGGGCTGGTTACTTGCAACATTAGCAGCAATGACATTGTTCTTAATTCGTGGTGCGGTACTTCACGCATGGTCTTATCGCACATCACCGCAAGTCAGGCATGAAACTGCATGCAGCTCAGACAACAGAAAACGTTCCTTGGATGTCCCGAAAAGGTCCCACTGGCCTAATCCTTCGTGGAACTTGCAAAAAAAAAAAAAAGAAGAAGAAAATGTTCACAGAGCCATGCTCACGAAATTGTAAGCACAAGGGTCAATGATGCTTGATTTACGTCCAAGCAACATCCCCGGCAGGACGTTTTGTTTTTTGTTAATAACAAGTTTCTGATATTAAGTACTGCAACCTTTTCAACAAAGACATGAATAATTCGTGTGTGTGTGTCGAAAGCTTAGACATCAGCGTAAACTAGTGTGCGCAAATGAAGACAGGGATACAGCAAGAATGAACAGGGACAGGTGCTAACTTTTAACAGTCAAAAGTTTGCACCTGTCCCAGTTAACCTTTCCGTGTCCTTGATCTTATTTGCTTACACAAGTTTACCTTGAAGTATGAACCAACTCACCCAGCTACAAGTTTTACTGAACTTGGAGACATCCCATGGGCTTACTGCGGATGCTTTTGTGTTGTTTGGGTGGCGACGTCTAGATTGTGCATCACATCAATTGTCACGTCAGGATAAAGCTGTTTCATTGAGCCAAGTTTTAGAAATGCAGTTAATACATTCAGTTAATGCCTAGAAAAAGCTAGTTGTGTGAAACATACATGAATTGTCAAGTGCGGAGTCTTGACTATACTCTACAGGGTATGTGCTCGGGCAAGTCAAGGTGCCAAACCCAAGCATGTTGATGCTTAGGTTTGGCACGTCAACTCGTCGAACGTGATAGTGCCCTCAGCAAACTGGTCATATGCAACAGAGAAATTTATTAGGAGCAGTTCATTCAAAGATCGATATCTTAGCCCATAGATGATACAAATAGCTTACAGAAGGTTTTCAGAAGCCTAGAATGGGAACAGTTAGGGATAAGAGTTAATGGAGAATACCTTAGTAACCTGCGCTTCGCCGATGACATTGCATTGCTGAGTAACTCGGGGGACGAATCGCAACTTATGATTACGGAGTTAGGCAAGGAGAGCAGAAAGGTGGGTCTCAAAATTAATCTGCAGAAAACGAAAGTAATGTACAACCACCTAGGAAAGGAGCAGCGCTTCGACATAGGTAATAGTGCACTTGAAGTTGTAAAAGACTATGTCTACTTAGGGCAGGTAATAACCGCAGAGCCTAACCACGAGATTGAAGTAACTAGAAGAATAAGAATGGGGTGGAGCACATTCGGCAAGCACTCTCAAATTATGACAGGTAGATTGCCACTATCCCTCAAGAGGAAGGTATATAACAGCTGTATCTTGCCAGTACTTAGCTACGGAGCAGAAACCTGGAGACTTACAAAGAGGGTTCAGCTTAAATTGAGGACGACGCAGCGAGCAATGGAAAGAGAAATGGTAGGTGTAACCTTAAGAGACAAGAAGAGAGCAGAGTGGATTAGGGGACAAACGGGGGTTAAGGATATCATAGTTGAAATAAAGAAGAAATGGACATGGGCCGGGCATGTAGCGCGTAGACAGGATAACTGCTGGTCATTAAGGGTAACTAACTGGATTCCCAGAGAAGGGAAGCGGGTTAGGGGGAGACAGAAGGTTAGGTGGAGAGAGAAGGTTAGGTGGGCAGATGAGATTAAGAAGTTTGCGGGTATAAATTGGCAGCAGCAAGCACAGGACCGGGTTATCTGGTGGAACATGGGAGAGGCCTTTGTCCTGCAGTGGACGTAGTCAGGCTGATGATGATGATGATACAAATAGCAAAACGAGAGGTGTGCATGATAGTGTAAATTGCGCCTCAAAGGGTAAAAATGTGTTCACAGATTCTTGAAATGCACGTTCTCCACCGGCCCATGCAAACACCACAGCTTGGCATTTTGTAGCCAGCTTGACGTGATGTTTTGATGGATACCCACAGTGCCAAACAAGCCTTTTTTTGGAAACTACAGGGTGCACGCTGCTGCAGCCAGCACGCCATCACCTTCCACAAAGTGAATCCGGTGGACATGTTCCTGCTGGAGTACCTGGTGTATGGGCTGCACATTGGGCAAGGGGGCGGCCTGTCCCCGACCAACAGTCCACCGGCCAACGTCCCCATGGAGCTTACCAGCCTGCTCAAGGGGAAAGCCTTTGTCAAGCCTTACGGCGTCCCTGCTGCCTGATCTAAGTGCAGGGCCTATTCTCTTCTCGGTTGTGCCTTAAACATTTGCTGTAATTAATAATGAGTGTCATGCATATTTACGAGACATTTTTATGCATAAAATATTTTCATAACCTCTTCAGTCCCAGTGAACCCATTTTCGGAGTCATTGCTTTGAGCAAGCACAGCTAATTCTGAAGCAAATATTTTTTACCTTCAACTTGAATTTCTCATATGGAGAGCATTGCTTTAGCTCAAGCAGAATGGTGCTCAATGTCTGCATCTGTGATGCACAGAGGATTTGAAAATTGCATTTCCCTGGAAATGTCAACTTTCTTGTTTGTTTTTTTTAAATTGGTATGTGTGACAGCACTACCAAGGGGTCTTAAATGAAGTTGAAATCAATGTTTATGTATAATCTATATAGCTAATTGTAGTTAGTAGCTGTTTATCAAAACCGAATACTAAATTAATATTTAGAGAATATAATTAAATTTTACCACTTTTTTCACGGTTCTTCCAAAATATAATTTTGCCAGTTTTCTTGTGCACTTGGGAGCAAAATAAATAAGTTTGAAACACATTGGCCTGGAATTTCCATCATGGGACAGAGAATAAACTGTGCAGTCTGAATTCTAAGCCGATGCACAAATGTTGCCTCTTAATAAAATGGCAGTAAGGGCAAATTTTTCACAAATTTGAGGGTTAAAATCAATGGTTGTGAGCCGAAAATTGTGTTGTCCGCAAGAGAAAATTGGAGATAGAAACAAAAAAATTTTAAGTCGTCAGCCTAAGTGAGAATCAAGCACAAGCATTGTGTGTGGCCAGCAGATGGTTGCGCCTTACTGATTAATTACTGTGTTGTAAGAACGAGTGTCATGGGCATATTTCCAAGACATTTGTATGCATAAAATATTTTCATTATAAACTGTGGACTCTGTATTCCTATTTAATGGGCAAATGCTGCTGCCTTGCAAAATAGTGGTAAACAGCCCATTTTGCAGAAATTTCAGTGTCGACATCGATAGCTGCAAGCGAAAACTTGGGGCTGTCCATGACTGAAAATTAGAGGTAGATGCAAATAAATTGCAAGAGTTTATGACATAAAGCAGGTGTGCATGCACCGTGGTCTTAAATTTAAGGACGCTGCATCCGCATTGTGTTCGTTGCCTAGGTAGTTTTATTTTAGCAGCGACAGATGGTGGCTCATAAAGCCCTTTAAAAGGGCTTTAACGGTTCACTGGAGACATTTGGGAAAGGTGCCGATCCGTAGAGCTTCGCTTGTTTACTATGCTTGACATTTGCCTTTTTGCTCGGCTTCGAGATTGCATTAGCAGCCACACAGGTTGCTAAGAAATTTCCGGTTGCCTTGATTATCACTTTCAGACATCGAAGCAGAAAGCTTTTTATTAAGCTGCGATAGGGTATAGAAAAGCTCTTCTTGCGTTTTCAGGAAAAGTAATGGACTAACGCTTATGTCTTACATAGCTTAGGCCAAAACATATTTGAATAGTATTAAAAACTGGGCAAGTTGGTAACGATTCATAGCTGGTCGAGGTAAACAGCGAGAAAAACGGAAGACAGAGTAAAGGCAGGACACAAGGTAAGTGCTGACGTTCAACTGAGAAATTTAATGAAGATACATCAAACATATCCATTTACTCACGCATGCTCTCGCAAGGCAATAAAACTAAAAAAAAAAAAACCACTTCAATGTAGACACGAGGCATCTTGCCACAACAACGTTAGTGGTGATAATCTAAAAATTATATTTCGTTATCATGGAGACCAATTGACGATTCACTGACGCAGTTTTGCCCTGCCTTTTGAATTCTGTGGGCTTCCAATATTTCCCTGTCAGCTGGTCGCGGTGGCGGAAAAGAACCCTTGATATCGAAAAATCTGCAGTGCACCCGCAGTCTTGGCAGTGCATGGCCAAGTGCGTCAGGAGCACGATGCCCCAGAGGGAATTTTCGTGCTCCCTCAGTCTCGAGTTTACACACCACATCAGACGGTGCGGGAGTCTGACCAATATGAACGCGTCTGCATGGGAAGGGTATGCTATATACAACTCCAATGGCACGTATCTGAAATATTTGGCGTGTCTCAGCAAATGTGAAAATGAGCGAGCTACTCACTAAGGCTTCCTGCAAACGCTACTAGGCAAGCGCGCATAACCGGAAGCCTTTGTAGATAAGCAGCGAAAAGGTCCATGCATATGCACATAGATGTGAATAAATTAATGCACTGGGACTTTGCAGTCACGAAATACACTTATGAAGCTTATTTTTCAACAGCATTTTTTTCATATAAATGCTTCAACAGCACCAAATGCTGGTCTGAAGAGTGGTTGCATTTTAACACATCGTTATAAAGCTCGTTTTGCTGAATATTCAGTTCAGCAGTGACAGCATCTTGGGTTCTAAGAAAATGGTGTTGGGCGTGATTGGAAATAAGAGTTAGTTGCAAATAACGATAACAGCTAGAGGACAATTACGGTTCGGTCTACCGTGCGACAGTCTCCACCAAAAAGCAAAGGCATGCTAGTGATTGGGAAGGTGTGCGCATGTTTGTTAGTGCCTGTGTGCATTCATTGTGCTAGCGCATCTGTGTGCGCACTTGCGAGTGCCTGTGTTCAGTTCATTGGTTATTCTACAGCCTTTAATGTTTCGTAGTCCTAATAAGCATAGATGCACACACAACTTGAAAAGTGGCATCTGAATTTAAAACATTACCTTTGCAGCTTGACGACAAAGCGAGTGGGTAAGCCTAGGCCACTTGCACTGTATATCAGTGTGATTTAATAGATAGGACTTTTAAAGCTCCTTTAGTGCATGCTGACGACAATTGCTTAGTGCAAGCGAAAATTCAGCACACAAGAAAGACACACAACCAACAAGTGCTTGCACGTGCTGCATTTTTTCTTGTGCTAAGTACTATACTAAGTGTGGTGTTGAGAAGCATCCTCTTTTTCACATGGCCTGTTACTGCTAAAGTCAAAGCGTGGCCTCCTGATTGGGCACTGCCATGCCCTGGACATTCTGTTTCTATGCGTAATAAATTTAGCATATTTTCAGCCATTAGGTTTGTCACTTCAGAGGCAGTTGGAATCATTTGGTCCCCAGAGCCTGCCATTTTTGCAGTCTTTTTGCTGCTCAGCCAGGCATTTTGGAAAATGCTAGGTACAGCAACTAAAGAGCACAGGTTTCTTTTAAATGCGCTACAAGACATTCCCTTCGCATTCTGCATGATATGGATTTGTTCTGGGAAATGCTTTGATACACGTGGTCAGTAGGCCCCAAAACTGCTCTCGGAGTCTGCAATCGCCACTTATCTCAGCGCTGTTTCATGCGGAGCCTTAAAAAGAGACATGCTTCGTACAACTTCTATATTCGACCTGCAATTTGGGACAAACACCTTTTGCCCATTTCGAGGCGCAGCCAGTGAGGATATGCAGCATTGAGGCGTAAAATCAGTGAATTACAAAATAGAAATCGGCAAAACGAAGCTCTCACAGGCAGGCAAACTCGTTTCCTCACAGAACAGCATGCACACGAAGTTTTCACAAAGATCTTCCTATGCACTATAAATTCAGAATGTGCTCAATGCGAGCCCCAAGGACTTTGTATTCTAGCATTTACTTACTTGTACAGCGAAAACTATTGTGGCTCAAAGTTATCGGCAAACACAATCTGCCCACGCCCTCTCCTTAAGCAGAGCGGCAAGTATCGGCACATAACTTTTTCTAACACCATGGCTTGCACAGAGCCATATCAATGCTTGACACTGTCTTCTTAATGCATGTTATGTGTGGAAAAAGCATAGAATTGTACCAGGCACTAAACATGCGAATTGCACAATGTATATGGCTTAAAAGCCAACCCACTACAAAGTACTTGGGCATAATCATTGCCACTAACAGCAGCAGCACATGTTGCCTTACAAATGCATACAGGACACTGTGTCAATTCACTAAAGGAAAATTACTGTGCAGTGGGCACTTTGTAACTGTACTTTAGGGAGGCACTCTAGGATAGTCTAGTGGCTAAGGTACTCGGCAGCTGACCTGACGGTCGCGGGATTGAATCCCGGCTGCGGTGGCTGCATTTTTTATGGAGGCGAAAATGCTGTAGGCCCGTGTGCTCAGATTTGGGTGCAATGTTAAATAACCCCAGATGGTTGAAATTTCCGGAGCCCTCCACTATGGCATCTCTCGTAATCATTTGGTGGTTTTGGGACGTTAAACCCCATGCATCAATCTAGAATCTAGAATTGCCAATGTTACACACACAGACGTTCCTGTCCTGTCCTTAAGGCTCGAGCGTAACTAATAATTTATTGCCTGAATTATAAAACCGCCAAGCAAAACAAAAATTGTTTCAATTTTCCAGCTTTAAGTAGCAACCTTTAAATGATTCCTCAGGTAAACTATAAAAAATCCAACTTCGATGCGTAATTTGCATACGCCGTGAATTCTGCATATGCCACAGAAGCGAGGACCTTGCAACAAAAAACGTACTTCAGAACTACGCAACATGTGTGCCACTTCTTGAGTGCGCACATGCAAAATAAACAAAATTATTGAAGATAAAACTTGGATCATCAAGGCGAGAAAAAACAAAAAAGTGAGAGTTGATGCACGCGCTTCACTCTCCTCCAGGAGCTCCAAAACAATTGGTTCTAGCCTAAAGTATCTTGGACGAGCCTGCGCTAGATTTTTCATACTGAAAGCTACATTCTCCGCGAGTACTTGGCAGCCAGCAATAAAGGTGGCAAGCATTTCCTGACTTACTTGCTGAAAGTCTTTGGGTATGCCACGAATTCCCGACATCTGACAGTAAAGGGTTAATTATTGCCAGTGACAAGAGCATCAGTGAAGTTGCAAATATGTTGTCTTATGCACGCTTCATCAATTTGCAAAAGATGGAATTACAGATAATGTGGGCGCTTCGCAACTGCACTTTTAGCAGGCATTCTAAACCACAGTTTCTTAATAATAGACTAGAGCAAACTCAGGTCCGAGTCTCCACACGAGCTGAGACTTCAGCCAGCATAGGAATGATGGGCAGTACATGGATGTGTCTAAGCTTTGTTCTTTCGGCTCAGTTTGGTCTTGGGGCCACTATCCGTTCTTTTATTCAAAACACGCAACAAAACAACAATAAGCAAAGCCACAAGTGCACTCGAAGCCAAAAGCATGAACTTCCCATCATTCCCATGGTGAGTGAACGATCGCAGCAATGCCCGCTCTGGGTAATAGCAAGAAACTGTTTTGCGATACTTCAAAATCGCGAATGACGGACAGTGGTGTCCATGTGGCACAGTTCAGGTGTCCACTGCAAGACAAGCAATTGAGAAGGCATTGTGAATCGAACCTGCTATCACGTTGTACTCTTGAAGAAGTTCTTGCATACAAGGGCCTCTTGCATCCACTTCACTACATTGCAAGAATGAAATAAACAGGTAAGAGCTTTCCTTAGCTAGCCAGCTTACGTAGCCAGGATACGTGGAAATAAACCTCTAGTTGAACTGATGCGAAGTGGCAGTCAATATGTTAAAGGACACCAAAATGCCCCATTCAATCTTAGTTCAATGAGAGTTTTCCACATTTCATAAATTACGTTGTTAGAATTCACAACTATGCATTTTCACGAGATTGGTGCAGAAATCGGCAAGTTTGTTTTGCTCACTGTGTGCAAAGACGTCCACTTACGTTTCTATTTCCTTTGATGGCTATTTTCCTTTGATGGAGCACTTGCCCTGCTGCAATCTTGATCGGTGGGTAGGAGGAATCGGATAACCCATCTGTCAGCAGGCAGTCATAAGTTGCCAATTTGAACACAAGTGCTGGGGTCCACCACCACTGTTTTACTGGTGTATTTTCGACATGGATACAATGTTCTAAAATATATGCTAAAAGATCGCAAAGAAATAAAAAAATGACCACCCACGTACAGTGAAGCTGAAACACGCGGCCACAGGTGATCACAGATGTCGCAGCCACTCGAGAAACTGGCTGAAAGCTGGCATCAACCCCAGTAAAGTCATGTCATTCCCGCCGCTTTCTCAGCTACCACTGTCACTTTCAATCTGCATATAGAGCTCTTCGGTGCACAGCTGCTGCATGAGCTTCGGCACCCGGACCTGTTCTCGAGCCCAGACTGCTGCATTGCCATGGCAAGCATGAATTCTCTCGCGGATCAGCTCTCCAGGGCATTCTTGGAAAATTTCCTGCTGTTCAGCGGCTCGTTCAATCCGTGCATTACCCAAGTTGCAATTTGAAACTGCTGGGCGCAGGCTTGGCGGCACAACTGCTAGAGTGAACGTCGTCACTCCCAACGAAACTCACTTTTGTGGAATGTAGAAAATGACATAACTGATGAAGCAGCCAACGAATACTAGTATTGTCTTTTTTCGTAGTAAAATTTGTTCCTCCTAGCCATATACAGCTTTCGCTGAAAGGACGAAGAAAAAGTGTCGCCATGTGTCGAATCTATGACCCCTTGATCCACAGCACGAAATGATTATGCGACATACTGTACATTTTTCGGCTTATGAACGGCGAGCTATTTATATACACCGTTTATCATTGGCAATACTCCGAGCTCGGTGGCACTTCACTGCATTATTGCCATCACTAGCAAGACTGCACAAAGCTTTGAAGGTCGTCACTCCGTGTGCACCTTATTATCTCATGATGAAGCGGTTTGTACGTCTTGTTGTTTGAGTGCACTGCTCACACACAATGAAACAGTAACAACTGCTACAGTTCGCACTCGCACTGTGTATACTAGTGTGTTTGTTTCATGTGTAGTCCTTTGTGTTTGAGCAGCGCACTTTAAGCGTCGAGCTGAGACAATTGTTATTTTGCTCTCCTGTGTATGTTCCTGTTGTGTTCCTCCTGTTATGTTCCTCTTTTTTCGGGGAGCGCACAGCAAGTTTCAAGCAGCTCGCTGTTATTTATGACATTACAATTTGTTGCTATAGCAACCATTCCTTCGCACTTGTGCACAATAAATGCTCAATCACCCCTCTGTGGAGACACGTTTAAATTTTGTGTTATATATGCCGATTCTTGTGACAGAGGGATTAGTCATGATTTTTTAGTGTTGTACCTATTAAGCACATAGTTGGCTCCTGCAAATCACATCGCAGAATTGAAAAAAAAAACATCAGGCAGGGGAGAAGCACCCAAGTACTTTTAATTGTCTACACAGTACTGGCAGTTAGGTACTGCTGCCTCACACACACAAAAGGCATCTTCACTCGGAAAAACAGAGGATTTAGGACTGGCTGGTCAACAGCCAGAATATGGACAATCTTTGGAAATACCTCAACAACGTGCTGCCGATCAGCTGATTGCCCATCTAAAGAAAGCAAAACAGCACCAGGGCAACCTGATGGCATATTAGACATCGCAGAACTGGTGCATTCATGAGACTAAAGGAATGTGTTGTTTATGCTAGCGGTTTCCACTGCGTGCCTCGGGACTCGTTCATTGCTTGGCAGTGTGCTTGCTGCACGTGGAGCACCGTTTTGTGGCATGGCACTGCAGCATTAGGTGTGCCCAAAATAATGCAAGGATGGCACGGCAGAACACCTGGACTCTCCCGAAATGCCTGGAAAGAACGCAGCTGTGCACCTAGAATGCACCAGACCTGAATGCCATGTGGGCACGCTTGCGTAGCCGGTGTGCAAAGGAGTGCAGTCAAGCTCAGGTGTGACAATGCGGCAAAACTAAGCTGAACACGTTGAATGGAATGCGCAGCCGCAACATGCGGGTCGTGCAAGTGCAGACTGACTAGCTTGCCCTGGCTATACACTCTTTAGGTGGGGACACTGCCGCTTTATTGTGAGCAGTGTTCAACAGATAAAGTACCAATGTATTGACAGAAGAAGTTTATGTAGCATTACAATAGCAAATGGCATGGTTGGCGGCAGTGCCAGCGCTTGCAATGTACTGTGTTTTCTGTTTGCAAAAAACAGATTTTGTCTTCAAGCTGCATTGTGCTCCTGATAGATCTTCGCTGTCATCACTGGATGACGGTTACGCAGCTCTATCAGGTAGATCACAAGTTGGAAGCGTCTACACCTAAAGAGTATACGTATCTTACACTGCGTTGCAAAGAAACCACCATCAGGCATAACATATGCAGCAAAGGACCAAATTTCGTCTTGAACTCTCGTAGTCTCGTGGACAGATCTTGACGGCCACCACCAGATACAAGTGCGCACTTTGGTGAATCATGTGCCACAAGTGTCTGCACATTACGCATCTTTCACTGTAGCGCAAGCAACCACCATCAGAATCGACACATGCAGCAAAGGTTAGCAGTGCCTTTGTAAAGTAAATCTATGAGCTCAAAGGCTAGCCAACCCAACATACCTTATTTGCAATGTACACAGATTACATGGGGTGCTACTACGCAGCTCCCAAATTCCCCTGAAGGACGACGTGACATGCAGCCTATTGAAAATGCCCACATGCCAGTGCCACGGGAATGCTGGTATACAACAAGGCGAAGAAAGACAACTGCTCTGAAATTTACACTCATATTCAGCCTCCTCATAGATATGCTGTAAAGAAGTCAGCATTTTTACAGTTCAGTATATATAGGCAGATTTAGAATAGCGTACGCAAAGCTTCACCTTAGTGTTTTGTGCCACAGCACACACGTAGTGCGCTAGCCTCTTGCGGGCTCCTGTTAAAAGTTATGGAAATAGTGGATATACACTTAGCATACACTATTGTAAAACTCCCTACAGTGCAATCATATTCATGGCTCAAGTTGAACATTACAAGAGAAGGCTTGTCGCACAGAAAGCAGAAACTGCGCAACTGCAATAACAAGTGTCATCAGAACTGTAAAAATCATTACACAATTATATCGAAAGCGAAAAAAAAAAAAGAGGCAAGCTGATTGTACAAACAACGAATGGGGATACCATGCACAATAGTGTTGATGAGCTCTGCCCCATGCAATAACACGCAGGCTCTATAAGACAGTCGATAAATGTGCACACCACACAGGGAAGGTGTTCTCACAAACAACGGACTAAGGTGGGAGGGGTGGGGAGTTTGCTTTCCTACTGTAGGGTGCTGGTGGGCATCGCTGCAACATCTTGCGTCATGTACGTGTGATGCTGGCTTGCACTCAGGTTGGTTGTCTCACTCAGGTTGGCGCCAGCAGCAGAGGGTGGAGGAGGCATGGCCAGGGGTGCGGCGTCCACCTTGCCTGTGGAGCCCGGCTGCGTGGTCACTGGGCTTTGGCCTTCTTCGCTGCTGTACTCCTCCTGGAGACAAATGTGCCAGAATCATGACGCCACAATGAAGTGGCAGAGGCTGCACTTGCAGAGCAAATGTGGTGCTACCACCTGGACCACAGGTGGCTCAGGACCCTCAAAAGATGCTTGGGCGTAATTTACTCACTGCTGTGCTCCTCCAGGACAGAACATGCCAATATTGGGACACTATAATGAAGTGGCACAGGCTGTGCTCGCTCTGACTGACCACGTGTGGTGTGACCTGGGACAAGTGGTCCTGCACCTGGACTACACAAGTCGACCAAATTGTTGAGGGCCCTCAGAAGACCAACTTCGGCATCGTATGTATCAATATTGAAGTTGAGATAGCGATATTGTTGATGAAAAGTGTGCCAAAAAGTGGGGAGCATCACAGAAAGTTTATGTCATACGACCTGCATCACATGACCAGGTGGTAAAAAACCATCAACAGGGCAGCAAAAGGACTGCCCTTCGTTTATGTCATACGACCTGCATCACATGACCAGGTGGTAAAAAAAAACCATCAACAGGGCAGCAAAAGGACTGCCCTTCAGGGGCACCTGGTGTGTCCAGTTTCGGTTTCTCCGGCCTTGCAGCCTGGAACTGCGACAATGGATCTCCGAAACTATGCGTGATATTTCTTCCTTAATATTAATAATAATAATAGTATTTGTTGGGGTTTAATGTCCCAAAACCATTCTGTGATTATTATAGACGCCGTTGTGGAGGGCTCCAGAAATTTCGACCACCTGAAGTTTTTTTACGTTCATCTCAATTCAAGCACACGGGCCTCAAGCATTTTCGCCTCCATCGAAAAAGGGGTCGCCGCAGCCAAGATTTGATCCCGCAACTTGCGGGTTAGCAGCCAAGTGCCTTCGCCACTACACCACCATGGCGGGTTATTTTTTATTTTTAAAAAACTAAACTTGCCTTAATTTGTGACATACAACAACTTCACCATATAAATCTCGCACCAGGACGAATTTTTGGCAACTAAGAAGCTTTTCGTTCTGAGAAATCCGAGTGGATTTCCTTGTGGCTTCATTCGCGAACAAGTGGTTGTCTATTTTCCCTTTCTTCAGCCTTCCGCCACCTTACGGGTCTATGCAGAACTCATTTGCATTACATCACCATATAAACAACCACCTTAATATTGATAATAAAAAAATCACAGCATATTCATGAAGTGAATGGCGACGAGTGGACCAAGCAGTGTGATGGCACATGTAAACCAGTTTGGCACACCATGGCTCAGCTGTTTCAACCCCGATACACATACACACACCGTTGTTGGAACGACACAAGGGGGAGGCATCTTACAGAGACTTTATAAGAGGCGGGGCAACGTGTGTGCGTGTCCATTGTTACTTGTTAGTCTTTGTATTGTGCCTTTTTCTCTTTTACACTCCCAAATCACACATGCAGCCCCATCTGATTTACCCTTTTAATTTGTTAGTAATTTATTGCATGTACTGGCCCCACTTCGTGTCAAGTTTGAACAAATTTCGACTGTACGCATGTCTCTCCCTCTCTCCCTAGACTTTTTTGCTGCTGCTGCTGCTCTGGTCCCTTTCACAGACGGTGTGTGTATCTGCGTACATATCGTGGGAATTCGTATTTAAACCCAAACTGAATATATAGATCGTATCTTTGATAAAGGCCAGTCCCCAGCCGAATATGCTTCCGACTGACTGATTTCATATATAAATATAAACTGCCGTGTTTATATCTCAGTACTGGATATGGTCTGATGTGAGGCACAGTATGACATAGATTTTTTTTGTGGTGTCCTTCACACTTGGAAGTTGTCATAATTGACAATGCCATTGAATATTCCATATTGGTACATATTATGCCCAAGTTAAATCTTCTGGCGTTCTGAAAGAAAAACTACAGTCTGAAAGAACAAAAATACACCTTTAATGAATGAACTGCCACAGAATATTGTACTTGAGGTGCACAATAATTCCAAACTTCAGGGAAAGAAAACGGTAGCAAGCAAAGGTTGCAAACATTTAACTTTATGGGTAGCAGCGAATTGCCTGCCGTGCTTTGGTGAATCATGTTTTTGTGAATCAGCTAGCAAACGGCCAAATTATGCACAATGCTTCTCTTTCCAAAGGCTACAAACCAATACTTTAGCATATTCATTTTCAGGCACACATCGATACTTTTTGGCTTGGTTTTCTTTCAACCACGTCTCGTAGTTCATCGCCAATGTTACTGAAGAGCACAATGTCATCTGCCAATCCACAGTTGAGGAGATCCTCATCATCAGTCCACTGCAGGGCTGCTGCTGCTGCCACATGTCATGTGCTGCTGCTGCCACATTGTACCCACAAACTGCTGCGTTCTGCCTCATTCTTGCGCTTCTCTTGGAATCCAGTCAGTAACCCCTAACGAACAACAGTTATCCTGCCCATGTGCTGGCCCATGTGATGTCCTTAACACCTGCTGTTGCCTGACCCACTCTGCTATCTTCCTGTCTCACTTATCAGAGATATTCTCTGTTGGTTTTTGCTGCCATTTCTTTCCAGTTAAGTCATTTGCATTTCTCTAGGCATGCAGTGAACATGCAAGGTGGCGGAAAGGGTGGGAACGATTCAAGCTCCCCATGTCCAGGATCAACGCCTAGAGCATATACTTTTTTCTTTGCTCAAAATGAATACAACCAAAAACCAAACCGTACACGGATTTTGGGGTTGATATTTGATTTTTTTCATGCAACGATTGGAGACGACTGATAGAAATGTAACATTAATTACATAGGGGTGAGGCAGTCGAGACTAATTTGGAAGCATTTTTTGGAGCAGCATAAGTTGAATTTCGGAGCAGAAGAATCTTGCTTGGAAGCAGTTAGCGGCATTTAATATATCGTCTTGGGAGCTTGAAAATACAAATTTTTAGCAACGTGGGGACACCAGTGCATATTTTAATTGGTTTATAATACACATAACATTGAAACAGATTTTGAAGGAAGTATGTAACCAGATTATCGCCAGGTATGAACTGCACTATTTTACATACACCACGTGACCTATCTGGCCCTCGTAACAAACATGTGATATAATATTCATTAAAAAAAAGTTTTTTGAAAACTGTAGGTTCTCCGGAAACCTTTAAAAAGAAAAAAAGAAACGCATCACACTCAAAAAGAAATTCAAAAATTGTGAATGCACAAGAATCTTAGTTACGTAACAGTCACTTTCTTTAAGTGAAGTAGTCCTTCGCTTAAAGAAAGGCTTGACACGATAGCATCAAGAGCATTTAACAGACAACAAAAGCGTGCTGCACCGTTGTTCGCGGCCGCCTCGTGCAAGACCACTTTCAAGATTGCAGCGTGGTAGCCAAGAAACCTCGCCACACTGATTATCCTGTAAAGCGCATGTGTAGGGCACCAAGTGATAAGCGAATGATACTGATAACGCCTCTCCACAGGAGCAACTACGATTTATTAATATGGCACACGTTGACCAATCCAATTTTTTGTTTTTATCGTACGTCATCACTGTCGATGTAGAACTCCCGAGAATACATCGACTTGCGATTGCCGCTCCGCAACTCGCGTAAAGCGCTCTCGCAGTGCAGATAAAGAAATCGTGTGCACCCAAACGAACCGTCGAACGTACAGAGGCCAGTTTTATTTCATAAGAAGAAAAGAAAGAAAATGAAGTCACACTGCTGCCGACCGAAACACCAATCGAGCTAAGCCTAAAAGCATAGCTTAGATTACAAAAGGCAAATCATTTATTATAACTGTGCCACCTGATCGCTGACGCGACATGAGTAACGAATAAAGCGCTGAGGTGCCCATTCATATCATTTAAAATTGTTTAAACGCGCGTTTTGTGCCCACGGCTTCGCAAATAACCAAATGTTTCTAACAGGATGGAAAAGAAAAGTGGGCTAGTAAGTAATTCATAATTGTTCAGTGAACTGGGAGCGCGGAAGGAACACACACACGAAGCAAAAAAAAAAAAAAAGGCACACAGCAGGAGCGCGAGCGCTGTTGCTTCCTTTTTGTTTTGTGTGTGTGTTCTTCCAGTGCTACCAATTCGCTAAAAAATTATGTTTCTTTCTACCTGCAGACACCGATGCCCAGATTTTGCATGTGATGGCTTTTTTAAATGCAAAATGCAATGAAAACCTACTTGTCTAAATAAGCTAGTAGATAATGGGAACAAACTGGGAATGGGGTGCATGCGTTCTGTCGCTCATAGAACCCATTTTGAAAACCCATGTGCACGCGCGAGAGCATTCAGGAGAAGCAGCACTTGCAGGGAAATGACTCCACATTTGCAGTTACTCGCTCATGGCAAACGCGAACACGTAGGTGTGTCCGCACGCGGCAGCATCAACATGAAAACCTTAGCGACCGGAGGAACGCGCTATGCACAACGAAGAACCAGAGAGTCAACCCCGCTACACTAGCCACATGACTGTGGTTTTCACAAGGCGACAGTGACACCAGAACACACAACCTGGCTAGTAGAAGCAGCACGCTCGATGCACGGCAGCACATTTTTGCGGGGTCACATATATTTACAACAGTTTAGAGGAGATTATGGCGGCACCATGGGAGCCTTTGTCACCAAAAAAAGTGAGAAAAGCGATTGGGCATGTCTTATTAGTCAACTCTGCCTTTTTCCCCATTGAAGCTGAGGTTGGCATTAAAATTCTAGCTTTCGAGGCTATTTTGGAGCAGTTCAGCACAATTTTCATGATTTTTACGCTTTTGAAGCAGCTTGGAACAAAAAAACGAAAACTTATAAAAAATATGCAATATGCCCAGCTGTCTCACCCCCGAATACATGATAATTAACAATAATTACTGAAACTTGGACAAAACAACACATTCCTTTATGTTTTTTTCTTTCTTGGAATGTAATTGATTGATTGATTTGTGGGGTTTAACGTCCCAAAACCACCATATGATTATGAGAGTTGCCGTAGTGGAGGGCTCCAGAAATTTCGACCACTTGGGGTTCTTTTACGTGCACCCAAATCTGAGCACACTTGCCTACAACATTTCCGCCTCCATCAGAAATGCAGCCGGGATTCGAACCCGCGACCTGCGGATCAGCAGCCGAGTAGTACCTTAGCCACTAGACCACCGCGGCGGGGCTTTCTTGGAATGTAGTACTGAGTGCCTCATGCTATGCGAACTTTACGCATTTGAGGAGAGTGCATCATGATTCGGGCCTAAAGGGGATATACTCCCTTCGTATGGATAAAGCTTTGTTTGCAAGTTACACTATAAAAAACGGCTGGACGAGTTGGCATGTTTAAACGCCTTTGTAGCACCTACAAAAGATGCGGACACACAAAAAAGTGTACGAGCGCCCAGTTGTACCTTCTTTCTGTATAACCAATTTTTTTGTGCGCGGTACAAAAAATTTGGCTGCAAGTACAGCGCTTTTTTACTGCGAGTACAGCGCTCCGCAAGCACAGTGCTCTGGTGTTTTGCACTGTTCCCCGTTTGTACATGTTCCAGCCGGCCCAAATAAGCACTTTAGCACAAACCATTCTGTGTCTACAAGAGCGCATTCATACAGTGAAAGTGGCTACACCGAAATGTGCCACGCTGTGCAGCAGAACACAGTCAACGAAAGTCACCACTTTTGGGGGGGGGGGGGAGGCAAATCATAGCAGCTTTTGCCTGTGGTCTCACCTTGGGGCCTCTGACTCCTTCCGTGTTTCCGTCCTGGGCCCACAACACATGCAGGACAAGGGCCACATGTCAGGAACATCACGCACCACACATGCAAGGTTGAAAGAGCAAAAAAAAAAACAAAGGTGGCTGCTGCACAGCGGGCACACATTTAGGGGTGACTGGGCTAAATTACATAACGCACATTCTCACAAGATCCTTCCCCGGGGAACATTCTTTGATAATAAAAACTAACGGGCTTTAACACCCCAAAACCACAAAATGATTTAGCCTTCCCCGGGGAACATTCTTTGATAATAAAAACTAACGGGCTTTAACACCCCAAAACCACAAAATGATTATGGCAGACAGCTCGAGAAATTTTGACCACCTGGAGTTTTAACGTCCACTTGAATTTAACTACACTGGCCTTGAGCTTTTTCGTTTACATTGTAAATGCAGTCACCACAGCCGGGATGCGTTCCCACAATTTTTGAGTCAGCCGTCGAGTACCGTAAGCATTAGACCACAGTGGCGGGTGCACATTCTTTGAGAGTGCTACATTCTCTGAATGTTTCTACCAAAGGATTGACAGTGACTAATTGAAGTGAATTACTGGCTAATTATAGTGAATTGATGGAGCTTTATTGGCTATTACGTGACAGTTCCGTGTCCAAGGAGTAGAATTAGGCATGCCTACAGAAAACGCGTGGCCACGGCCATGCCTCAAATTACTAAATACTGCAAGGCCTGTCCCAATTTACCCAGGAAATAAAAAGTGTAGCTCTCTCGACTGCAATAGAGTGCAGTGAAGATTATGCCACAATAGTGCTTAATCAGGCTAGTTGGTTATTCATGATTATAAAATAACGCAAAAAACTATGGATGAACACACAGAAACATACATGCACCAGTAGCACTCATTTGGCTCTGTGTTCATGTTTTTTACGCTGTTATGTTACGATCGTGGAAACGGACTGGGTGGACATCCTTGTACACCTGTGTAAGCATACTTTATTGAGTAAAAACAGGTGAATTTTCACTGAAAGTATGGAGTTGCTTATCAGCCAGCTATTGGCATGTAGCACCTTGCCTGCACACCACAGTCACTGCAAGGACACTTAGTACCTGCTGTTATTCTGATACTGGTTATATCAAACCCAGTTATATCGAATTATTGGCTATAACAAACAGTTGAGAAATCCCCTTGACCTTCCCATGCAAAAGTATGGGACCGGTGAAACCATATATCAAACTCCTGCACAGTGGGACATCCGCTGTATCAAACGCTGCGCTGCGCCAAGGCGAGAAAATGCAATTTTCAAAACAAATACTGGTAAATTTTCGCCCGCGTACTGACAAGTTTTGTTCCCTTTGAGTGCGCAGATGATGAAAAGGTGGTATTCCAACGCGCTGATCTGGTTCATTGTGCGGCAGTTGTGAGCGCACCGGTATGTTTAATGCACAATCTACAGGTCTTAACACGCGGACATAATGTTTTTCACAAAAACCGATTGCTGATGACACCAAAATGAGAAGGCAAAGTGATTCGGCGATCTTGTTGCAATGTTCGCATTCCCTTCTTTGCTTGCTAGCACACAATAACACACTAGCCTGAAAAGCATGGCCTTCGTGATGTGCAACCTCGTTTTATTTATTTAATTATTTATGGAATACTACGGACCTTTTCAGGCCTATACAAAAGAGGGCATATAAAGCAAGTAAGACTTCATATTGCGGAGACGAAAAACAATACAAAGCAGCCACAACCAGGATATAACAGCATAAACACAATAAATGAACAATGCATATGTATTTCACTGGAACAAAAAAAAAACTGGTTAGCTATATAACATAAAACAGTAACATAATTGACACACAGATGCAGGCTGTTAAGCATGTGACGCAATGTGTGAGTACATGCGTGATACATCGTTTCTGCCTTTACTTGCGCACAGACATAGCAGAACCTATTGCAATGCCCTTAAACGAATTTCAGCAGCGATAAAAATGATTCAAGTGATTGAGCACTGATGATGTCACCCACATCTACAGGAAAAAAATAATACTTGAACGTGTTACAACGCGACAGGAATGGGCGTATACATTTCTCGTTAGTTCTGCTGGAGTGACGGTTCGGAGCTTTTAGGTAATTGTTCTTATTCGTCGCGTGTTTTTGGCGTCTTAGGTTTTAAAACACATGTCTCGGAGGCTACACTTTTTCTAGCTTTTTGGCATCAAAGCAGCGGCTGCCAGGTACAAAAGCATGGAAACTATGTCAACTATGGAAACTAGACGTTGCCTTTTGTGCTTTCTGGACTTGTGAATTTCTCGCCTCATTCCTGATAAATCCTCATTCGGGAGTTGAACTGAACAATGACCCTCACACAGCGATAAAAATCATGACTGGTGCTCGAAGCAATGTCACGTAAAGCACCGTCATAAACATTCCTTCGAGCCAGGCGGCGACTTCGGGTGCGTCATGACCGCTGGCGTACAGTGCCTCGATGAATTTTGCGACTTATCAGCGCTTCCAGCCACGATCTTGGACAGTGAGCAACTTATGGGCGCAGATGACAGAGCTGTTTCTGACTACACCGATAGTGAGGTTACGGCTGTCCTGTGCGGTGCTGCGAAAGCGTACTGGTGTGGTTGTGAATATGCCAACGCCATCTCTGCCGCCGCTAACCAACCTTTTGCCACGCTACAAAGCTTGCATCGGCGTTCCGCCTCAATCAACATTGTTGAAGCCGAAGGAGCTGAATTCGCTTATTTGAAAGGTTTAATGAAAATGAGGATGACTAGAACTTGACAGCACGCATGAGGCAAGACAAGATTGCGAACTGTTTTCATGCGAAATAAAGTGCGGTAACTTGCCGTTAGCACCTTGTCCATCATACTGAGAGTGAATCGTTATGTTAGCACTTGTAACAATTTTCCGAGACCTTAAGTGCCTTAATTTTGGCCTTAAGTATGCATATTCTGTATTTCAAATTATCGATATATCGAACTAGTATTTCACGATCCCGTTTGAGTTGGATATATCCGCGATCGACTGTATTTTATTAGTTGAATGCAGTGACAGCACTTATTCCAGCAATCAGCATGCACTTCACACTTCAATTGTGCACTCGCGCTGCTGAGCAGATAACGATTCACTGATCACAACAGGGCTTTAGGCAATCGCAATGGGTCTACTGTTAGTGGCACACCTCTGAGCATTTTCAACATTTGCATGTACAAGCACCGCTGTGGTCATGCTGAACTTGGAATGGTTTCTGGAGCTGCCAAAAAGGCAGCAGGCACGCTGCAAGTAAGCCACACAGTGCAGACCCAGAGAGTTAATGTTTACTAGAGGGAACTCTGGTGCTGCGATAAGTCAAATACCATGGGAGGAGACGCACTTCGCCATATGTGATGAGATGCACTTGGCCATAAAGTGAATATTAGATATTGTGCCCGGACTAATTAAGCACATTACATATACATCTTGATGAGTGCCACTGTATGCCAAAACATGTCGCTGATTTCGTTAAGTTGAGACACGACACACCCTGTACATTTAAAGCCAGCAAAACAGTCCACATCTTTTATGTGCTAAAAAATATTGCGGTTTTCAAACCACATACAGAGAGCGTTAGTGTGCTACCACCTTAAGATGATGTTATCAAATGCACAAATTTAGGTTTCTTAAATATATACATCACCAGATTCTGATTCTCTTGTTAAATTCATGCTATATCACATATTGCCACCATTGATGAACGAGCCACTGTGGCTCATACGCGTTTTTGGGCGCGAAGAAGAAGAGAACATCTTCGTTGCTCTGGTTCAAGTGAACTCCTGGCTGCAGGTCTTGTTTTGTTCGTGACATTACTGGTGGAGACGCTGGGTACGTGTACTTCGGCTGTGTCGGCCATCGTGGAGACAGCTACATCTCCCAGAGCAAGAATCAGTCGCCGCCTACGTGGGTTACCCCCTGAATTTGGTCCCTTGGCATCGACACCCAGAAAGATGGCAACTTCGATGACAAGCCAGGCGGTCCAAACCAGCGATGGCCATGATTCGCTTCTCGCCCATGTTTTTCACGTGCCACAGACACCAAAGCCGCTCCATGGAGACATCTTCGAGGATGTTGATGACTGGCTAGACCACTTTGAACGGGTTGCCAGTATCAACGAATGGGACGATGTTCGCAAGCTGCGCAGAGTTTATTTCTACTTGGAGGATTCTGCGAAGACGTGGTACGAGAACCACGAGGGCTCCTTTGCAACATGGCAAGAGTTTAGCCGACAGCTCCGTGACGCCTATCGCAACACCGAAAGGAAGGAGAGGGCCGAACAAGCCATATCCAGCAGAAACCAACGGCCGAACGAACGCGTATCCATGTTTGTCGAGGACATGCTTCGACTCTTCAAGCGCGCGGACCCTGCCATGCCTGAGGAAAAGAAGGTGCGCCATTTGATGCGCGGAGTAAAAGAACAGCTTTTCGCTGGGCTCGTGCGCAATCCACCGACGACAGTCGCCCAGTTCATCAGTGAGGCAGCTACGATGGAACGTACGCTGCAGCAGTGGTCGTCACAATACGAACGCCAGATCCCGGCCACCACATGCTCTATCGGCTCTGACAGCGAGAGACAGACCCTCGCAGACTTCATTCGAAGTATCGTTCGGGACGAATTGCGACAGCTGCAGGCAGTGGGATCCCATCCACCCGTGTCAGCCCTCGCGGATGTAATCAGACAGGAAGTCCGGCAGGCCGTCACACCCCTAGCCCCAATCGCACCGCCGATTCCCGAGGCCCCAGTCCTGACATACGCAGCGGCATTGCGATCCCCTGCGCCACCGGCTACAGATACTGCTATGCGACCAAGGTACCAGGCTATGCAGCCATTTCACGACACTGCTTCAAGCCCACCTCTCGGCTCAAGGTTTTCGAGCCCACCCACCTATCCGCCGTCCATCTCAAGACAAAGTGGTAGCAAGGCAAGCACGTGGCGCACCCCGGATAACCGTCCGCTCTGCTATCACTGTGGCGAAGCGGGTCACGTATACCGGAACTGTCAATACCGGCAACTAGGTCTCCGCGGCTTCCACCCTGATGCTCCATGCCCGCGCTACGGTGAGCGCCCCCGCGAAATTGAAGCCTATCTCACGGGCCAACGTAATCCTTCGACTATTCGGCACCACCAGTCGAGATCACCATCGCCTCGCCGGTCTACGTCACCCAGTTTGCCCTCATCGTCTTCCGCTCCTTTCAGGAGCCGGTCACCAAGTCCCCGCAGGGGAAACTAGGAACGGCGACTTCTGGGGGCGAAGTCGCGGCCCGGCGAACTGTAAAAGACCCTCCTTCGACGCAACGACCAGACGAGGGCGATTCCGGTTTTTCAGTGTTCTCCGACAGCAAAAAGATTGTTTCTGCCGAAATTGCCGTCTTCGTCGACAATCATGCTGTTAACGCCCTCATCGACACCAGTGCCGACTATTCCGTAATGAGCGCAACACTGGCATCTGAACTGAGGAAGGTTACGACGCCTTGGCAAGGACCTCAGTTGCGCACGGCAGGTGGCCATCTGGTGACGCCTACTGGTATGTGCACGGCACGCATTCGAATACGTACGTCAACATTTGCGGGCTCTTTCCTCGTATTGCGCATGTGCTCTCGGCCAGTCATTCTAGGAATGGACTTCCTTCGTGAATACGGCGCCGTCATCGACCTCCGTGAATTACTTGTGTCGTTCGAGGATCCTTTTTGCGCTGCAACTGACAGTATGCAATTCCGGAAAAGAGCACTCCGTGTTACCGACGATTCTCTGACTCTCCCACCTCGAATCAGCCTCTTTGTCAAAGTAGAATCGGGACAGGACCTGTCTGACGCGGTAATTGCAGAGGCCAATTTGTCTCTCCTTATTTCACAACAAATCTGTGTTGCACGAGGAATCATTCAGCCTAGCAATAGGCATGCTCACCTGCTGGTCACGAACTTCAGCGACGAATATCGCCACCTAACGAGACACACTGCCATTGCATATTGTGAAGAACTTGCCGATGCCGATGGTCCATCTACGTTAGCTTCATTTTCATCGAATGGCCACCCTGACGAGGCCTTCGTGAGCACTCTCGACGTAAACGAGAGACTACCTTCGGCTCAACGAGAAAGCCTTTTGCGTATACTCGGCTCATTTCAAGACTGCTTTGCCACTACGTCAAAGGTTAAACAGACACCACTTGCTCAACATCGTATCATCATGGAACCTACTGAGAGACCCATCCGACAGCATGCCTATAGGGTGTCGCAAAAAGAGCAAGATGCTATACGTGACCAAGTCCAGCAGATGCTTCAGGACGACGTCATTCAGCCATCGACCAGTCCCTGGGCTTCGCCAGTTGTGCTAGTAAAGAAGAAGGATGGTACGTTGCGTTTTTGCGTTGATTACCGTAAACTGAACAAGGTCACCAAAAAGGACGTTTATCCTCTACCCCGGATAGATGACTCGTTGGACCGTATACGCAACGCTAAATATTTTTCCTCCATGGATTTGCGTAGCGGCTACTGGCAAATCGCAGTGGACGAGCGCGACCGCGAAAAGACGGCGTTTATTACTCCCAACGGTCTGTACGAGTTTAAAGTGTTGCCTTTCGGTCTATGCTCAGCGCCAGCTACTTTTCAAAGAATGATGGATACGGTTCTCACGGGGCTCAAATGGCAATCATGCCTTGTTTACCTTGATGACGTCGTGGTCTTTGCAGACACGTTTGAACAACACGTCCAACGCCTTTATGCAGTTCTTCAGGCAATCAGAACAGCGGGGTTGTCTCTCAAACCCGACAAATGTCATTTTGGATATGAAGAACTGAAGTTCCTTGGTCACGTTGTGAGCCATGCTGGCATCCGCCCAGATCCCGAGAAAACCCGCGCCGTTGCCACCTTTCCCGTGCCCACAAATAAGCGCGACCTACGCCGATTTCTGGGGCTCTGTGCGTATTACAGGCGCTTTGTCAAAAACTTCTCGAAGATTGCTGAACCCCTCAACAAGCTTACAAAAGACGGTGTCTTCTTTGTTTGGGGTCCCGATCAGTGCCATGCGTTCGACACCCTCCGAAACCTCCTCCAGGCTCCGCCTGTACTAGGTCATTTTGACGAAAGCGCTGACACGGAATTACACACTGACGCCAGCAACGTTGGACTAGGAGCGGTATTAGTTCAGTGGCAAAATGGCATAGAGCGCGTGATCGCTTATGCGAGCAGAACGTTATCCCCAGCAGAGAAAAACTATTCTGCAACAGAAAAGGAATGCCTCGCTGTTGTCTGGGCCATAACAAAGTTCCGCCCATACTTGTATGGCCGCCCATTCAGGATAGTTAGCGACCACCATTCCCTTTGTTGGCTCGCGAACCTCAAAGATCCTTCAGGTCGTCTAGCACGATGGAGCCTTCGGCTACAAGATTTCGATGTCACCATCGTCCACAAATCTGGGCGGAAACACACCGACGCCGACTGTCTCTCACGTGCACCGGTCGAAAATGCCAACACTGACCTTGAAGACGACGACACTTTTCTTTCTGCCGTATCAGCGACCAGCTTAGCGGAGCAACAGCGTCATGACTCGGAGCTCATCCCGCTCATTGACTACCTGGAAGGACGCAATTCCCACCTTCCTCGAAGCTTTGCGCGCTCACTATCTTCCTTTTGTTTCCGTGATAGAGTGCTTTATAAAAAGAACTTTCATCCTACACAAGCTACGTATCTGCTTGTTGTGCCAACTACGCTTCGTGGTGACATTTTACGTGCGTGTCACGATGAGCCATCATCCGGACACCTCGGCTATACGCGCACGCTGCAACGGATTCAACGCTCCTACTACTGGCCACGTCTCGCGAAGACTGTGAAGCACTACGTTCGCACATGTCGCGACTGTCAGCGACGTAAGATTCCACCTTTACGACCAGCGGGACTACTGCACCCAATTGGCCCACCAAAGGCACCCTTTCATCAGATTGGCATGGACTTGCTGGGGTCATTCCCCACGTCTTCGTCTGGAAACCGGTGGATTGTCGTCGCTACAGACTACTTAACACGCTACTGTGAAACCAAGGCACTTCTAAAAGCCACCGCAGCAGATGTCGCCCAATTTTTTGTTAACAGCATCGTCTTACGTCACGGTGCTCCAGCTGTCGTCATAACTGATCGTGGGACAGCTTTCACCGCAGAGATGCTGCAGGAAGTCTTGCGATTAAGTGGCACGGAACATCGTAAAACAACGGCTTACCACCCGCAAACAAATGGGCTGACTGAACGACTCAATAAGACAATTGCAGACATGCTGTCAATGTATGTGGACATCGATCACAGGAACTGGGACACCATACTTCCCTACGTAACTTTTGCGTATAACACTGCTATTCAAGAAAGTACCGGTTTCACGCCTTTTCGCTTAGTTCACGGTCGTGACGTCACGACGATGCTCGACGCCATGCTCCTGCCCGACAACTTAGGAATATACCACACGGATGCCGCCAAATTCGCGCAGTGCGCAGAAGAGGCCCGTCAACTTGCTCGTCACCGCATTCAACGTCACCAAACCGCAGACGCGCGCCGCTACAATCTTCGCCACCGTGAAGTTATTTTTAAGCCAGGTGATGAAGTCTGGGTGTGGACACCTATCCGACAGCGTGGACGTTCCGAAAAGCTTCTTCGCCGCTACTTCGGCCCTTACAAGGTTGTGCGACGTCTCAGTGACGTCACTTACGAGGTTCTCCCACAAGGCAATTCGAGACGTTCCCGTTTCACCCCGCAAACTGAAGTCATTCACGTTTCGCGCCTCAAACCATACTTTTCGCGCTGTGAATCGCCAGGGAGTGATTGACTTTATTAGTAACTTCGCATCTTTCTTTTTGTTTCGTCTTTTCCTTACATTTTTCCTATTTTTCTTATTTCTCTAACTTTTGTCCCCACAACCAACTACGTTATTCCGCCTTACGCCATTCATTTTGCTCGCATGCTAATTTTCATCTAATTTTCTTTTCTTTTTTTGCCTTCATGTACAGCATCGAGACGATGCTTCTTGGGAGAGAGGGTAATGCCACTATTGATGAACGAGCCACTGTGGCTCATACGCGTTTTTGGGCGCGAAGAAGAAGAGAACATCTTTGTTGCTCTGGTTCAAGTGAACTCCTGGCTGCAGGTCTTGTTTTGTTCGTGACAATATGAATGAAAAAAAAAATATTTTATACAGGAAGGAAGGTTTAGGCATGTCATTTCATGCTGTTAAGAAAAAGTTGTGGGTTCAATCAATGAGTAAAGCAACCAGTGTGTGAGGCAGAATGCACAATGCTTGAGTACAGTGCATTAGGTACTACGCAATTGCCTATCATTACAAAAGGCCACTTCATGGGCTCGTATGAATAGTAATTTTTAGGTTCGAAGCGAATTCGAATAGCATATGTCAGATATTATAAGGAAAGATCAGCATATTTGGAATAACCTAACTAACATGCACAAAATACGCATTTTTTTTATTGAAAGAAGGCATGTGCAAATGTCATTATTTTTGGTTGAAAGTAAGTGAAAGCTACTTTGAAGAGTAGCAGAATTTGGTTTTAACTAGAACGCAACTGATAAGATGTAAATTATGTTACGTTCTACAGTTTAGAATACTTGAGCCATATAAGCTGGTATAACAAGCTTTTAAGCAAACAGACAAATTGATGCGAGGGTAATATGATAATTTAACCTCAAAGTGGGTCTTTGCGGCAGTATGGATTTTCCCAGGAGAGGTGCGTTCATGGTACAGCACCCCTCTACTGCAGTGAGGCCACCTATACAAGAAGGTTTACAACGCGTTTTATAAACTTTGCATAATCTACATTCGAATCGAGGTGAATTTGAATAGTGTAATATTGGTTATAATATTTTAAGTGCTTGAATATCCGCACTAGCCTAATGACTAGAGATCAGATCAGCAACCAAAACGAACAAGTAAAGGTTTTGAACCCTGCAATCTTGATATCAAATGAATTCAGTAGTGTGTTGTTGCATTACTCACATGCAGATTGGCATAGTCGCCAGCTTCTTCGGGTGGCTTCGGCCGACACTTGCCACAGCAGAAGTTGCAGCAGCAGCAGAAGCAGCAGCACAGGTAGCATCCCGTTATCAGTCCACAAAACACAAACAGTGCCTGCACAGACATCAAGGCATCGCTTACAAGGTCACAATATGTTCAATTTTGCAGAAAGTTTTAAAGGGGTCCGAAACACATTTTCAAGTAACCATGGAATGGATTCCACTAAAAGAGTTTATTGCCTCACGATTTAAATGCCGCAAAAATTTCAAGAATTCTTCCAGTACGAGCAAAGTTGCAAAGATTTGCAGCACTGCATTCGCATTCTCTCTTCTCACAACCCGACGAAAGTGCTGTAGGCTAAGCAAGGAGGGATGGCAAGGGCAAAGAAAATACCTCGCCCATGCTTCATGACCTAGAGCACTTTTTCTTTTTCTTCAAATAAGTGGCTTTTTCAGTGTGATTGTGCGCGCACGCATGGACAAGTCCCAGCCTCCCGCGTCGATGCTTGCAATGACTGAGCGCACCACGTACAAATCAGCCAATGAATGATAGGCCTTCTACGAGCGATTTTTTAGCGTCTTCCGCAATTTGTAGACAAAAGAAAACGCAATTGTTAGCTGACTGAGAATTTATTGTGAATACCAGGCCACGTGCTGCGCTGTAATATCGGCAGCGTTTTCTGACCATGCTCAAAAAGTGTTGCAGGGCTTTCCTTTAAAGTGGGGATGAGAGTCTCGAAAAAAAGTTTATTCCCTAATGAAAATTGCTATGCATGTGCGCCATCGAATGGAGATTTCAAGTCTGCAAACAGACTTCAAGCATCTTATTTAAAGAGGAAGTAATGACAAATTTTCACACTGCAAATTGATAACTTCTTTATTTGTTTTTATTATAACTTATAAAATATGAAGCTTTTTTTTTAACTATGTGGTTCTTTTAAAACGCCTACCCCACGGGCTAAAGCATATTAGATGACGAAACAGTTATTTCTTTGACCAGAAATAGTTTTCATAAGTTTGCTTACACTAATTTACTAGTAGCTATTATAATTACAATTCTATAAAGCTTGAAAAAAAAAGAAAAATAATGGTTTAGGCTGTAGTTCAGGTGCTGTTGGAGACATTATACCAAGTTTGGTTTTGACTACGTTCCCATAAATTTCCTGAAAACTATCAGACAGATTCACATTACAAAAAAAGAACGAATTTGGCGAAACTGCGTTTGCGGTACGAATAGCATCTAACTTAATCTCTCGGGCTTGTAAAAAAAGATTAAAAGAGGGACTATTGTTTTATTAAGGAACATTCTTCCAGAGCATAATTAAAACCATCAATACTTCAAATTACGAGTGCATAAGAGTGACATTTTTTGTGGCTTTCATTATTTTAAGACTAAATCCCTCGTCATTCATTCATTCATTCATACAGCGATAAAATTTTATGTATGTCACAACTCCCTTCTGCACCTTCGACCACCAATAAATGCTCCACACTGGGAGAGTTCCATGGGTATGAAATGAGTGAACAATGCACCATGTCGGCTGGCGCACAGTGGGGCCATTTTCTAATACCTGTATCACACGGGCCTTTTTGAAAGGCCATAAAACGCCTCAACTTTATTGACTTGATGGTGGTGTCATGCAGCTAATGATATATATATGTGGGGTTTAACGTCCCAAAACCACCATATGATAATGAGAAACGCTGTAATGGAGGGCTCCGGAAATTTCAACCACCTGGGGTTCTTCAACATGCACTCAAATTGTTACGCAGCTACACGGTAGTTTTTAAGAATGGCCGCTTAGTGGCTCAGGCATTTCATGCGAAAATTCTGCACCGCTGTGGATCTTTATGTTGGTATCCCCTAAAGTTAAATAGTGTAAGTTCACTTAAAAGCTCAAACATGTCGTATAATTTCAATCAATTCTTTATTGCATATTTAGCTTTGCAGTTGTTGAGCAGCACAACTGTGGTGAGCGATCACGGTGAGACCGCACGATGAGGATGTTGTTGAGAGACTAAAGAAATACTGTATTAAGTCAGTCACAACACTTGCAATACTGCTTTAAAAGCAGACTAGTTTCCAATTGTGTGTACGAGTGCACTGTTTCTGCTTTGATGTTTCAATGAAGTTGTGGGGTTTCTATTGACTATGAACTATCGAATCGAGGGCCTTTGAAAGCACTGTAAATGGTCAAGCGCGGGCTTGACCATTAAGTCTATAGGTTGGGTGGCCTTCCAAATGCCCATGTGACACAGGTATAAGACTATGATCTTAAAACGGGCCTTTGCCATCTATATAAGCTGTATTGGTGGCAGCACACACACGCTCTACTTAAATGGCAATTGCAATAGTGAGCCCAATAAAGACCTGTTAGTACTTATGGCACAGTGAATGAGTAAAACGTGCACACGCCAGAATTACCAATCATAACTGATCCAACTACACTTTTAGTTGATAATGATCACTAATTCAATTATACTCAGTTTTTATGACCTACTACATGTAGAGATGACATTTCAGAGAGAAAACCGCATTGAAGCCAACATTTTTACAAGTGGACTTTTCTTTGTCAAAACCCTGTTGAAACATTAGCTCTAGGGACACAGCTTTTACCATATATACTTCAGAGAGGTATGGCACCTGAAAAAAAAAAGTAATTTTTCAATTTTTAATGAAACCATAAATTCACATTCGTGTGCCCCTTTCAATATGCAGTTATTTTTCTAGCATGTTGTGTAGTTGTGTGTGTGGTACAAAACATTCCTTGTGCTTTTCTAGGAGCAAGCTTTTTTCTAAACTAGTAACAAGACAAATCAGCATATCACAATAATTTTGAATTAGAACTTTGTGCAGTGTAATAAAAATTCATACTCCAAACCAATTTTAACATAAGTAAAGCTGTGCTAAACATTCACGAGAGAAATCCCAGCTTGAATTCAACTCGCTGACAAATATTCAATGTTCTATAACTTGTCCTCCAATTTGTTTCGAACACCAATTTTACTTGCAGTGCACACAGTTGTAATGGCAGATTGCCGAGCATCGCATCAGCTAACTAGATCTTGCGTTGTGATGTGTCTGGTGCTTCAGCCATGCGCTGGGTTGAAGTTTGGTTGAAGTTGGAACAGCATGGCTGAAAGCTGGTGGAAAAGAACACTCAACCACACATACAGCCTTGTGCGTGTGTTTGAGTGTAAGCATGCAGTTGCACTGTTCAAACATAGCATGATAAACCCACTAGCCCGCCAACGCACTGTGGGTTGATTCCGCACGTGTTTCCACAGCCGATTTTGAGTGTTCTGGTGGCGACTTCTGATAATGGCAACTCGCGGCCCCTACCAAACGCTTGATCTGGCGACGAAAGTAGATCTTGGAAGAAATCGACCAGGGAGACATCACCCAACTCACTCTTGAACTTCGTCAAGTGCAAACAGATGAACTCTATGAGTGTAGTTTTGTAGCCTTTTTTAGTGATATTGGTTTTAAAAAGTCGTTGCCGTGGACAGCAAAGTTGATACATGCAGTCCACTAACAAACAGATAAATTGTGCAGATGATTCGGCTAGTGGACGACAACATAGAAACGAACTGCCACCGAGAACTAGCGATGCTGCTGTAGGTCTTGCTCTTGCTCTGTGGTTTTCAAGCTTTGTTGAAGAATACAGTGCTGAAGAAGCACTTCGGCATGTGCAGTGCTTGGAAAACAAAGATGACAATTTTTGCAGAGAACTGTCAAGTTTGAAGCAATACAAGGACAGTTTTGTGTTCATTTTGCTTCATTGGAAGTTCATTTAATTGGAAGTGCGATGATTTTTTTGCGGTTCCCGTGAACTTCGCATCAGCGAAAGTTGACTCAATTCAATTCAATTTATTTTCCAGTTTATACATGCTGGATGGTTGCGTTGGGTTAAGGGGAGACGCTCCTCGAAAAAGTTTTTTTTTTATTTCTAGTAATAGAGACTTGAAAAGTTTGTTATTAGTATAGTTTTTCATGCAGATTTCAAATATGCAATCATTTTTTGTGTAGCTGCTATAATTATTGAGTTATGCCATAAACATTAGCAAAAAGTTACATTTATTGCGGGCACTCTTTTATGTACTAAACTTTCAGTAAAAGCACTGTGTCTGATCTTATTTGACTCTTGGTAGATTGAAAAGTGCAAATATCTATATAGATATGTCACAGAAATATTGGGACCAAGAAAAAAAAAATTGTATTGAATGACTTATTATTTTCAATCTCCCTTGAAACAATAAGCTAATATTTTCACAACTAATGCTGGTAGGCATTGCAATTTAGAGTAGATATTTGCATTCTGCATGTGTTGAAGAATATGCGTGTCAAGTTTCGTTACTATACAATGAATACAAGTTTCTAAAAGGCTGCCCAGAAAACGTGAAACTGTCAGAAAAAATGAAAATGAGAAAAACAAGTTTGAAAGTTCGCAAAGTTGGCATTTATTAGGAAATCATTCTTTTTGCATCAAATTGGGGCACAATGAAAAGTACCTTGCCTTGAATGCACTGCAAGTGTCTAGAAGTCCCCTGCACCATAGCTTGGTCCTTCACGGCTCTTGCGGTCAGTGTCCTCAACACGAGCTCTCTTCGCTGTGTTGCGACGGTGTGCCCTCACTTCTGCAGTTTGCTTCAGGTTCATCTTCCTGATGTGCATGACGTCACAGTGGTCACCATGTGTGGCCAGATCTTGTGAGGGGAGAATTCCAATGCCTTCGAGCACTTCTTCAAAGCCCCTGTGGCCTTTGTTGTACCAGAGTACAGCAAGAGCGGTGGCTGTCTCCACAGTTGTTCTGGAGGCGAACTTTGTTTTTGGACATAGCAGCCATATCTTGCTGTTCAGCGATTCGGCTGCATTCTGTGTCTTGCCATGAAGGCACCGAATAAGGAGTTTCTCCTCTGTAAGGCGCTTGTAGATAGGCATAATTGCCAATCCTTGAGCCTTCATCAACAGTGGGGTGTGGCGTGGTGCAGGCTCCCCCAGTGCTTCCGTACGCTTGTGCTTGCACCACGAATTTGGTCCCGCGGGGCAAAAGTTGTGGCTACTGGCACCATCACTGGAGCAGCAATGCAAATACGATGCCCATATGGCAGTGTACATATTTCGGACACTGTCCTTGTTGCTCGTGATGGCGATCTTGTAATATGTTTGAGTTTTATTATTGTCGCATCTTTCAGTTTTTCGCCTCGTGGCAGTGGCGTTGCCAATTTCCGTAAGTTCCCAAGCGCTTTGCAACGTGGTTCATGCACTCTTCTTTGTCAATGGGGGTGTCACAGTATACATTTGCCTCGCAGACTGCAGTGTAGGCCTTGCTGTCACCATCACTTAGGAAGCTGGTGAATCGCAGTGGAGTTTCATAAGACAAGGTCCTCTGCCATATATTGACAGCTGCCGCAGGTTCCATTGCATGGGATGAGCAGTCAGTGTTTTTTTGGCAAACTGGAAGATGAAAAGCTCGCCATATCTCTTCATCCTCCCCAAGGTCCCTGTGTATACTGCAAGCATGGCAGTAGTTCGAAAGAACTTCAAAATCGAGGCAGAGCCCCGTGTCCAGGGACACGACTGTGCCCACTCCATTGTGGCTTTTATGACCTCTTTTCTGCCAGGTGCCATCAAACATGACTGGCACATCTCTGCCGCCGACTGCGTCCTTCGTGATGTTTCGTGCCTGGTGCAAGTTTTTGCTCACTGCCGTCATCGCCGCACCATGGAGCTTCTTGCAAATGCCGTTGAATGTCTTGTGATGCATCGGGCTCGGAAGACCGAGAATCGCACAAAATCGTGAAAGTTGGTCGTGGCCTGCGCCTATTGCGCGTGCTGCCAGAACTGCCTTCACGTTTACAGCAAAGCTGTCACGCGAGCTGCCGCTGTCAAAACGAGCGCTCGTTCCTTGGTCCCCGGCCGAAGCAGTACTTCTCGACGTGTGCGTGAACGAAAGTGCAGATTCAGGGCAATCAGAATTTTGACAGCACAGTTCGAGGAATGCCGAAAGTCCTTTGCGCTTTCCAGCTGCCTCTCGCACGCCGAGCTTCCGTTCGCGGCAGGTTGGGCATTGCGCACCCGCCACAAGTGCCGTCAGCGCATCGATTTCGCAAAGCAGCATGTTCGCAGTAGCAGCATCTACCGGTCTACGTTCACTCTCGAAGAATCCAATCTTCCTTTGGGATGCACTGACGAATTCCACGGCAGCGGCTATTTCACAACCACTGTCGCAGGGGTCGGTGACGGTGTTAGGCCTATCCGAAGTCGGAGCGTCGGGGCGTTGGTCGGGGGCGACATCGTCGTTCGCTGTCGCTTTGCGAAGCGTCCGACGCCGTTTCCCTCGATACTTGTGGCGAGTTCTGAACTTTCGATTATCTGAACTGCACTTCTTCGGGCTTGCCATCTGAACTGCACTTCTTCGGGCTTGCCATGACGCAAAAATGCAGAGAAACGCAGAAAAACTCGATCGCGACGTCCGAAACTTCGCTCTTTTGCTGGAGAGATAGGAGGGGGAGGAGCGTGGAGCGCACCGTCGTCCAATGGCGGCCTCGCGCTGTGTGCCGCGATATTCAAAACGCGCGACGTACGCGTTGTTTTTCTCGTTTTTTGTTTATTCTGCGTGAAGGCACGAGACTGGCTACTAGTGGATTATGAAGGATACGGCCTTCGCAGCATGCGTGCATGATTGCAAATGGCGGCCAACGCGTCGTTTTCGCGACAGGACGACGCGAACTTCGCCCTTTTTCGCGATTTTCGCGCATTTCTCGCGTCACTGCTGCCCACTTGGAAACATTTTTTGATAATTTCTCGTGCGAATTTCAGCTTGATATTTTCAGAAGTAATAGATTATAGTCCAAGGATGCCAATACAGCCGGAAAAAAAAAAAGCGAAAATTTCCGGAAAACCGCGACTTTTCGACCCGCGTCTCCCCTTAAAAGCTACATACCGTAATTACTCGAATCTAACGCGCACCTTTTTTCCGGTTAAGCGAGTTCATAAATCGCATGCGCGTTAGAATCGAGTACGAACGAAAAAATTACGGTAAATCTATTGCCATCGGCAAATCCAAAATGGCCGCCCCCTACGTGCGTCGGCATGGCGCGTCGGCAATTTCTGCCTATGTGTTTCCCATGTGCGGCACTTCGTACGTGTGCTGAGGAGTTCGTCATCTAGTAGTGCATTAGCATCGACGGCGTGGAAGGGCCGACTCCAAAAACTCGAGTGCACCACGATGCCGCTTTTAAAAGAAAAGTCATCACGTGTGCAGGAACGGTCGGAAATCGGGCCGCATCGCGGTCGTTCGGAGTTCCCGAAACGTGCGTGCGGGACCGGCGGAAACAAAAGCAGAAGATTGTCGACAGCAAAGCTTCACGTAAAGGCTTCAGTGGACCACATCAGCGTCGGTTTCCGCAAATTAAAGAGCTGCTCGGCGAGTATGTGCTTGAGCAGCGAGCGGCACAGCGGCCCGTGACGACAGAACTGCTCCAAGTGCGGGCTATGCATTTAGTCTTAGAAAAAGGTCTAATGCGGAGCCAGTTTAAAGCGAGCAGGTGCTGGCTAACTAGCTTTATGAAGAGGAACGGCTTTTCTCTCCGAAGGGGAACATGCATATGCGAAAAGTTTTGCGGAGGAGTACGATGAAAAGCTTCAGTTTTCAGAGGTTCGTCCTAAACTTGCGGCGCAACAACGGCTACCTGCTTGGGCAAATCGGGAATGCCGATCAGACGCCTCTTTACTTCGACATGACTGGCACCACAACCGTCGAGAAGGGGGCGAAGCAAGTTCGCGTGCTGACATCGGTCCACGGTAAAACTACAGTGACGGCAATGCTCTGTTACACGTCAGATGGGCACAAGCTTCGCCCGTACCTCATATTTAAATGGAAGACGCTCCCGAAAGGAGTCGTTTTTTCGAGTGGTGTGATCGTGCGGGCCAGCGAGAAAAATGGGTGCGCGTTGCAATCGATGTCTTACGGTTTTTTTTTTTTTTTTTTCGCTGTGGAAATCGGGTGCGCGTTACAATCGAGGGCGCGGTAGAATCGAGTAAATACGGTAAGTAGACTCTACATGGTCATCGTGCTTGCGGGCTTCGAATGCACTGGCGGCTTTGTTTATTGTGTTTCGGTTTTGTTTTGAATGAAAGAACAGACAACTGTGAACTTCGTAATCTGATTTGAATTGGTGAGCTTAAAGCGGTCAGGGTGGGGAAGCATAACCACAGCATCTTCGCTGCACTTGGTCTTACAGCAAAGACAATTCATACCAAACAGAGCCAAAAGAAATCAACTTAGACAAATCCGTGTACAACCCATGATTCCCATGCTTTCTGATGTGCCGTGCGTTGCAGCTCCCATAGACACTAGTGCAATAGTTTTCTCTAGTGTATATATAGGTAATTGTTATCAATTAATCCGAGATAAGGACAAGAAGACAGCATTGATGCTAGTGTAGTACCAATCCATTACATGGCCAGTCATTCCTGTGTGTCATTTGTTTTACATCATGTCCATTTTAGTTTTTACTGTGGTCGGGGTTTTTCCTTTTTAGCACTGCATATTTCATTGAAACCCACCTTGCACCATCCGCTGGTGAGCACAAAGTAGGTGTTCACATTCTCCTCGCCAAACTGCTCGGCTACGTACAGGCCCAGGGAGCCATAATTGTCGTAGATGTTGCGCTTGGTCAGGTCCACTAGGATGGAGTGGGCCCGGTTGATGTCCTTGAACTGCATATGGGCAGTTACCACAGTAGTCACACTGAGCACCATGAGCGGTCACTTTTAATACTGGGGTGGTGGAAAAGGGCTAAAAATAAATTTGAACAAACGGAGATTGGCTTGAATAACTTGAAATCTGATTCGACTATATATACAGTCAATGATCCCGGATATATCGAAGTTGAAGGGGATTTCAAAATAGTTCGATATATCGAGAATTCAAAATGGAAAATAGGCGTATTTAAGGCTTAAATTAAAGCATTTCAGGCTTCAAAAATTGTTACAATAGCTAATGTAACGAATCGCTCACAGTATAATGAAAAACAAGGTGCAACTCCAAGTTACTACACTTTATTTCGCATGAAAATAGTTCGTAAACATGCTTTTTGCATGCTGTCAAGTTGCAGTAATCCTGAATATCAATGTAGCTTTTCAAATAAGCGAACTTAGCTCTTTCAGCCACAATGATGATTAATGCAGAACGCCGATGCAAGCTTTGTAGCGCGGCAAAAAGTTGATTAGTGGCGCCAGTGAAGACGTTGGCACATTCACAACAGTACAGCTACACTTCCGCGACACCAGCAGCTGAAATCTCAGCATTGATGATGCAGTCAGAAACAGCTATGTTGTCAACTGTTCCGATGAAGTCACTCCCTCTCCTGGATGGTGCTCGGAAACGCTCAAAAGTCACAGAATTCACTGAGGCACCGTATGCTGTTGTCAGCAGTCATGATGCGCTCGAAGTCGTCACCTGGCCCGCAAGGAACGTTTACGACAGTGTTCTACTTGGTGTCGCACCAAGCGCCAGTCAATTTTTATCGTTACGTGAGGGTCAACATTCAGTTCAACTCCAGAATGAGGGTTTGTTTATCAAAAACGAGGCGAGGTCGCAAGATCACAAGGCACAAAAGACACAACACAGAGTTCATCCGAGTTCCCACCATCAACATGTTGGCGATATCGATGTCATTGTGGCTTTAGGCCCGTTCCATTAGCCTGCACCACATGAACTAGTTCACGAGGTACTGCACCTTGCCATTAGTTTTAGCGGTGTAGCATTTATGACCTTTGTACCCTTGCATTTGTTTCCAAAGGTGCAGAAGAGGTGCAGCACTGGTTCGCGATTTTCCTGGACCTCTTACGCTATGGTGCCAGCTTGTTATACAGGGTAGCCAGCCGGTCTGAGAACAGGCTAACTTCCCTGTCCTTCCTCTTTCATTCCTCCTCCTCCTTGGTGCAGTCACGCAAGCAGCTGAGCAGGCGACGCAGCGCTTAGGTGTAGGTGCCGCACCCGTCTCTACTAACGCGGTATGTTTTGCCAAGAAGTTTGTGCCTCAAACTGTCCGCATGTGCGGTTTGCCATCGGTCAGTGTTCGTCAAACGGTGCTAGTTAAGCGAAAAGAAATAAGGCCTGCACCTTGTCGTCATTCGTTTCAGGTGTTGCGCTATGCCCGTACCACTGAACTCATGTCGCCCAATTTGTGAACTCCACGTGCGTAGTCGTGAACCGGTTCGATTGGTGCAGGTGAATCGAACGACTTCTTGTGGCTGGCAGCCACTGCTTTCAGCAGCGTTGATGCGAAAAAACAAAAAAAAAAACATAGCCTCCAAGACATGCGTTTTAAAACCGAAAACACTGGAATCTTCGATTTTCAGGCCTCTGGCAGCTCTCTGGCAGCCAGAGCTAGCCAGGAATAGCCAGAGGGTCAGTCAGCTTGTTCCGGTCTGGACAGGAAATAGCGTCGTGTCGCTTGTGTGGGGAACCCGAGACAACCCGAAGATCATGAAATTGAACGCTGGGACAGCCAGCGTAAATGTAAACAAACTCTACCGTCATGGCAGCAAACAAAATGCACCGCGTGTATATTGTTTTTTTTTTCTTTCTGCATTGTCCGCTTGGAAATACGTAGCAAAGCTCTTCAAGAAGCTGAAACAATATCCTCCAGCGAAAGCATTTGGGGTACGACTTCGCACGCTCGCCCGATTACTCGCCGCGAACGAAACAGCCAGTTGGCGCACGCTGCCTTGAGAACGATGCAAGGTGAGCTGCTGCGACGCTGACGGCTTAGCAAGCTCACGTCTCTTTACTACATGCATCAGTCGCTGCACAACACGACGCGAAGTCACGCGAAAGTGATCATGTTCCCAAAAGAGCTCGAGGACATATACCTGCTCAGCTATAGCGTATTATACGTCGCAAACACACAATGACCAACTTACGTTATTATCTAAAGTTTATGATATGCACAGGTATCGGTACCACGAATGCGCGTCGTATATAAAATAAACATTTGCATGACACGTTCGCGACCTATTTTCGAACTTGCCTTGGCCTGTTTTCCAGTCCTAAGTGGCACTTAACGAATGTCTTGTATATCAGCTTTGATTCGACCTACTAGGTCATAGTGCGTACTGCGCGGCATTTATGAAGAGGTGAAAAAGACAAAGCCAACGATGAAATGGGCCACGAAAGAATGTACGCATTTCTGAATCCATTCTCCGTTTTTTTTTTCTCGCGCCGTATCATTTAATATCATACCAGATATGCTGGCTCATAGATGAAAATGGGTTCGCACGTCGTTTGCGCCAACAGTCGCTATCTAGGGCCTTCTATCATCATCGAAGATCAAACTAGTAGTCAGGACAGAGGTTCCAAGAGGTTTACGTATGCAAACATACAACGGAGCGAGCTAGTTCCATCACAATAGTCCCGCTAAGTGCACAGAAAGCAGGCACAGCTCCACAAACGACTACTACAAAAAACAAAAAACAAAATTTACTCCAAAGTTGTCTCCATGCGTGCACACGAACGTGTAGTACGTACATAACTTTTAAGGCATGTGCACGACGCAGTAGACAGGCAACAGTTCACCGCATTGTTAACAGGAGGACGCTTCACGGGAAACATAGCAAAAGCGATGCACAATAGCTTCAAACACTTGCCGCCACTCGCAATCGAGTGGCGTCAAGTGTTTGGGTTCCCCGCGGGTCGCCAGAACCGTCCAATCCGAGAAAACCGAACGCCAACCGGAAGTGCGCCGAGGGAAGATGGAGCAGCGAGAGAAACACGAGCACGCTCTGGCTGGTTCTGGCAGCTTACGGGTAGCCAGAAGTGGAAAATAGAAGAGCCCTACTAAAGACACGTCGCAACATTGCACATCTCAAAGTTTACGCTTCTCAGGCTCGCATGCCATTGTGCGCTAACAACAAGGAAGAGAATGCGAACATTGCAATAAGATCGCAGAGTCACTTCGCATTCTCATTTCGGTGCCCTCGGCAATCGGTCTTTTGGAAAACACTGCCCACGCGCTAAGACCTGCAGATCGCCCATCAAACGTACAGATGTACTCGCAACAAACTAGATGAGCACGATGGAATCACACTGTTTTTTATTTCGTCGCCTGCGCGTGAAAAAGGATCGGAACTTGTTGGAACAGAGCCTAAAACTGATCAATGTTTGCTAGAAAAAATGCACTTTCTGGGCTTTGGTGCAGTGCAGCGTTCGATATTCGCTGCGAAATCAGGCTATAGGTGGCAGCACTGTCCCCGCGCAAGTGTAGATAGGCGGTCGGCGGCGCGTATACAAATACAGGCAGTGGCGCTTCGTTGCGTGCGATCTGAGCCGATTGTTGGCAGACAAAATGCCTTGACTACAGTTTACTGTTAATATCTATGCCCTTCTCTACTGATTCAGTGCATGACTCCTATGCACCGTTAACATTACCCGCGAGCAAAGCGCATTCTACCCTTCACAGGGATGGTCGCCCTGGGTGACTCTCTTCACGCTTATGCACTAAATCACCCCTTAGCTGTGTTGTTTGTACGTGGTTAGCTTGTGTTCCCTCTGCTACGCACTGCTGTAGCGTGACTGAACTACTTATTTGCATCTTTGTCATCTACATAGCACAATAAAGAGAGAAAGAAAGATCATAAAAAGCCTGCACATCTGTGCGATTAGTTGAGTACCATCGTTCACACATTATATGCATATGATGTTTTTTTTCTCATTCTGTTCACTATGAAATGTGGGACATTCAATAAATGTAGCCAGGAAAACTTAGTGACTGATGGCGCTTTGCGTTACACTGCATTTACCACGTGTACACTCATGTTCTTGCACCTGTAAAGATATAAAATCTTATATAAGAGTTCAGCAGGAAGCTTTCATCGATGGATTACGTGCATGAGAGTGCTACAACGAAGGCCTTGTTAAAGAGACAAGCATGTTTTTTTTTTTCAGACAAAAAATTACTACTGTCTTACGTCGGTCACTAACAACGCCACACAATCACTAAAGAAAATGTAAAAAAGATGAAAATTTTAATGAAATTATACAACATTATATATAAGGCATACCATCTGAATTAATTTTCAATGTCTAGGCCTTCAAAGCGTTTCTAAATTTAAGCACATGGTTGCACATGGTAACTCTGTTTAAAAAAAAGTAATTTGAGTGCAAACACACAACACATTCACGCACACACACACACCCAGGCATCAAACACGCACAGCATTAGAAGAAGTTGTAAATTCATCTTTTGAAATGTTCTACCAACTAGCCCAACAACAAGTTTGTTTACAACGCTGTTTATCCTACAGTTGAAGTACCGATGTGCTACAGGTTATGTGATAGTAATATTTCTATCTTGTGGTACCTCGGCCAGGTTTATAGCACCGTAGCTGTACACCTACCAACAGCACGCAAATGCATGGCCTAGAGCCTTCTTTCTTTTTTTTTTTAACAGACAGCCGAGTCACTATAAAACGCTACATTCCTAAACCGTTTACTGTATTTACTCGCATAATTTGTGCCCTGGCATAATTTGCGCACCACTAATATTTTGACAGCTCTGCTAGCAAAAAAAATATTCACCCGCATATTACGCATGCCCCGACCCACCCGAGCCAGCTTGCTGGCACGCGCACAAAGAGCCTTTCCAATGCTTCAGTCGAGCGCGTGCCTCACCGAGCAGACAAGCGCGGTGAAACGGGCTGCAAGCACACATTCCATTCTTCCGAAGACTTCTCTCGAACTAAGGTCCCTAGAACACCATGCACGAACACTCAAATCTAGCTGTTGACGGGTCACCGGTACTGCTAGAGCGTTTGCTCCATTTCCCCATCTCTACCGTCGCGAGAATGCACGCTCGCGTCACGGCACGAACATGCTGCTGCATCGGAGGCATGCGAGCTCTATGACCTGTCACACCAACCTTTCCAATCGTTCTCTGCGTCCGCCCTGCAACGCATGCTTGGTCGATTTCGGAAGTTTAGGTTTCACCATCCGGCCGATTAGTTTTTACGGTTCCCCTTGAAATGCGCTACAGTAATTATATATACAGCGCTATTGAAGCTCGTTGTTGCCAATTTTGTCAAACAAAACAGGAACCGTGTCACCGCAAAGCATTTATTTCAAGGTGACTTACATCAACGTGCGACGATCGGCGTGATCAGTATGCGAGAAAGCAAAGGAGTGCGCGCTTTCTAATGCAAGTTTTCTGCCACTGAAGAAGGCCTTATGGCAAGCCGTCAGCGTCTCGAAGAAGTTGTGCCGCAGCTGCTCCGCATGTTTGAGGCAGCACGAGAAAAGAAGACGCCAGCAAGAATGACAGCGTCTGGACGTCCATGCTAGATCAGGCATAAATAAAATATGTAGGACACGAAACGCCACACGTCTTCCTACAAGTGGTGACCCGGACTTCCAGCGGCAACGAGCACCTACTCGTCCTTTCGTCAACGCACCGAGCGTCACTGCCAACACTAATTCTAGCTGGCTGGACGCCCCGACCGCTGCTCTTCTTCGGCAACTCTCCTCCTGTACACCTCGTCTGCTCAGCTTTTTCAGTGACTACGGTTCCAGTCTTCGACCCCGTTCATTTGGGCTGACCATGAACACCAGGCCAGGCCTAACAGCGATGCTACGCCGAATCCCACGGTACCCGACCCTGTCGTTGCTACTCTCAGGCTCCCGGAGTTTTGGCAGGCAGACTCTGATATCTGGTTTCTGAGCGTCGAGCGACTCGTCTGACGACACCGGTTAACGTCGCAAACAGAGAGGTACGATTACGTCATCAGCGCTTTACCACCTGCTGTCATCGCCATCGTAAGACATTCTGCGTTCTCCAACTCCTGACAAACCCTACGACACCCTTAAAAACGAGCTTACAGCCGGACAACTAAGTCGGAACAGTGTAGGCTGCAGCAGCTGCTCACTTCGGAAGAACTCAGTGACCGAACGCCTATGGAGCTTCTTCGTCACATGCAGCACATGATCGGAGACTACTCTGCTGCATTGGATGCCTCTATCTTACGCGAACTCTTCTTACAGCGACTGCCACAGCAGGTGCGGATGATTTTGAGTGTATCATCTACACAAACCCTCGACTCACTAGCACAGATGGCTGACAAGATTATGGATATCGGTTCCCCGTCCATATTTGCGATCGTAAATCTATTCTATCTGTGCTGGTCTTAGACGACCGCTTGGGCCGCCTTCTTCAAGCTAACAAGGAGCTCAACCACAAGGTGGATCAGTTGGCCACCAAAGTTGGCGCCAAAGCCACGAAAGATCACCAAGGCTGCCTCTCAGCGTCTGCTAGTACCACCACTAATACGAAGCTCGAGCTCGTCAGTGCAAACAGCCATGCCAGTTTGCGAGAAACGCACGGGCCACATACTGACTGCGGCCAGATAGCTTCATTCGAAAAGTACCTTGCTAACACATACCCTGCTTGTTCACGCATGCGTGTGCAGGCCTGACATACGGCCGCTTATTCCATGTCACTGACCACGTCACCAAAGTGTTACCTCATCGACACAGGTGCCGAAGTGTTGTTGTTCCTCCTACGTTGGAGGACCGCCGCCGACGCCAGACCTCGCAGCCAGTCACCGCGGTCAATGGTTCGACCATACAAACCTATGAACAGAGGTCTGTTACGCTCGACATCGGCCTGAGACGCATGTTTTGATGGATCTTCTTAATCGTCGACATGCATGTACCCATCATTGGTGTGGATTTTCTTTGACATTTCAAGCTTGTGGTAGACCTACGACATAGCCATCTCGTGGATTCTGAGACCCTCCTCACAGTTCAAGGCATGACATTAAGTTTGCCACCCTTGAGTCTCGTGCAAGCTCATGCAAAAGTCTACCCGTCGTGGTCTACATTTCTGCAAGAATTTTCCGACCTCTTTTGTGCTCCATCTCTTGAAGACCCAATACGCCACAATGTCACTCATCAGATAGTGACAGTAGGAGCGCCAATGTATGCACTGAATGTTAAAAAAAGGCTCTAAAAAGGCCAGTTTTCAGGCTTTCGCTGTGACTGTGCACTCTGTGCAGGCCTGGCGGTTTTTGTTGTCCGCAGCTGCTACCTTACGTTGGCTACAAGCTTCTGTTGATGCTTGAATTATAGCACAAAGTCCTAGCATGCAGTATGACTATGTTAGGTAAAAACTACCATGGTGGATACTGGAAAACACGGTGGGTATAGTGGAAATAATAGTGGGTATAGTGGAAATTTTAATGGATATGCTGGGACATACTGGGTGGCATGGGCTGTGTTCCAATACTCACCGTAGATGGCTAAATAGACAGTTAAATGGACGGCGGCCACCTTAAGTCCCTTTCAATTCTCACGTAGCGGGCAAAGTGAACAGCTCCGAGAAGACCGCATCGTAGACAAATACGATGCAGGCTACTTTGCTGTCTAAACAAGGTGGCTGCTCAGCGAATCGCTCAGATAGATCAAATCTCGCCAAAATGGCCGTCTGTACACAAGTAGACGCTTTCCCAGGTGCTCAATGTGAGTAAAGTTCTTTTTTTTTATTTTAACATGAAATAAAGCCAGAAATTACAACTGTTACGTTTCTTTCTATAGCTTTTTCTTCTCGACGCGAGGTGGTGCATCGTCGCATAAAAGCTGTATAAACGTCTTCCGATTCTCATACAGCATGGACTCGGTGCCGTCTTCTAAGCAGTCTGCATAGACTGTCTACGTGCCGTCTAAGAATTGGAACACAGCCATGGTGTACAGAAGATGGGTAAAGTGAAAATGATGGTTGGAAGTAGCGGCTAGATAGTGAGCAATCATGGGAAGCTCTGCCCACCATAGCGATAATGGTGGGAAGCACTAAGGAGATGGTGGGTGGTGCTTATTATGGTGGGCCACATAGTGTACCAAGCTGAGAAGCTCTTCCCACCATTACGATAATGCTGGGAAGGACTAAGCAGACGATGGGTGGTGCTTATTATGGCGAGCCATATGGTGTATCAAGCTGAGAAGCTCTGCCCACCATTGCGATGATGCTGGGAAGCAGTAAGCAGATGATGGGTGGGCTTATAATGGCGGGCAATATATATATATATATATATATAGAGTACCAAGCTGGGATCTGTACACTACATGTTTTACCACCACTATTTCCAGCAAAGGTTAGGCCTACCGACCGAGCCCATACAATTGTGTTGTCCGCGCTTCTGGGTTTCAGAATACCCAATTTCAACGAGTAAGAATGACAGTACAGCACAGCCACAGCATCAATTAACCCAAATGAAACATTTTTTTTGTGTGTGTATGGTGTCTGCGCAAGAAGCAACAAACATCAATGCAACGCGGTTCTAGGACTTCAAGAGAATGTACGTCTTTCCTCACCGACAGCCGCCGGTCGCACTCGCCGGCACTTCTCTGGCTCTTATGCGAGAACACAGACTTGGCAGTTCGTATGCTAGCTGAATCAATATGATAGCATAATGTTCCCGGTGCACTGCATTCGTTTAGGCCAAGCCGTTACGTAGTTGTTGCTAACGATATAGCTACAGCAGTGCGCTGGCACAATTGCACTCTACGTTGCGCGAAAAGTACCCCAATACTCAATCAACTAGGTGGACGTATTTACGGAATGATACCAGAGGCGTGATAAAGCCAGAGCAGATTTAGCCCTTTGGAACAAGCGAGAAACGGATACTAAATTTGGCAGACCCTGACGGTAAACTGCACCGGGTCCTCAGTCCACTTATTTTTTTGCGGTTGTGAATTGTAACAAAAACGTAGCGCTGGTGCCACTATCGCAGAGGCAATCGTTACAGGCAGCAGTTGCTTGTGTTTAATAAATGTGCTAATTTTCGTAGCAGGTGCAGATTGGTTGATTGATATGTGGGGTTTAACATCCCAAAACCACCTTATGATTGTGAGAGACGCCGTAGTGGAGGACTCCGAAAATTTCGACCACTTGGGGTTCTTCAACGCGCACCCAAATCTGAGCACACGGGCCTACAACATTTCCGCCTCCAACGGAAATGCAGCCGCCGCGCGACCTGCAGGTCAGCAGCCGAGTACCTTGGCCACTAGACCACCGCGGCGGGGCGTCTGCACCGTTCAGGAGACGATAGAAATATACGTTGCTATTTTTTCACCGCGATGCCATGCATTGCGGCACACTTTAATGGTCTGTGAACACTGCTTTCTTCTTTTTCGGACTCGCGTGTGTGGCATGGCGAAAATAAAGGAACTATGCGGCCGCTTCTCAACGCACAATGTGGCAACATATTTCCTTTTAAGGTACAGGTGTTTTGTGGTTGCCCCTGTTAGCGCCGTTTCCAGGTACGGCCTCTAGATGACGAGCGCTTATTTGAAGTCGCGACATAGAGAAAGCTCATAAATTCTCGTACGATGCCGCTTACCCTACACGAGCGCGACCGCGAAGGGACCCTCCACAACCGTAGCGTACAAAGAGTGCGCTGTGGCTGGGTTCTTTGACTCTCTGACTAGGCGCAGAACAGGCACTATAACAAACACAGTTTATTAACTCGAGATGCAGCACAGTGCGACAATCACGGGATGCGGGCCGTACCGGACGACTCCTCAAGACCCATGGAGTACGCTTTCCCTATGGCTACAGTTAAGATTGGGTGATGGATGCACCTGTGTCCTCGCCACTAGACCACCGTGGCAAGGACACAGGTGCAGATCTCGTCTATGTCAAGTACACGACAAACATAACTGAAGTGAACCATCAGTTCGTACGTGAACTAGCTATTTAACACACAAATTTCGTCATGTTGGTATGGCGCAGTGGTTAGCATGTTCAAATGAGAATCCGCAGGTTACACGTTCGAATCTCCGTGGTGGCCAGCTTTCTTTTTTTACAGGTGTTTTTTACATCTTTTTTTAATACAGTTCTTTCATTTTTTGTGGCAGCTCACCATTTTTTGTGGCAGCTCGAGCGTTGCCGGCACTGCAGCATCCACCATATCCCACCATACACCATGGTGGACATTTTCCAGCATTCACCCACTACAATAATCCACTATAATGATGGGTGGCAGTTTACACCATGCCCACCATTAGTTTTTTTTCCCGATAGGGTAGGTATCATTACAGCTTTGGTCTTTGCATACTTCCAGATAAAATGGAAGCTGAAGTGGCTGGCTTGGCATTCTAGACAAGTGGAATTTCGTTGGTACAAAAGAATGTGACACAGCTGACAAGCTTCAATATAGGCATAAAAAGGCGACTCACTTTCTCAGCAGCTTCTGGGTTGTCAGGATTCTTGTCCGGGTGATACTTGAGAGCTAACTACAGGCACGAAACAGAAAGAAAGGTACCTTACATGTGTGACAGCAACTGCCAAGTAAAAAAAAGAACAATTAAGGTGTTATTTGGCTTGTATGTTGCGAACCTAATGTAGATACCTTGAAGTCTTATAAACGGTTCTAGACAAAACAGTTTGCAACATGAGTTTGTAGGGCACATGGGCCGTTCCATTAACCAGATATTACTGGAACATTACAGAACATTCTGATCTTCTTTTTACATTGTCAGGACTGTAATGATGGATAATGGTTAATGCACAGTCATAGGAATGACGAAACGTGCTGAGATAAGCGGTAGCGCATTGAGCCAGCGGTCAATTAACTTGCATAAAGATGAAATCAAATGCCTGCAGTCATATTACTCTTAGACAACCATGCATGCCGGATCGATAGGTTCGCGGGCTTGCACAGATAAGTTTTCCTGCCTTTTTTTCCCCTTCTTTTCACCATTGTGCGCATCTTTAGCGTTTAAGGCGCCTCGACTTCTTTTTTGTGTCCGTGTTTGCACACCCCGTTTTTCATAACATGAATACTCAACTAGCCGAGTTTTCTGTTATAAGTTCTCCGCACTGCTACCTTAGGGAGTTTTAGAATAGCGCACTGCGAGCTCTTGCGGTGCCGTCGCTGCCACTGCGCATGCATCGTATCGCGAGTCGGCGTTCGCGGCCCGCGCGCAGAAAATCCGAAATAGCGTGCGGCGATCGCAGCCCGCATGTGGCCCGCGAACGCTGGTTTCGAGGCTACGGTGTCGCTGTGCGTTGCGGTTTGCAGCAGGGGCAAACGCTATTCTAAAACTCATATGGCACCCGCTAAGCCCGCAGCGCTTGCGAACGGTATTCCCAAATTCCTTTTTATCCCCTGCAGGGTACGAATAAATGCACCTACTCATTTGACCAGAACGCTTTGCTGTATAACGCGTGTTCCAACTGGAAACGTTCACAGTATCAAAACCGCCAAACAAGCAATCGAGAAACTTACCCTCCGGTAAGTCCTCTTTATGTCTTCAGGCGTCGACGTCTTCGGCAGACCCAAAATTTCGTACAGGGAGTCTCCGGAGGTGCTGCGCCAAAGACGAGCACTTTATGAGATAAGCGGCGCTACTCCGGCCCCTCCCCCTCCACCTACGCACACGATCAAAGACTGCCCCAAAACAGACGCATTGCACAGAAGCGTTGCACCCAACAAAGGCGCCCGGGAAAGAAATTAAGTTAAAGCTGAACGGCATCTACGTGCTGGCAGCCTCGCCGGATTTGGCGGATTTGGCGTTAGGCTTATAGAGACGTCCCGAAACCGACACAACTCACGACAGCTTTCGGCCTGGGTAGTCCATGTCGAGACCCAGCGATGTCCTGCAGGCGGCGAGCGCAGAACAGCCAAGCCGTAGCAGATAATCGCTATCGTACGGTAAACTCGGTTCTGCTCATCGTTGCACCGGCTCCAAATCCTTAGTGACAGTTCGCTAAGATAGTTTCGTCGGCGCCCACTTCACCGCTAGAGCAGAGAAGCAACTATACTCTCTTAGCCAGCGGCAATGAACTATAGTGTACTAGATTAGGGGTACACTATAAATGAACGACAGCTCTCTCATTGTTGCGAACAGCTTGTAAACTTACTACGTCAAGTACAGCCCATACAAAAAAAAAAACGTGAGCTCTGTTAACAGTCCATAATTGAGAGCCACCAATAAAATAAAAAGTGAAAAACGCGCAAAAAATAAAACAAAAATAATATGCTAATATTTCAAATGTCAATTTGCAGAATCATGACCTTCGAGATGGAGAGCGCGCGGCGTGGTTCTCTCCGGCCATAAAGTTTCATACAATCTATGTCACGGAGGAAGGAAAAGATCTATGTTATGGTGGCTAGAATTTGGAGGTGACGCCAGCGCCCGCATATTCGCCGAGCGCGCGCGATCCTCGTTTTCAAGCGCCGCCGCGACGGCCACCACGGCGCTCCTGTCGGCATAGTGATGTCAAAAGATTCAGCCGGATAGAAATGGGGGGAAGGTCACACTTCCTGAGGCGCTGGGCTTCGCGGTTGATGGAAGCATTAACTGGTCAGCAGTAGGTATTACTAAGCAGCGGCTGGAGTATTGGTGGAGGAAAAGCAGAGAAGTCGATAAAATAACATCCCAGCCAAGAGCAGCGGCTGGGCTAAATTAAAAAGACATCCGAGTTGAGGGACAGAATTTAAACTCGAACTATTAAGGTAGGCTAGATGGCGCATGCCGTCACCCCGATTCAAAGGGGAGGCCTTTAATCATCATCATCATCATCATGATGCGGGCGAAGCGCGCGCTCCGCGCTCTCTCGTCGACTCGCCGCTGGGTTCGCTGGTTCGCCTCTGGAAGCGTGTCTGGGTGTGTGCAGTTTTCCGCGTTGATGTCTCGCTTATAGCAAAATGTATTTAGTTGCTGACATGACAGTGTGAGTGCTGACCTTAGGATGAACTCCAGCACTACGAAAGCGAGGCAACGCCACTGCTTTGCTCCTGGCTGCACGAGCGGCTATGTGTCATCGAGGGAGCAAGGTCAGCGTGCTTCTCTTTTCTCTGTTCCCAAAGACCCTGCCCTCTTCGAAGCCTGGCAACGAGCCGTACCCCGTGCCGACAAGTCGTTGGACGTGAAGTCGGCGCTATGTGAGCTTCATTTCGACGAGCAGTTTATTGAGCGTTTTTACACGCATGTGATAAACGGCGAAACTGTTCAGATTCCCCGAGGGAAAACCTAGGTTCCTCATTTCATGCGTTTGTCAGATCCTTCCTGTGTGGTCGAAAAGCCATACTTAAAGTTGGAGATCTAGAATCGGATGTGCAAGCGCTGGGAAATAGGGGCACCCCGCAGGGATCTGTTCTATCACCCTTACTTTTTAACATCGTCATGGCTGGTCTCTCGAGGCAGCTTTCTGGAATTTCAGATGTTGGTCATACAATCTATGCCGATGATATCACCATTTGGTGTAGAGGAGGAAGTGATGGCACTGTAGAGGCGGCCCTGCAAGAGGCCATCGACACTACCGAGAGTTTTCTGGAAGACACAGGCCTTTCTTGCTCTCCGGAAAAGTCTGAGCTTCTCCTCTATAAACCGGTCAGGAGGGGCCGTCGACCGCGAGGCTGGGTGCCGCCCCTAGAGAATGACATCCACTTACGTACCAAAAGTGGACGATCAATCCCCAAAGTCGCTTCCATTCGGATCTTAGGTATGACGCTAGAAGCAACGGGCACCAACACCATCACGATTAAAAGGTTGGAAAAAAAGACAGACAGTGTTATTAGGCTCATAAGACGGGTGGCTAACCGAAGGACAGGACTATCAGAGGACAACTTGGTCAGGCTTATACATGCTTTTCTGCTGTGTCATTTTGCATATGTGGCGGCAATGCATGTCTGGAAGAGAATGGAAAGGGACAAGCTTAATGCAATGATCAGGAGAGCTGTAAAGAATGCCCTTGGGCTCCCCAACTACACCCACACCAATCGTCTCCTGCAGTTGGGAATTCATAATACATTGGAGGAAATTGCGGAAGCACAAGAAAGAACACAGGTAATTAGGCTGTCTGGCTCAAAAGCGGGGAGGATGATTCTCGCAGAAATGGGTATTCCACCAGCTCAGATTGAGGCTCTGTACCAAGGGTTGACGAGGGATCAGAAGGAAAACATCATTGTCTCGCCTGCCCCGCGGAACATGCATCCACAACGTAATGTTGGGAGGAGGAGAGCGCGCGCTCGGGCCCTTCTTCGCCAAGTTGCGGATCTTGACGGGGGTGCCTGTTTCGTGGACGCGGCGCAATATGATGGCCAGAGAGACCGATTCACGGTAGTGGCAATCAACCACAAAGGAATTACAATTAATGCGGCGTCGGTATGCGCCAGAACTGCCAATGCAGCTGAGCAGGTTGCCATCGCCTTGGCTCTTTTAGATCAGCGTAATGAACACATATTTAGCGATTCTAGAGCTGCCATTCGTGCCTTCAGTGTTGGAGCTGTGTGCAAAGAGGCCAAAAACATACTCGGTGATAAGTTGCTTACAACCCATACCATTACATGGTTCCCAGCTCATATGGGAAACATGGACGGAGGGATCATAAATCTCAATGAGTTGGCCCACTCCAGGGCGCGAGGGTTAGCTGTCCGCGGCCATGGAGGACCTTTGGGTCGAACTGGAGATTTCGTAAACAGGGATCCGCCAACTACATATAATGAAATAACCCAACATTTCGCTATGGATAGGAGAATCTTTCCACCTCCACATGCGAAGCTAAATAGAGCGCAGGCGCTTACATTGCGATTACTTCAAACAGAAACGTACCCTAACCCTGCCTTTCTTCACAAGCTTTATCCTGATGTTTATTTAACCAACTCGTGTACAAAATGTGGCGGTTTAGCCACCTTACACCACATGCTCTGGGAGTGCCCTTCGGTACGTGGCACCGATACAGCATCGTCCAGAAAGTGGGACTCCGCTCTCCGGAGTCCAGACATAACATCGCAACTTTGGGCTGTCCAGAGGGCCCACGATGCGGCGCTGGGGCTCGGCCTTACTGTCCCATCGTGGGAGCGGCCCGCCGTGTGCTAGGGCGCACGCCTTCGGACTTGTCAATAAAGTTTTTCCAAACCAAACCCGAGGGAAACCGGTGCTGAAATCTGACGCGGTGCCAACCATATTCCCAAATGTTCCTGCGTATCTTTCAAAGAAAGTGCCGAAGAAAAGGACGTCAAGAACATCCACTTGCGGCCTACCATCGAAAATTCGGCGTCAGGAACCAAGCACGTCTGCTTGCGAGGAGACAGCTGGCTCGTACAGCATAGAAAGCGACAGTAACCAAATACCTGTTCCGAATGTGCCCGCAATTCCCGACGTCCGCAAGTGTGGTCTTCCCAGCGCTTACTGGGCTCGACATCTAATTGCTGGAGCCGACAACGCCACGGTGTTTACAGTTTGCGCACTAGATGGTGACAAGTTGACTATTGACAAGTATGTGCTAATGACATCAGATGAAAACAAACTTCAAGCGACAGCTTTTGTGCAAGCCACAAAAATAAAGACCCTTGACATTACCGACATCGAAATGGCAGAAGAGTTGCTTCGCGACGTCGACTCCATGATACCATGCAGAGGGTTTGGTAAAACTGGTGAATTTGGAGTGAATTTAAAGTACAAGGAGAAGACTTTTGATGGCAGAACCTTCAGCCCATCTTGCCGTGGGGTTGCTCCAACGCCAGAAAAAGCCTGCCCACAATGCAAGCACCTCAGAAGACTACTCCTGAATCGTGAGTCCTACAGGCGAAGAAAAGGCAAAAATGTGGCCCAGTCCCAAAAGCTTTCATACAGGCTTAAGCTGCGAACAGCGCAAGCGAAAAGGAGTCGCCTGAGTGTCCTGCAGGCTAAATCACTCATCAAACAAATGAAAGAAAAGAATGCACGGAATGATTCTACAGCATTTGAAGAAGCGGTGAAGGCCCTACCCATTAAGCAGCAGCAACAAGTCAAGGCGTGCTTTGCTGCGGCTAAAAGAAAATCCACGAAAGGGATGAAGTATGAAAGTGAATGGGCTCTAGAGTGCCTTATTATGTCCATGAAAAGCCCACGCCTCTATGAGCATATACGCAAAAACAACATCATGGCGTTGCCTTCTCGAACATCACTACGTCGATATCTCAAGCGTTACAGGAGTGGATTCGGCCTGAGCGAAAAAGTGTTTGCTGCTGTGGCGGAAAAAACAAAATCTATGGACTTGTTCCAGCGCCATGGTGGGCTGTTAATTGATGAGATTAAGCTATCTGAACACTTGAGCTTGGGAACCGATGGCACCATCGAAGGTTTTGTGGACCTTGGGAAGTTCACACCAGAGAGTGAGCGCTCCGTAGCATGTGACCATGGCCTTGTAGTATTGTTCGTGCCTTTTACAGGCACGTGGCACCAGATTATTGGTGTGTTCGCATCACGCAGCAATGTGAAGTCCGAGACGTTAGGCAAAATAATCCTCGAAGCAGTAGTCATGAGCGAAAACGCCGGTCTGCACGTAGACTTTATCACCACTGATGGAGCTGCGTGGAACAGAAGCATGTGGCACTCATTCGGCATACACGGCAGGAAAGAAAACACAGTATGTAGAAGGCAGCACCCTACAGACCCAGAACGTTTTCTGCACTTCATCTCGGACTTCCCACACCTTCTTAAATGTGTGAGGAACACCTTTGTTCGAACGGGCGTGAAACTGCCAGAAGGCCATGCCAGTGTTGACCCTATTGACTGTGCCCGGAAGCTTGATGAACAGCATGACACGACTCTCAAAGACATGCCTCATATTAGCAAATCGGTTGTGCATCCCAATGGCTTTGAGAAAATGAGGGTAAATTATGCAGTGCGGCTTTACAGTGATGAAGTCCTCAGAGGCCTTTTCTTGTACAATGCAACCATCGAAGAAAAGCATGGGAGCACAGCGGCGACAGTCAGCTTTGTGGAAAGAATGAGAAGGCTCATTGAGGCCATGACTTCAAGGTGCAGTTCGGGTGCACTTAAGCCTGGAGGGATGCACGAGAAGTGCATTCAAAACTTCTTGACTTACCTGGACGATTGGGAAACAGCTGCTGGCTCCGGAGGTTTCCTAAGCCGCAGTACAGCCGAGGGGCTTCGTGTTACCTTATCAAGCACGCTACACCTTCTCCGCTACCTGACGATGAAGTTGAACTTCAGCTATATGATGACATGCCGCTTGAGTCAGGACCCCCTGGAGAGGCTGTTTGGAATCGTCCGACAAATGTCTGGATGCAATGATCATCCGACTGCCTCCCAGTTCCTAATCTCAGTCAACACTTTGAGCTTCCAGAATTTGGCAAAACCACCGAAAGGAAGCAATGTGTCCTCAGGACTGCTGAGAAGTCTGCTGGGAGCTGACAACGGAAAGGACCTCACTCCTCGGAGGAAATTAGACGAGCTTCTTGACGTAGGAAACCTTGCCGAAGCACATGAAGTGCTCAATGAATACGGCCACGGCACCGAGCATGCAGACATGGTCGTGCAAAGCAGCGATGCCAGACTCATATTCTACATGGCTGGATATGTGGCAAGAAAAAGCGTTGCAAGCACCAAATGTGCAGAGTGCAGCCAGCAGCTCCTACAAGGCGAGAACGATCCATCTCCAGCTGCAGCATCCCTCACGGCTGCTGTTGACCGAGGAGGCCTGCTGTACCCATCAGTCAAGCTCAATGAAGTCGTGACCACTCTCGAGAACACTTTTACCCACTGCTTCAGTGTTACAGAAGTCAAACCTGACAGCATCATGGACTTGGTTTCCTTCTTGCAGTTAAGAAAGCTTACACTTGTTGGCTGCCCTGACCACAGTATGTCCCTCACAAACAAAATTATCAAGTTTTATGTTCTTACTAGGCTCCACTTTCATGTCAAAGCCCAGAACAGCAAACGAAACGCTAAGCAGGAAAGAATGAAATTGCTGAAGCTTAGACGCGTGCTCTGAGTTTGATATTGTAACTTTAAGCTCTATTGATTTTTTTTTGCCGAGTGGAAAGTGATTGTATGCCTCTTATTACTTAGTGCCAAGCGATGCGCTGTCTGTGTGCAATGTTTCAATGTTTTTAACTACTCCCGAGCGTATGTAAATGTGCGTATTTTTTCATTTTATTTTATTTTACCCTGTATTCCATGATGTGCAATAGATCTTCCTAATAATATGATGTGCAATAAATATTTGTTTTATTTTCCTCGCCCAGAACTTTGGTAATAATTTTTTTAAAAAAACGCCGTCGCCTTGCACTCCAAAACACTGCAGGGATATGCGAACGAAAGCTTTAATTTGCGCAGATTCAACGTCACAGAAGTCTTGCAGCGGCAGCCAATTTCTTTTAATGCTTGAAATGGCGTTCTATCAGCCATCGTCACAGTGAGTTATCTGAATCGCCAATTTATCTGAATCATGCTTCAGCAACAGCATCTTTGAAAGGTCCGCGCGCTCAAGGCGCGCGCGCGTAACTAGTATCACCATTTCGCCGACAGCGCCACCGCCGCGCTGCTCGAAACGAAGGAGCGGCTCCGAGCTCCCGTTGGCGTCACCTCCCAATTCTAGCCACCATATCTATGTCTCCGGCCGTACATGCCTTCTAAGCGTCCCAAGCATCGTCTCGCTCGTCCGGCTACCACGAAAGGGTGCGGATTCCTCAAGCTGCGGCGGAAACCGTGGCAGACAGCAGAGCGCACGGGATTTCAGCATGCGCATTTTTTTTTTTAGATGCGAAGCAGCTCTCTAACTAGCCTGTGTGCCTAGAACATACGTCCGCACCGCTCTCTTCGCGGCAGGTGTTGGAGCGGTGGCGAGTTGGTCACGCCCTCCTAGCAGTGCGCAGTGAAATTTTAGGGGCGTTACGCTTTTGACGTCTCTGCTTCACCTGCCGCGCGCTCACCGCGTGCCGGGAACCCTTCTCGAGCTTTCGAAGAGAGCGGACGTGCGTTCCTTTCTCTCGCGTCTGTGAGGGGCGTCTCTTGCAACGCTCGCACTTTCTTTCGCGTAGGCTTTTTGCCAGTGCTTTAGTGCTTCTCCCCGCGTTCCTGCCACGCCCGGTCGCCCCCGACATGGAGTACACGGTTGAAGGAACTACAATTTCGGCAGAAGAATGGTCGGATGACTCTTGGCAGCCATCGCCCGGTCTTCGCGCCCAGGAGAAGCGACGCCTCGAACTCCGCCAGGCAACGCTGCACCTGAACGGCGCCCAGCAAGCGACTCCCCCACGTAACGACCTGAAACATGGTTCACTACCTATGATGTCGCCTGACGCCATCCACACTGTGGGACGGCCAAAAACTCTCGTCGACCTTACGAAGCTGCCGCCATGGCAACCGTACGAAGCCCTGCTGAAGGCCGCGTCGTTACCGGACCAGCCACCAGCGTCCCGCGACAAAGTGCGTGTTCACCCCACAAACAACACCTTCACCCTCAGTGTGCGAGAATCCGTCCGAGCACAAGCCTACCTTCACATCACGTCACTGCAGAATGGACTCCGGACCATATAATTTCACGTTTACGCCCCACCACCCGACGATGCATTTCGTGGCATCATGTTCAACGCCTACGACAGCTTTACTGATGCAGAAATCTTGAAGGACTTGCAAGAGAGCAACCCAACTATGCCTGTCGTGGGTGGCCTTCGCATGGGACCGACCAACTATGTACTCGTCACCATGCTTGGAGATTGTTTGGCACGATGGATCTTCTATCACAGCGTCTGCATTCGCCTCTACCCTTTTTACCCAAGAGTAGAAGCGTGCATTAACTGCTGCAAGGTGGGTCATCGAACTGGCGTTTGCCCTCCTCCAAAACGCAACCGCTGTGCCCGTTGTGGCGAGGAACACCCGCTGATCCCACAGGGCACCCAACCGACATGCCGTGCCCGCTGCATCGTTTGTAAGGGCGGTCACTCAACGAACAGTTCAAACTGCGAATACTGTTTCGTTAAGAAGCCTACCCCGTCCGGCTACGCACCAGCGCAAGCACTCGACGAAGAGCCACAACCGCAGTAGCCATCAATCCTTCGCACCAATCACTCACCCTCCCAACACCAGTCATACCCACCTCTTGACCAGCGGCAGCAACAAACCGACCATTCCGGACCCCGCAACCGTGGCCGATCCCAGTCGAGGCCCCGGTCCAAGTGCAGGTCCAAATAAGTCACAGTTCAAGTCCCATTCTGCTAGCTACCTCGACTAGTCATCGTCGCCTCTCTCCCCCTCCCCTTGTTTGTCCCAGGGATTGTCACAGTCATCATCCGTGCCTGGGCCCAAGGATCCCCAGCGTCGCTCAAAGCGTCACCAACGTCATCGCAGGATCCACAGGTGAGGGAATTGGTCAGGGAGAACTCCTCACTTGAGGCACAACTTTCCTCGCAGCAGTCTCAGCTCTCTAATGTCTCAGATAGGAAACCTCACACAATATATCCAATCATTAGAAGCAAACCTAGAAAAAGCCCTTGAGCAACCAGCCGCGAACACGTCGAAACCGATGGAGGCCGCCTCTTCCCCATTTCAGCCGCGATCGCAGCTCGCGGGTAAGCGCAAAGCAAACACCTCCATTGCGTCGCTTCATGCCGAAGTTGATATCGCTACAGCGTTCTCTAAAGCAGTATCTGCGGCTCTCACGACCCTAGACGCGAAATTCAAAGTCTGTTTCAACACTCTGCAACAGGCCATTGCGGACACGAACACCTCACTGAACGCCCTGAAGAGTTATACAGAGGCCACCAATAATTCACTGAATGCTCTAAAAAATTACACGTAGTCCACCACCGCCGAAATTCATGCACGACTCGAGCGCCACGAGCATCCGCCCACGTTCGACCAACCTGCCACGCTGCAGGCGGGCCCCAAGCCTGCAATGGCTTTATCAAACTGTAAGCTGATCCGCAGGCGACGGAACCGGCCCCAGATGTTATCGCCTTGCAAGAGACGTCTACTCTTTCCACCCTCCCCGGTTACGTAGCCTACCATCAGCTTGATACGCATGCTTCCTCCTGCACATCCGCACATATATGCTCGTTCACAGCAGCCTCACAGCTGTACAGCTCGAATTGGAAGCAACGGGCATTCAACACACAATCGTAGAGATTCTACCTCGCAAATGCACAGGCAAGTCACTCTTCATCCTGAATGTGTACAGTTCACTCCGTGAGAAACCGGCAGACTTCTCTCGCCTCTTCACTGCGACGATCGCTCTTGTCGGAGACGTGCAGCTGCTCTTGCTCGGTGACTAACGCACGGCATCCCGATTGGTGCTACATGCACACAGATCCAAAGGCAGAAAGGAAATTTATGGTCGTTAGTACAAGACCTTCACCTTATCCTGCTTAACGATCCGCAGCAGCTGCCCACATGCATAGGCAACAGTGTGTGCCGTGACACATCGCCAGACCTAACACTCTGCAAGAACGTTACGCGTGCTACTTAACTGATTAGCCAAAATTTCACCAGTTGCGTGAAGAACAAGCCTCCCACACCATTACGGACATCAATGAATGGATCGCTTCCTTGCAAGAGCACGTGCAAGTCACAACCCGTGAAGTTGAGACTACCGACTTGCCCACAAGCGACTCTCACCTCCTCCACATGTGGGACGCACACGCTAGCTTCATGCGCGGGTGGCGCTGGCAGCGTCACAACAAGAAATTACGCTGCCGCATCGAAGTGCTAGTGCGTGAAATTGAGAACCACGCCTCGCCTTCTCGAGACAGCAGTGGGGTCAGCTCTGTGACAGTCTCAATGGGCAGAAGAGAATGTGGCACCTACCTACTAAGACACTTGCTCGATCCCTGTGTGTCCAATCGTCTGCGCAAAAACAGCTTCACTGGCTGCTACATATCATTACCCTGGCACGGACGCCAAGCTGCTTGAAGAGTTGACTTGTCGTTACGTGAACCTCGCCCAGCCGAACGCCCCGCCGGAGTGCTTTCCCCCATACAGCAGCAAACCAAACCCCCGACTGGACGAAGATATTACGGAGGCGGAAATCTACGCCGCAATGCTCAAACTTCACACTACGTTGGCGCCTGGTCCTGATGGCGCAAGCAACAAGTCCCTCCGAAATCTCGACGTGAAATCGGTGGCTGTGCTCGCGCGGTACCCTAACGAGTGCTGGCGCTCGGGCCACATTCCACAGGAGTGGAGACGCGCAAGGCTCGTATTTATCCCCTAACCAGGCAAGAATTAAGATGCACATCGCCAACCTACGCTTCATATCGCTCACATCTTGCATTTGCAAGTTAATAGAATATATTGTCCTTGCCAGATTACAGACCTACGCTGAAGAAAACGACCTTCTCCCTCCCACGATGCTCGGCTTTCGCGCCCACCAATCCAAGCCACACGCACTAGTGCAAATACACCATGACCTCCTTCGTAGCCCACCGAAGGCCGGCACTCGAGCCGTGCTTGGTTTAGATCTTCACAAGGCATTCGACTCGGTGCGACACGAAGCCATCGCCCCAAACCTTGCCGCCATTGACCCGAGTGAACGTACTTATAATTATGTATGCGACATCCTTTCGAACCGTACCGTTTAAGCATCGTTAGCCGGTGGCTCTGCCTCTAAAACCTCACACTAGGAGACAGAGGCACCCCTCAAGGAGCGGTTTTGTCTCCATTTTTATTTAACCTTGCCATGCGCACGCTGCCTTCTCCACGTGATGGCATCCCGGGCCTTCGACATACCATCTATGACGGCGTCACGCTGTGGACGACAACAGGTTCAGACAGCGAGATAGAGGAGATCCTCCAAGGTGCGGCCGTCGTTAGCCACACGACGCAGGCAGGCCTCACGTGCTTGGACAGCAAGTCGGAGCTCTTACTGCTTCATCCTCCCGACCGCCGTCGGAACAAGTTACCTCCCCAACCAGCCATCCAAATCTATGTCAATGGTGTAGCCGTGCCACAAGTTGACCACATGTGCATTTTAGGCCCTTTCATTAAATCAAATCAAGCACTCTCAAATTATGACAGGTAGATTGCCACTATCCCTCAAGAGGAAGGTATATAACAGCGGTATCTTGCCGGTACATAGCTACGGAGCAGAAACCTGGAGACTTACAAAGAGGGTTCAGCTTAAATTGAGGACGACGCAGCGAGCAATAGAAAGAAAAATGGGAGGTGTAACCTTAAGAGACAAGAAGAGGGCAGAGTGGATTAGGGGACAAACAGGGGTTAAGGATATCATAGTTGAAATAAAGAAGAGGAAATAGACATGGGCCGGGCATGTAGCACGTAGACAGGACAACCGCTAGTCATTAAGGGTAACAAACTGATTCCCAGAGAAGGCAAGCGGGTTAGGGGGAGACAGAAGGTTAGGTGGGCAGATAATATTAAGAAGTTTGCGGGTATAAATTGGCAACAGCAAGCACAGGACCAGGTTAACTGGCGGAACATGGGAGAGGCCTTTGTCCTGCAGTGGACGTAGTCAGGCTGATGATGATTATGATTCAATCAAATCAACGGAACACCATCGCACTGGAACGCCTCATCATTGCCGTCACTCAAACAACCCGCCTCGTTGCTCATGTGTCCGCTCGAAAGCAAGGCATAAAAGAAAAAGAGCTACTCCAGCTTATCCACGCCTTTGTCATATCTCGTCTCACGTACGCGCTACCATACCTGCACCTACTGGTATGCGAGAGGGACAAACTGGACCAACTTATTCGCAAAGTGTACAAGGCGGCTCTTGGACTCGTTCGCACGACCTCTACGTCGCATCTCCTCAGCCTCGGCATCCACAACACTGTCGATGAACTCGTCAAAGCGCATCGCAAACACAGATTCAGAGACTTCGCGTTAGCAAAAAGATTGGCCGCTGGGTACTTGCTCGCCTAGAACTCACCGCCTCACCGTGGAAAAACATGCTTGCAGGACACCACGACAACAGACGGCGAGCACGAGCCCAAGCCTTACATGACTACTACGCCTTGCGGCCCGATGTGGCCTACGTGGACGCGGCCCGCTACCCCTCTCAACCAAGCACGTACGCACTTAACGTAATAACTACTCGCACCCTCCCTCAACACCGACACAATCTTGAGAGTAGCCGGCTCTGTCCCCACCTTCCACCCCGCCGAAGCGGAGGAAGTGGCCATAGCTTTCACGGTGTCCTCCGGGTTCACTACAATCCTCAGCGACTCGAAAACTGCTGTCTCCGATCTCGCTCGCGGTACCGTTGCTCCCGGTACCTTACGGCTCCTCGAGTCCCTCGCCTACCTCGAAGACGAGGATCAGCCTGCCATATCTCTTATCTGGGTCCCGGCGCACACAGGAAACCCGAGAACGAGGCCGCCCACCGACAGGCTAACATAGGATTCCAATTGCACTGGCTACAATGTCATACAACGTCATCCTCTATGGCCTTCTCTATACGTGACGTCATCGTAGATCAAGTGCATGCAGGAAAGTTGTTTCCTTCCGTGATCAAGTGTTACATTGTAGAACATTGGTGTTGACGCCGAAAACCACACAACTATGGCTTTCACCATCAAAGTGAATAACTATAGGCTGCTACAAACATTGAGGCGGGAGGTAAAAGAAACTAGGTGACTAAAAGAGTAAGGTCTATGTACAAAAAACATTCACAGATCTGTCAAAGCTCACAGGACAACATTAACACACCTGCTGCAAAGGACTAATATGGTCCCCGTCACACAGGCACCTTAACCTTAAAGGGGCCTGTGTGAAGGGTGTGTAAAAACTTCGTGCATACTGCTCTACTACTTCATGAGAAAGTTTTTTAGACGAAGGACAAAAAGCAAGGACAGGCACAACTTTCAACTGAATTTACTATCAGAACTAGTGAATTAGTACCAGAGGTGGAGGAGAGGATGGTGGTGGTGGTAGCAGTATTATTAGTAGTTGTAGTAGTAGAATATATAAATGTCATATAGGGAAGATATGTTGTCGGCCAATGCATAGTACAAAGATTTTATTGCATCGAGAATTTCGTATTGTGACTGGCCTGCAATAAAAGATGGCAGTTTCCCCATAGGTGCCATATACGGTTCCATTTAAGGAATAAATTATCAGTCGGTCTGTAATACAACAATTTCAATGTACCAAGAATTTCGTATTACGACTGCAGCTCATTCACAGATGCAAAAATAGAAGGCGGTAGGTATGCTTGCCACTGACAATTTCTTTTTCATTTATGTTGCAATCACCAGTGTACAGTCAAAAACCATAATGATGTCCTATATGCTTCATTAAATAGTGCCTAAGAAAGTAATAAACCTCCGATCCATTTATTTTATTTTGTAGCTGGCCCATTAGTACTTGTGCATAACTGTATTTCGTGCCCACCAAGATTCTATCTACCTCCACAATATGTTCTCCTCAATCTCTAAATTCTTTAGCATTAATTCTAGCAATATGGTTAGTGTAGTTCTGTGTGCACTGTGTGTTTTGCGAGAAACTGTGTTGCCATAAGCCTGTAGTACTGCTTCAAGGCTACCAGAGCATGGAATGAAATTATAAGTGGAGGTCATGTCAAATGTTACAAGCTATGAACCAAGTGGCACATCTAGATCGATGATACAAGCTGCTTTGTATCATCAAGATAAAGTTTTCTATGCATCTGTACTGAACTAAAAATGTGTTGCTGGCTTGAGCAAGCTCGAAATAAAGCAAATGTCGTCTTTGTTAGGTCTTTGAGTCCACTGTGTCATCATGGCTTGCATTTCACTATGCAAAGTACACAGTCATCACCTGGACGATATTAGCAGATAAGCAAAAATATCATCGCACTTTCTGGTTATTATTTCTCAAGATGGTCCTCTGCATGTAGTACTTTCTAGCAACAAAGTTGTAGGTGCACCAGAGAAGGGCAATACAAATCGTCTCATATCAATGTGTTCGTGTTCCTAAATTCTCGTATGCATTCCTAAAAGATTAACAAACTCCTACTAAATACTACCTGCATGACTGTCGCAACACATTTTTTGGTGTCACCAATTTATATATCCAGTACCAATGTTTGCAACTGTGCAAATGTTGACAACTTGGGGCAAGCTGATGCTGGTATGTGGGGTTTAACGTCCCAAAACCACTATATGATTATGAGAGACGCCGTAGTGGAAGGCTCCGGAAATTTAGACCACCTGGGGTTCTTTAACGTGCACCCAAATCTGAGCACACGGGCCTACAACATTTCCGCCTTCATGGGGCAAGCTGATGCAATTTTCTCCAACTTTAGGAAAGCGTTTGACGTTGTTTCATGCTGTCATCTTATCAAATAAATGCATATGGGGCATTCATTCTGCTACTCTGTAATAGTAGCTCCAAATAAGATGCAAATTTTGATATGTGCGAGTGATGGGACATATGGATAACAGTGCTGAAGTCATGGTCTACTAGGTCACTATTCGACAGGGTATGTACAGCCTGCTTCTAACATCTATCTCCTCCAGTCCCATGGAGTGGCCTAGATTGTTGCTATTGTGGATAAGATGTTGCTCTGCACCATAGTCCTTAAAAAATAACAGTTTCAAAACGCTTTCAAAATCCAAGCATGCCCATGAACAAATTTGTGAAGGACAGTAAAACCCCTGAAACTTCATGCTAGCACGACACTTTCAAGAAGGTTTACTCGACGAAGACTCCTCTATCTTCTTAAGGACTGTGGCAATACTGGCGTTTTCGGAACAACAGCATACTGATGACATTGGAAGTTCCATGGTTCACTTTAATGTCCAGGTAGGCACTGCTAAAAGAGCCAAGATGTCAAGACTGTGCGACGCGGAAATCGAGAGATGTCTGGTCATGTATGGCAAGAACCTTTTCTGCAATGATCTGGTGACTGACCAGACTATCAAATAAATCGCAGTGCTTCACCTTACGGATATCCCTGCTTGCGATTTCTTCCTTGTCGGTCCGTAACCATGCCACTCAAATGCCACTAAGAGCCATTAAGGTAAAAAATAAAACTGGAAATGGGTGATGCATGTAGGGAAGGGTGCTTCAGCTTCACCAATGCGAAACATGGGGAGAAGCAAAGCATCCAGTGCTTTGAGAGAGATTGCTTTGATGAGGAAGCAGTGATGCCAAGCGTGAAACCGGGCATGTCTGCTACACGAATCTTGCCGAAATGGTGTTCCGTCTTCTTTCCTAAATGCTACCTGGTTTCAGTTCCCTACAGCATCAGGGGTGCTCCACTAATCTCGTTCACTATTTATTGGGCTAACAGTTGCCAGTTTTTATTGGGCTGATAGCGACTAGTGGAATTTACCTCATTTTTGTGGCACAACCCAGTTTATGATAGACTGTGACAACATGACATACCGTGATGACATTAGAGAGATGGCATAAATCCTCAGGTACCTCGCAACCAAGAAGATTGTTTGTGAGAATAAAGATTGGATCCCACCAGTTACTGGAGCCAGAAAATCTATAAACTCGGCACGTTGTCAGCATCAAAACTGCCAACACCAGAGAACACGCGAGATTCCGATAGTAGAAAGTGGTCACAAATGTAATGAATTGAAAGTGTATAGGCTTGTGTCGATAAGGTACCGCTACCAAGGTGGGATTGATGATATTGCGACCACTGTGAAGCTTTATGGTCGGCAGGGGAAGCTTTCACCATTTTTCGGACAACACGTTTTTTATAAAAATTCTATGACAGTCAGGCTCCAGTCCCACACATACTGTCAAGGTAAAAATACCTTGCCCTGGCTGAAATTACATTGGCAATTGACAATCCATAATTGTTTTAATGAAGGGAATGAGAATAAAAGGGACTATCCGCTTGACTACGTTCTCACCCCCTTATGGCAGTGACTTCGGTGGCAACAAAACGCACAACAGCTCACAAAAATACATGTTAACAAAATTAGAAATTATACAGTTTTCAAACACACTGCAGGTGGTGGTAAAAAAAAATGCACAGCAATAAACACATATATAAGCATAAATCAGAAGTCTCAATATATAAACCACAAGTACACTAAACACAAGATTAACACACAGCGGTGGTTGCATTTTCATCCTTTTGTTTTTGTTTATTCTTTTTTCCTTCATTTTAGCCACCAGGTCTGAAGAAAAGGTTTTAAATGCCAGGAGTGTTAATAAGATATTGCCAAAACTGAGAAAGGGTGATATCTGCTATGTTACCTGAGGAATTTACCTTGTCTAGTTGTAACAGTAGCTGATAAGTAATTTTTGTTGTCCATAGCTAGTTCTTGTACGAGGAAGCATCCAGGATGGTTGATGATGGTGCAGGTATTTTGGTTGACAATGTTTCATGGAAGCTGTGATAGTGGATAAACATTTCTTTCGATCAATCCTAAAGCCATGTAAAAGCCTGTAAATGTATAAATTAAAAAAAACATTGATAATTTTGTGTTCGTTAAACAAGTGATTCGTATCTATGAGGAAGGTTGTAAATTACATGGAGGATTTTATTATGGAAAAATCATATTTTTCTTAAATTAGGTTTAGTCATCATAGTTCAAATTTTCGGTATATTTCAAATGTGAAAAAAATTAAGCGTGGTATATAGCAAGTTTTAACTAAAACAAGTTTATGTCGCCAAAGTATACAAGCCTTTCCCTATGCATTCAATAAATTATCATTAACATGGTCATGCTATTTCACATGCAGAGTGAAATAAACTCCTAGCGATTTTATTGGCCCGACGATTTCAACTGGTTGGGATTAATATTGCAAATGTACTATAGTATCAGATTTTTTTATTTCTAGAATTAAGAATTACAGCTGTAGATTTATTTTTTACATTGACAATCCATTTAATTTTGTCCACAGTTATAGCTTACCTAATTAATTACAACCACAGGAAGATAGCTCATCATGTGTATAATCTGACAAAAGTACTGCAGCATTATCTGCATAACTAATGAATCTGGACTGATTGTCAATGCTTGCAATGTCATTAGTGTAAATATTGAACAGGCCCAAGTATACTGCCTTGATGTGCACTGGCTGTAATATCACCTGTTTTTTACTGCACATTGCCAATTTGAACGTACTGCTTTCGTTGAAAAAAATAGGACTTCATTAAGTAGGACATGACTAATTAGCAAAAATTCATTGACTCTTTAATGCAAGAGCAGCTGTTTATTTTAGAAACTTGTATGTACCTATTTGTGGCATGCTCATTTCTTATAAATCCGAAAGTTGCACATAATTAGAGATATTCATCATCAGACTTTAAGGGTGAGATCTAAACTGACCGTGCCCAGCGTACAGAAATATGGCCTCTCTCTCTGTTGCACAAGGCCAGTACTAAAGGCGACAAGGGATGAAGAAATTCATTGCCGCATTCTGCAAGGCTTCGTGGTCATGATGGACTTGTAAGCAGTTTGTTTTGAAGCCTTGTACAATCCAACACAGCTGTGTATCAAAACGGAGAGGCGAGTGAGTTGGTACAGATCCATCAAGCGTAAATGTAGCGCAAAGCGCATAACTTTCTCATCTTTTTTTTTTTTTGCGCAACATTTACGCTGTAATGAAACAGCTGTGGATCAAAAAGAAACACTAGGAGGCGCTTGAGCAGCGGTGAATGAAGGTGCATCTATTTCACATCTGGCACGTTTCATGTTCTTTCTTCATCCTCAAAAAAAAAAAAAAAAAACAAGCAGGAGATTTCACCAAAAATGAATGCTTGATTACGGGTATCTTTCAGGTGGCATAAAATAAAGGTAATATTTTACTGATACTAACTATCAAAAATAAAAAAGGGGGCTAATTAAACTTAATTCATGAATCTATTTAGTGATGAAAAAATACATGTATGCATGCACAAATACCATTATTAGAACCAGAGTCCTTCAGCCTTAAGGCTACGGGGAGAGCTTGCTATCTAGCCGCAACGGTCGCATGGTGGTGCTAGGAGTGCGCAGGAGGTAAGGTCCCTAGTTAAAACAAGTTTTATCTAGGGACCTTAGAGCAGGAGGCACAGAGGAGAGCTTAACTGCATAGGGGGAGCAGGGGCACAAGAAATCCAGCAGCATGGGTGTACAGCTTCTCTCGTTTTTCTGACGGCTATAAGAATTGTATGCAAAGACATGGCTGGTGTAGGTGAATGACGACGCCCAAGACATTCTGGGTTGTGGCTTCGAGCACAGATGTATGAGCCACAAGGTGCTGTTTATTTTGCCTAGAGATGGCAATGAATCGGAACATGCGATACTGTGACAGAAAGCTGTTCGATTTACCTTGTTTTGAACGCATCAGAGTGTGCAAGAAGGGCCGACTCCACAGACATTATTTGGACTGACGACTTCATGGTGAATGGAAAGAAATGTATCTTTGCCATTTCATTCACAGATTACTAATTTTTTTAGGTCCTTGCTAGTTTATTTAGGTGCTTTGAATTCTTTTCTTGTTTGCAATTGTTAAAAAAAGTGTTTAAAGTGCTTTTCTTGTTTCTATTTACTTCATGCCAACCAAAAAGCCAATGTCTTCTTTTATTACATCCCTTTGCTCTGTTCATTACAATAGCTTGCTGCCTTCATTTACTGGCATTGCACAGAGTTTTCGACGTGAGAAATAGTGTCATTCATAGCTTTCCGTTTTCCGAAGCAGTTTCTCAGTACTTCTTTTACTTTCAGTGCCAGCATTCTTGCTTCATTTACTGTGATTTCGTGCCTCAACAGTGTGATGTTCTTAAACATATGAATTGAAATAAGCAATTATAAAAAGTATAGACTGTGGTCCTCAGCACTTCCTCAGCATGCCACTTTTTTTAGTCCTTTGCCAATGTTGCATTTTTTACATTCTGAATAAATTGAAAGCGAAACTGAGCTCTGCTGCTTCAAATAAAATCTGCCCTGTGAGCAGTCTTTATCAAGAAATTCGTTCCATAACACGGTGCAAACGTAGTCCTTCTAGGCAGTCAAAGCAACGCACATTGCGATTTGTGAAGATGCCACCGTACTCGAGTGGTTTTTCTATACTGCACAATGAGCACAACACAACCCTGCACAATGCACAGCTCGTGTCCACATAACATGTAGTTGTCCATGTTGCACCTCAGAAATAAACAGAATGAGATTACAAGCTCGGACTTAGGGCTATACTATAAACCCTAGAGATCAGTGTGTATTGACACTGCACATGGACGTTACCTTGGAAAGGCTTTGTCAATCCAGATTTTAAGTGTTGCCAAATCTATGTGCGTCAGGCAATAGCGGAGTGAAGTTAGCTTTTATGAACTGTAAACACAGGGATATAGAGCCTTTCTTTGTTTTTTGCAATGCGGCCACATACCCCGGCGTAGGTGGTATATTTGTAAATAGTGCGATTGGCACTTGTCTAGTGTCGGAAATGAAACTACGGGCAGAAACTTTCCCCAAAGCTTTTTCAAAATTTGGGCACGTGCCCACACAGAGCACTCGAAAGCTACACCAGCTGGCCTTACTTGCACCCGCAAAATGTGCTGCTCGAGGTCCTTCCCGTTGCTCATGCATTACAGTCTCTCTTCTGTCCCCAAGTACATAATTTACTCAACAATCAGCTCATAGGGCTGATTGTTGAACATGGTAGGGATCACTGCACCGCAATAGAAGACAATATAATGATATGTGAGGTTTCACATCCCATAACCACTATGTGATTATGAGAGACGCGGTAGCAAAGGCTCCGCAAATTTTGGCCATCTGGTGTTCTTTTAACAAGCACTGATGCTTCACCGTACACAAGCCCTCACCATTTCACCTCCACTGAAATGCAATAGTCCTGACCTTGATCAAACTCTCGACCTTTGTGTCAGCACAAACAGGATGAAAGACAGGATGAAATTGTAGGTAAAACACTTCATATTTTGACACAAGGCACATCTACTATTTATCCTTCTGTAAGACAGCAGGTGAAGTGGCCTCCATTGCCTAGAAGGTTTCTTCATAGATGGCTGCAACAAACGAACAGTGAATTCGAGAACATTGTAACATGGCGACCATATGCACAATGTGTACACTCAAGCAACGAGAGCTGTGAAATGAACACTCAAAAGCTCACTCACCGTAACGTAATTAGCATATTTACTTGAATGTAATATCGGTTCTTTTTCCCAGATTTTGCCACCTGAAGTGGACACTTACGTTACAATTTAACACCTAAATTCAAGTTGTGTAAAAATTACAATGATGCACACAATTCTTTCATTTTATAGCAAAAGCTATTACGAGATCAAAACTTGGGTCACGCGCAGCGCTGTATTTGTCCGCCTCCAGTGTCCGTAACCATATGGCACAAAATTAGAAAAAAAACCTAGTACCAATGACACAGTGGGGCTCGAACCCTGGACCGCTAGCTGCCGACCCAGTATTCTACCACTCAGCCATGCTGGTGCTTGGCACTTGTTGGCAAACTTGCTTTAGGTAGGCTTGATGTCGGGAAAAGAATCACGTTAATATGAGTCGTAAAGCGTTTTACAACAGCAAAAGAGCAACAAGGCGTCACACAATGCGAGTATCATAACGAGTGGGCCATCCAATGCTCCAACCCATTACAAAAGGTTGTTCTTGATCACCAATTAACTGAGGCGCATACCCAGTTCAGGCATAAATCCTCATTGTCGTGAGCATGAACAATGGCACAAAATTCCTTGAAAGTGTTTAGCAGATACCACGCTTCTCAGAAGAATGACGATAAATAGCATAGCGAATGTCAGCCTACTACCCACAAATTTTTAACATTAATGCTGTAGTGAGTATCAAGCAAGTTTGCTTGCAGCAGTCAGCCAATGAGTGTTAAGAAAAGGCTCTGGAAGGCCACTCTTCTAGCTTTCGCTGTGATTGTGCTGCGCCTTTTGCGCAGGCCTGGTATTTTTTTATTTTAGTTTTTTTTTCTTTGAAGTGACCCAACGCGTTACAATTGAGTACACATGGTAACTCGACAAAAAATAAAGTCACCACAAACGTCCTGTCATGAGAACTCCCAGACATGCCTTGTGCTGTGTATACATCTATTACTTTGCCTGGAGTTCAGATGATTGATTTGTTCATCCATTCAAGTACCCTAAGGACCCATTAGGGTTATTATGAAAGGGATTAAAGCAAGCAGAAAAAAACATTTTCCCAAACAAAACTTTATTTCGGGTGGTTAATACAGGACTACCGTAAAGAAAGTCCTGAAATGTAGTAACATAGTATAATTTTACTACCAGAGTGTGCAATCAACAAAGCAATTGAACCAAAGACTGTCAAAGTGGCAATTTCGAAACGCAAGTTATTCTTTTTTTTATTATTGATAAAGTTAAGAATGTCAGCGACAACCGCCTGCTCACACAGGCTACCGATGCTCCGAGCTGCAGAGTTGACATCAAGATTGTTGGGGAACTGGAATCCACGACTGATGGCTTAACAGGAACAACGTCAAGTTGGACTTGGGCAATGAAGCAAGTTGGTCGACCCGAAGCAGCACTTGAACTAAGGCAAGGGTTTGCAGACTTTATTGAGGCCATGAAGTGACCAATTCAGTTTGTGTCAAGGTTCACTTTGTTTGCTGTTATTGTTTTTGTGTATTCGTATATATATTTGGGTGCTGTGTGATTTTTTTATAAATGTGCTATCCTCACAATTGACTCGGTTCATTGTGCGGCACCCCTCATCTCAGTAAATCTACACTAAATCAGATAAGAACAGTTCCACCCTGTGCCCTTATATTATTACAAGACTGCACTACACTTACTTTTATTCTCAGATAGGCCTTTGCAGAATGATTTGAACACATGAGTAGTCGTCTTACACCTGCCTGACTGCAAAGGTGACTATAGTCGTGCATCCAATACCAGCAGAATTTGTCATGGTGATGCAGTAAAGAGAATAGTCATCTCCAATTGAGAAAACATTGCTTAGATTTCGTTGTTGAACTACAGGGGCATTGGACTGACCATTTGTGCCTCTTATTCACAAGGTAAGCTATATAAAAATTTGCTAATGCCAAAAACATAAAACCCTAACAAAAGCCAAAACAACCTATTATAGCATGAATTGCTATCGTACAATGGTGACAGTGGATATTAACCACAACCTCCTATACACAATTAGGTGTGGCGCAGAGCAAGAGTTTGCATAGGGGGTACGAGAACAACCTTCACCATGTGCTAAGTGGTCACGCAGCAGAGTTGTCTCAGCAGGAGACAATAAAGGTAGCCTGCACAAAAACTTTGAATGATTTGCCATGGCTAGGAGTTTTCTTAAAGAAATCTTCAATTAGAAATGTCACCACGAATGCCTCAAACAACAAACATGGTTGGCAGATATGTCATAGCATGACGAAATGCCTGTCTATCAAAGTTGCTTATTTCTGGACAGAAAACACAGGCACTTAGTCAGTGCCCTGTCTTGTGTGTTCTTTGACTGTCCTGTGGTTCATGCTGTAATGTGAGAGTACTTTCAGTGCAGGTTAAAAAAAGAGAGAGAACAGCTGTTCCATGGGATTTTCTGTTACACTGAGGGAGAAGAGAAAGCACACTGTAAAATCAGATTCTCGGTTCATATGTGAACATACCTTCTTCATCTTCAGACTCCATAGCACTTGTTTGCTGCTTCCTAGAAAGAAAAAAATAAGAACGATATTACTGAGCAGGGGTCCAGACTGGCTTGAATAACAGAAGACACAGCTGCTTGTAGTGCGACACAGGTGAAGACAGCTGACACTGAACGATGCATTGCAATTACCCACTAGTGATGCAATACAATGCACAATAAAAACATATGGCAGCTACACAACTGCGAAACTTTAGGACGAGCCCAGTAGAGGCTCAGCACTGCTCTGTTTACCAAATGTTTGAGGTACACCGGCACGATTAGAACCTTGTTAGGAAGATTTGCAAGCTTGGTGTGCAACACCTGCGCTACTTTCTTCTATGCTTTAGCGACTTTCCGCCTGTTATGGCAGTTGAGATATGCATCATCTGCAGTGGGTTTCGTCTTCTTGTTTCTCCTATCAGAGGTAGCCATGCAGTGCTGGCAAAGCGTAGAGAGGGGCATTTGCTTGCTGGGCAAGGTGGTGGCACCCTCTTCTGCACAGCCCCAGGGTTTTAGCAATTTTTAATCAACTAGTATTGAGACTATTTTTTGGTTAGTTCTGTTAATTATACTATTTTATACCTTGTTCACATATCAATCAATCAACTGGGTCAAAATGAATGAAGTTTAACATCCCAAAACCACCATATGATTATGAGACACGTCGTAGTGAAGAGCTCCGAAAATTTGGACCACCCGGGGTTCTTTAACGTGCACCCGAATAAGCACACAGAACTAAAGCATTTTTGCCTTCATAAAAAATGCAGCCACCCAGCCGAGATTCGATCCCGCGACTTGCGGGTCAATTTGAACCAGTTCCGAGCATTTCTAGCTTAGTTAGAAGAGGGGGCATGAAAACACGGCTGCAAGAAATAAGTCTGTGGTGTCTTAATTTTTCTCTTGCATCCGTGTTTGCGTGCTCTGTCTTTTAAAATAACACTTAACAGTTAGCTCAGCTCTGTTATTCTTGCTATACTTGATGACAACTTGTACACACAACCCTCAATATAACAAACCCAAATCTAACAAAACATCGGTTATAAAAAAAGTAAATTGAAAAATAGTTTTGCAATAGACAGCGTTACGAATATATCTTTATAATGAATATTTAGATATAACAAAATTGTTGCATGCAAGATGGGACCCTGTTATAGTGCAGTTTGAGTGTATTGACAGTTAGGCGAAACTATAGAGGCACACTGGTTTTGCTCTGCAAGTACAGCAGCTTTCGGATTATTTTGGTTTTGCTTGCTTGTATTACGAAATTATATAAGCAGAAAATGTGAATAGGAGAAACATTTCAATGGTTTAGGGTACATTTTAGTGCAGTATTACAACATATTATTCTTCATGATGAGATTCACAATTATTCTTGGAGAATTAAACAGTGAGCTTGCGGCCGCGCACAGAACCACTACATCATTGACATCATGATTACTTTGGAGAATAGGCATGCTGAAAAGGTGATGTTGTCAAAGAAATTAAAAAAAAAAGAGAAGGGAAAGTATTCTTGCAAAGCGAACAGTATCTATTTTACCTACGGCTTCCAGCAACCTTTTGAGTAAGAAAGCAAAGGAACAGCTAGTACAATTATCAAATTCTCATTATGCTGCAAAAACAGTTGCCGAACTGAATGTTATAACCATAGTTTTCTACAATATTTACTAGAGAGAACTCTGGTGCTGCAATCACTCAGCCACCACAGGAATGATGGGTTAGTACACAGATTTGCTTTATGTTTATGTTTGTAGATTCCAGTCAATTTGTGATGTTTATTGCTGCGTTTTTTTGTTTTGTTTCGAATAAAAGAACGGACCGCTGTGACCTTCATAACCCGATTAGCATCAGTGAGGCCAAGAGGTTAAGATGGTGAAGAGCAATTGCTGAACATTTGCTGACTGTCTGTTCGTGACAAAGCAGCTACAAGCCAAGCGAAGCCCAACGGAGCCGAAAGTACGAAGATTAGACAAATTTATTTGTGTACTACCCACCATTCCCCTGTGGTCTGAAGTGCCATGCACTGCAGTTCCCATAGGCACTAGTGCCAGAGTTCCCTCTAGAGAGAGAGAGAGAGATAAAGATGCAAGGAAAGGCAGGGAGGTTAACCAGACGCACATCCGGTTTGCTACCCTGCACTGGGGAAGGGATAAAGGGGAGAAAAGAGGTTGCAGAGAGATGAGAAGGTACACACAATCACGAGCACACTCGGGGAGCACACACAGTCTACAGGCGGTCGCTCAGGTTTGTTGACTTTAGGTAAATTAGCAGTGCTTTAGTTGCTTTCTGCGCAACTGAGGCAGATGCCCAAGGTCCTAGTATCTTCTGCACACAAAATGGTCCGGGGTCAAGTTGATTCAAAACCATCCGGAGCTGGCATCGCTGTGTGTCGTAGCAAGCGCAGCTGCACAGGACGTGTTCGATGGTCTCTTCTACATGAGACTACTGCGGAGCTGGAGTGTTTGCCATACCAATGCGAAAGGAGTACACCTTTGTAAATGCAACACCCAACCAAAGGCGGCATAACAGTGTCGCTACGGAGCGGGAAAGTTGTGATGGTAGCTTTAGCTTGAGCGAAGGATCCAGTTCATAAAATTGACACCTTTGGAAGCTGGTAGACGACCAGAACGTGCGTGTGAGATCTCGAGCCAGCAGGTAAAGTTGTCTTGCTGCATCATTCCTTGATAGAGGAATCGGGACTACACGGGTTCCTTCATGGGCTGAGCGGGCTGCATCATCGGCTAATTGATTTCCGGTAATACCGATATGTCCAGGCAGCCATTGATATATAATATCATGCCCTCGTGCTAGAGCTTCATGATGGCAATGTCTTATTTCTTGTGCCAATTGGTCATGACTCCTCCTACGCATGGCAGACTGCAAACTCTGAAGCGCTGCCTTCGAATCACAGAATATGACCCATTTTCCTGGGCGTTCTTGAACGAGATATTGTAAAGCAGCCCTTATAGCAGCAAGCTCTGATGCCGTTGATGTAGTCATATGCGACAACTTAAACTTGATTGTCATTTCTGCAGCCGGAATTACAGCGGCACCTGATGAGCTGCTCGACGAGACGGACCCATCAGTGTATATCTGCGTTCGGTCTAAGTACAATTGATGTAATAATAGCAGTGTTGCTTGCTTCAATGCTACTCTGGAGTGATTGCTTTCTTTTGATTCCCCGAATTTCTAGACGTACTTGCGGCTGGTCGAGGCACCACAAAGGACATGCCATTCTCGCAGCTGGCGTATATCCTGACGGAATGCTGTTTAGGTGCTTCGCTATGACGTCTGAAAACGTAGCACATGGTCTTCTGGAGGGTAGAAGGGCCAAGTGGTGGTCGGGAACACCGCTAGCATGTCGAATGTGCGCTCTGAGGCAATCCACAACTCTATATGTCCCGACCGAATGGTCTTTGGCAAGCATGATTGTGGCATAAGTAGAAGCGCATCGGGGCAGTCCTAGGCAGATACGCAGTGTCTGACCCTGCAAACTCTCCAATGAACGAGTATTGGATTTGCAAGTGTTAGTCAGTACCGGCAAGCTGTAGCACAATAGACCCAGAAATAGGGCCCTGTACAGCTGTAGCATGGAGGCCACAGAAGTTCCCCATGCTTTCCCGCACATGAATTTCATTATATGCACAGTAGATAGCAGTCTCTTCTTCAAGTACACACAATGTGGGCTCCACGAAAGACTTCTGTCGATTATTATGCCCAGGAAACGATGCGTCCGTGCATATTTGACACTCTGTCCATTGATGTAAACAGGGTATGGCGTCATTGGTTTGCGTGTAAACGCCATCAACGCGCACTTCACAGTTGATATAGAGAATTTATGTGAAACTATGGTTATAACCAGCAAAATATTAAATATTAAAAATATTAAAAAAAAAGCATGTTGCTGGAATGGGAGAAGTCTGGAATTTCGTTACAGATTTCAAAGACAGGATGATATACTCACTTCATACTTGTACATGGGCTCCTGTGCATTGTCATAATCTGCAAAAAAACAAAACTAACTATGAGAGTACTCTCCTGGTTGAGAGGCCTCCCTTTGCCATGCGAGAAGGTTTTCTGGCAGAGCGTGCGGAACTCCTGGCCACCATTCAGACTTTGTGAAAAGGCTGGTGCACAGACAAGCAAGCACAGCACTGCCGCCAAATGAATGGGAAGTAGCAGATAGAGGTCGGAATAGAAACTAGCTACAGAGTTTGCACTTCCACTTAATCTGAATTTTTTCTTTTTTTCCCCGAGTCACTTGTAGAATTTTCCAGTTGCTTGCCGCCCTTTTTGTGGTTCATTTGCCAGCAAAAAGTGACTATCAACAATCGCACAGATCACATTAACCAAATAGAGACTACTCTGGTGTCAAAAGTAAATGTGTTCACTGTGGCACATACGCTTGCTGCACAAGATACAGCAAGTTTTTATACTCTTGTTCAACTTGAGTGACATTTTTTGTGGTAATTAAAATATTTTCAAAAATAAAGGAACAACTAAATTTCAGATTTTTATAGCCCTCTTTGCGGAAGTTGCCAACCCTGTTCTGGGTCTTCTTGTGTGGCAATTATTTGCTTGTTAGCTGGGTAGCACCTGGAAACTCCAACTATCTGTGAAAGTTCGAGATGCGTTAAAGCACAAATTAAAACTTCTGAGTTGACCCTTTCTGATGAGTGATTGCAGCAACCCTAAAAGCTCTGCACACTCATGGGGCATGCCAGTGCACATGCATAGCAGCATGCACATTCCTTGCCGACTTCCAGCCTCCAAAGTTATGTAGGTCTGCACCAGTCATACTGCAAAGCACAATTAACATTTATGCCTCATGCTTTGCAGTTCTTGTGAGAATACTACTAAATCACAAAGCTGCCCAGTCTTACAATCCTAATTAAGATAATGTCCGAGCTCTACAGGGCCACTGCTATGCAAAAAAAAAAAAAAAAACTGGAGAGCGTTAATTGTACGCCTAGGGTGGCTGCAAGTACAACTTTATGAAGGCATTTGGAAGCTCAAAACGCACAAAATACACACAAAATACACAAGAACTAGAAAGGATGAATGTTCTATTTAAACTAAGGTCTTCCTTTGTATTTTGTGACCTTTAAAGTACAGTCAACTCCCGGTAATTCGAAGTCGCTTAATTGGAAGTTTCGGTTAATTAGAAATGAGCAAGTGGTCCTATCAGTTTTGCATGCAATCGTATAGAAAAAAATGCTCAATAATTCGAAATTAAAAACCCATAATATTGGTTAATTAGAAGTTTTTTCAATCGACAGTCTCGTCGCGACCGTAATTCATATGCCGAAATATCTGCCGGACCGCGCTGGTGTCTTCGCCATCACTACTGTCCGCAGCGCCACAGATCTTGAAGCGGCAATATTTTTAACGCTGGCGAATCGCATCGGCGGCATCGACTGACTCTTTAGTTGACTTTTGTCGAGACTCGAGTGTGTCACCGCGTCACCCGCGCGCTGGGTTGATTCCACACGTGTTTCCGCGCTTCTGATTTTGAGTGTTGTGGTGGTGACGTAACGTTTGATAATGGCAACTCGTGGCCCTTACCGACTGCTAGACCTAGCGACGAAAGTCGAAGTCTTGAAGGAAGTTGACCAGGGAGGCACAGCCAAACAAGACATTGCAAGAAAGTACGGCATTAAGCCGAACACGCTGTCGACTTTCATAAACAATAAGCGCTCAATATTGGATGCGTTTAAAAGTGAAAAATTCAAGACATTGCGGAAGCGGATGCGCACCGTCGCCTACCCCGAGTTGGAGGAAGCACTGCTGATTTGGATCAGAGAGGCACGAAACAACAAACTTCCTCTCAGTGGTGAAGTCGTCACGGCAAAAGCGTCATCGCTTGCTGAAATGTTGGGCATCAACGACTTCGCTGCTTCGGATGGGTGGCTTACGCGTTTCAAACATCGCCACGACTTAATCTTTAAAAGCGTGTGTGGGGAGAAGGCGTCAGTCGTTGAAGAAACGTGCCTGACATGGAAAGCGGGCAAGCTTCGCGAGTACCTCGAAGAATACCAGCCGGCAGACATTTTTAATGCAGACGAGACTGCGCTTTTTTATCGGCTGCTACCGGACAAGACCCTGACATTTAAAGACGACGACTGCTCTGGAGGCAAAAGAAGCAAAGAGAGTGTCAGTGCTAGTCGCGGCGAACATGACTGGCACAGAACGGTGTCGCCTGCTTGTGATCGGGAAGGCTGCCAAGCCTAGGTGCTTTAAAGGCGTGAAGACGCTTCCTGTGGATTATGCCTCGAAGAGAAAGGCGTGGATGACATCCGATATATTTAAGGTCTGGATCACCAAACTCGACCGCAAGTTCGCGCAATCAAGCCGTAAGGTGTTGTTCCTTGTGGACCAATGTAGTGCCCACGTGAACGTACCTGCCTTGAGTGCCATCCGTCTTGTGTACCTGCCTGCAAACACGACGTCCGTGTTGCAGCCCATGGACCAGGGCATAATAAAAAATGTGAAGGTATTGTATAGGCAGCATCTCGTCGAGCGCATGCTTTTGTGCATAGACAACTCGTCGCAATACGAGGCGAGTTTGCTTAGTGCCATCAACATGCTAGCGCGAGCTTGGACCCGCGTGAAAGAAACCATCGCCAATTGTTTCCGGGCCTGTGGTTTCATGGAAAACTCGGGGGATGCTTCTCCTTGTGCGCCAGTGGAAGTGCAAACAAATGAGCTCGACGACGGTAGCTTTCGCGCCGCTCTCGGTGACGTCCGTTTTGACGAGTATGTCGCTGTGGACAGCAACGTCGAAACATGCGGTCCACTAACGGACAGCGAAATCGTGCAGATGGTTCGGCCCCATGACTGCATTCCTGAAAATGACGATGATGACGACGACATCGGAAATGAGCCACCACCGAGGGCTGCCGATATAGCTGCGGGTCTTGCTCTTGCGCAGCGGATTTTTGTTGGAGAACACAACGCCGAAGAAGCACTTCGACACGTGTATTCCTTACAAAACTTGCTAGCCGCAGCCAGATTCGGCAAGCAGAAGAAGATGACAGACTATTTTTCCTAAAAACTGTCGCGCTTTTAAACTAATAAAAGTGCCGTTTTTAGTGCTTTTGCTTAATTCGAAGTTCGTTTAATTCGAAGTTTTTTGCGGTTCCCGTGAACATCGTATTAACGGGAGTCGACTGTACATCCTTGGATCAGTAAAAACCCACCTAACTTTCTCTTCTTTAACAATGCCTTGATTTGAGCAAGCTCATTCATCATTAGAGAAAACTTGAAAAGTGCAAAAAACGAAGTTAAACACATACAATAGAACTGGTGCAACTGGCATTTATTTAAAATGAACGCGCCATAACCGCAGGTCAAACCTGTACATATGCACACATCTTTCTCCAAGAGATTGTGTGGGCCAGTCTTCAAAGGTGAGGTGTGTGATTTGTCTTCAAATTTTATGTTCGAAAACTGACCCACATAGTATCTGGTGGGATGATGTGTGCATATGTACAATGTACAAGTTTTATGTGCAGTTAAATCATGATGTTTCCTTGAAATAAACATCAGTTGCAAGTAAAGCGGCAGTCCTGTTCCTTTGTGAGTTTCCTCTAATTTCTGTTCTTCTAAGTACAACTTGAAATAACAGTCAAACTGCACAGTCCAAGCAAAGAAAGCGAGAAAAATTGATGCTTTGGATGCACACATTCCACGAGCTCTGAGCAATGAAGCTTCAGCAAGGAACTTCAATGGCAGGCCAGCAAAAGCGTGTGACATAACATGACACGTCCCGTCATGTGACAGATGGAGAGGGGCCAAGCTGACCTAACTTGCCCAACACAGGAGGTCAATTTGGCCAACCAGTGGCAAGAATGGTCGGGACTCCTGCCCAAGCTCGCTTCGGCCGCCTACAAGGGTTCCAGCAAGCGAGTCGATGATGGTCTAATGCCTTTCACATCACTGAATGTGACTACACTCAAACCTCATTGCAACCAACACAGGTATAACGAATGATCGAATATGATGAAATAAATAAAGAACAGTCTTGTCATAGATACAGTGTTACAAATAGTATACGTTTATTACGTATTTTTTTATATAGAGTTAATTTCATGTCAAACATGACTTTATTTAAAATTCAGACAGTTTAGATTAATACCAATATAACATATGGACGTGCCAAATTTTATAGTAATAGCGTTTCTGGTTTTGTGAGAACAGGTACATTTAATTTAGTGCCCCAGTCACAAGTGCAGTACTTGAGCATGAGCAAGAAAAGCTACAGGGTCAAAATTGCGCAGATCGAAGGCCACAAGCTCTCTTACTAAGCACACGAAATTTCACAACAAAATATGGCGCAGTTCCTGAGATATAAACCATGACCTGTCTACCCTACCATAACCCATTAAGTGTATAAAAATACAGCCCACCTTTGGCTAATCAACCATACTAGTGATGTCCAAACATTTTGCTCAGCCTCCATTTTGTTTGGACAGTTAAGTAGCCCATTTTTCAAAGTGTCTTCATAAAGTCTTAAAAGGGGTATGGGTTCGAGCTTGTCGGTAAGACTTCATCAGTGCAAAACAGCATGAAAAAAAAATGAAGGCATGGAAAGAAACAGACGGGCCCTAGAGAAACAGAAGGAAGCAAGCCCTGGTTTGTTTACATTCCCTCGCGTTTTTTTTTTTTTTCACGCTGTTTCGCACAGATAAATTTATAATCTTGTTGTCTATCTTGTTGGCTACATGAAAACTGCAATACGACTAATGATGGCCGCTGTCTGCTTAGTGTCTAATAGGCTATCTATGCTGAGTATCGGAAGACAGCCTCGGGAGTGCTCTGGCATGGTAATAAACCACTTTCCAAGATAGTAACTATCACTTTTTCGATATGCTTGGTAACAAGTGTGTCTCCCGTTAAACCAATGCGTAAAAGTTATCTTTGATACCTTATTATTCTCACATTTGTTGCATCTCCTCCAGTGTAAAAAATATTTTCAAAATAGAAGCAGTCTCATATCGCAGTTACATTCTCTGCACCGCTGTGTACCAAATGAAGGCAGGCAGCCGCAATGGCAAAAGATTAGCATAAGTGACTCGCAATAGAGGGTGCTCACGAGCACGTCAATACCAAGATTGCCAAGCATATTACATTCTCCAAAGCAGGGGTGGCCAGCAAACTGGTTCCGGGAAGCAGCTCATCCTGCTGTTGAAATATTACGCTTGTTCCCTGCTTATCGACAGATGTGATTATACATGACCTTAACATTTTTTTTGTTGGAGAATTTGTGAGCATAGTAGTTGCCCCAAAAAAGTTGATTTGTTGGAGTGCTTTCTCCTGGCCACCTTTGTTTTGCAAAAATGAAACAAGCTAGGCACTCTTGATATCGGCGTGCTTGGGAAAAACATCACCGCGAATCGCAACCTTGCCATTCCAAAGACCGGTCACTTGTGCCAATCTTTTTCAATTAAGGCAGTTTATCACAGTGATTCTGTGTTTTTGTAACTTACATCAACAGTTAACCATCTGCAAACAAGGGTGCCAACCAGGGGTACTTTTCAGCACCAGCTACAGCACACAGAACCACATTGCCAAGTAAGCATGAGACAGCAAAGCAAGAAAAGCGCTTACGAATTTGATGGATTCAGCATCTACCTCTATGTTCATCAGGTCAGCATAGCCCACTGCAAAAGAAGAGGAAAAAAAAGAATAGCTGTGAGTCTTCAATCGATATAGTATGCAACAGGATGACAGACTAGTACAATAATTTATTCATGCTGAAACAAAGTACAGGGCCATGCAAGGCGAATCTGCCCATGCCAAGGTAACCGAACCTGGAACCCAACAACTGTGCAAAAACATGCATCATCAGAAGGAAACAAATACCATACTTGCTCGCATAATGAATGTACCCACAACTGTAGTCATCAAAAATGTTTTTTTTATCGCCCGTGTAATAAATGCACCCTCTTCATCCGCTGCAGTTTCACAAACCGAGACCTGGCACCTTCTTGCCCATTGGATATTTTCGATTTTTACCGCCATGCGCCATTTCGATTTCCTTTCTGTATGTGTGCAACACGTTCCCTGTATTTTTTTAATCATCTATGCACCTGTCATGATTAATTGTGGGAGCACTTGAAGCGGATGGAATTGAGAGAAAGGGCATGGCAAACAAACACTTTAGCTCCCAAAATATAAAAGGCGAAAATAAAAGCAAGGACAAAAGTCGCGGACACGCTAAATTACCTCAATACGGCACAAACAAAACCTACTGCAAACCAGCCTAAATCGATTCCAAGCTCTAGCCGCTACTCCTAATTCAATACGGCGTCACAACAATCGAATGTTCTAGAAGTTCACGTTGGTTCCTCCCCATTGTCGTGTCAACATTTTATAGACTACGTCGCTGACATCCTGCTCCATTCCCTACGGTCGCCATCAGTTGGTCCCGCTGAACGAACGGCTCGTCCTAAACGCCGGTGTCATAGTCTTCATCATAATCTTCAGCTTTGCTGAGCTAGGCTTATTTCGCCATGAACTTTCTCACTAACGGGTTCACTCTGCTAACTAGTAGGGCTGCTACAGTCCTGGCAATAAGTGGGATAGCTGGAAGTTTACCAGAAACTGCTGGGCATGGGGTGCAGCAAGTCCAAGCAGTCGCACTCGAGATTTCAGCGGTCGATGGCACTTCCCGGGCCTCTCACGCCGACATACTTAAAAACTAGGTGGCTATGCAGCTGGTTTCCCACATCTTCGCAGCTCGGAGCCCCACAGCACAGTGCCAGCTCATCTTCCACGATTTTTCATCACAGCTCGGGTCGCGTGCCACAAGCCTTTCTCCAATTTGCACGTGAACGTGGCACATTCACGCATCATCGAGGTCTCGTGTACAGATGCCTCGTTCCAGCACCAAGCGCGCGCCTTGGGCTCTCTTACTCATGACAGCGCCACAGCAGGGTTCATGAATTGTGCGTGTAGACACCGCAGCTGATAAGCAGACAGTGTGCGAAGGTCACAAAACTGCCCGCCCCAACTACTAACGGCTGCTTCTTGCGAATACGAGACATTAAGGCCCAACCACATGCATGTATTTTCGATCGACAGCAACAGGATTTGCCGTCAGCATGGCTGTCGCGAAAAGCCACCCGTCACTGGTGCATCATAGGCATGTTGAAGGTTTTGGGAAAACCAAAAAAAAAAATCGCTTGTTGCCTAAAAATAAGTATGACGATTTTCGTAACATGGCAGCACCCCTGATCTTCGCTTTAGTGGCAATTAGCTCTGCATGCTTATTATCAGCGCAACCTTCAAGGACCGCAAGATATGGGCTGCTTTTTCTACGACCACTTCTCACGCAGACAGCGAAGCAGAGGCTGTATTTTGTCGTTAATCTTATTATCGACAGTTTGTTTTGATGTTTTGGTAGTAGCTTGCTGCAATGTTGGTTACTTGCTGCAATGTCAACATCGCCGTCCCGGTCATCGTGCAAGGCTACCGCGGAGTTTGCAAAGTGCATTGTAGTGTCGTGGCACACACTTCAGGGAGCCCCTCAAGATCACAGCAGATACAACAGTTACGGCTAAATGATTGCGAGAAAAGAAAGCTGCGAAACGCTCTATAAGTGAGTATGTATGATAAGTGGAGGAGAGGGAAAAAAATAAAAAAAGAACACTATGGCAAACAGTGTGTGGACCTCATAGTGCACTAATCTGCCTGTCTTACATATTGCAGTGAAAATCTTGTGTGTCTGTTGTGAAAATGGCCTTGAAGAAAAACCACAGTGACAATCTAGAAAGGTAAAAAAAATATGTGGCTACTGAGTAGAACTTATGCCAAGGAGATCGAATAATGATTGACATATATATACATTACTCTCAGTAAATGGAACGTGAAGGGACCAAGAAAATATGTTCCATTTACCAGGAATTCCGTTTATTGAGAGATGAACAAGGGTGCAGTATACAAGCCCAAAACCAAACTTAGGAGAGGCATTTGTTCCGTTGAACCAGTAGTTCTATTTAACAGATTTTAGTTTACTGAGAGTCTACTGTATACTGATGCAGTCCTGACCATGCCACTAGTGATCAGCAAAAGTTGGTGACAATTGATGAAAGTTAACCTTCAAAGTAACTTGCACTAATCAGCAAAAGTAAATTATTTAAAATTGATTGGATGTTGACGTAACAGTGGGCAGCAACACAATATAGTAATATGTGGGGTTTACGCCCCAAAACCACCATATCATTATGAGAGAGAGACATTGTAGTGAAAGGCTCCGGAAACTTGGACAACCTGGGGTTATTTAACATGCACCCAAATGTGAGCCCACGGGCCTAGAGCACCGAAAATGCAGCCGCCACAGCCGGAATTCGATCCCGTGACCTGGGGGTTAGTAGCCAAGTGCCTTAGCCACTAGACCATTGCGGCAGGTTGGGCAGCAACAGAGTCACACTTGAAGTAATTTCTTCAAATACCTGGTACAGTGAAATCTCGGTATAACAAACTTCAGGGAACTGCAGAAATTTGTTATTTTGAAAGGTCGTTATAGTGAAAGCCCGAAAATTAACCATAAATACTTATTTGTCACTTTCCAAAACGACTTACCTTTACAACGGTGGGTCCTTGAACTTGTTTTTTACGAGAAAAAAAAACAACTGCACACGTAACCACCAAAAAATGCACGTTTACTTTAAAGAAGTCCGATTTTTTTTTTTTGACGCGAGCAGCACAAACTTAGCAGCGCGAAGGCCTCCTCCAGCTAATCCACATTCCTGTGGTGCAATTCGGTTCTTTGGTCACAACAGCCTGCTTTTTGCCTTCTAGTTGAAAAAAAATATCCATTGTCTCACTTAGCGAAAACTGCTTTCTCCGCTTCTTTGTCGCAAGCAGAGATGAACTCATTTGTAGTATCATTTGTAGTATCCAAATGTCGGTGTCCATATGGATGTGCACAGGCTGGTTTGGTGCTCAGCGCTCGCAGTGTTTTTTTTTTTTTAGTTCTTTCTCACTTTTGCAAACATCTTTCAAGGCGAGAGGGACGCGGCAGCAATGAGGTTTGAACGTCTATGTTAGTATAACTTGTGGGGGTGCTGACACCCCCCTGTAAAGTTGTCTGCGCCGCGTGACGCACGTGTCTCGCCCCAAGGCTTTATTTCGGTGGTGACCACCGCCGGGCGATAGATGGCGTTGTGTTCGCTTTGAGTACCACTGTTGGTATAGTGGTAGCGCCGGCAGTGGCTCCTGGCGGAAGGCAGGCATGGTGGTGGGCAAGCGTTGAGCGAGTTTCTTCTGCGCGTGGCGGCTGCCGCGAACGGTTGTCTGTCGCGTGGGCCCCCCGGTGCTCAACACCGCGGGCTTCGCGCCGGGGTCCCACGTGGAAGGTCAGGCGTTGGCGACGCCGCCTTGGGTATGTGCTAGTGTGTTGGGTGTGTTAGTGTGTGTTTATCATGTTATTGTGTGTTTAGTGTGTCCCTGCGTTATGTTGTTTGTATGGTAGCATGTTATTTAAAATTGATGTACCATTCGGCGGACGATATCGTCGTCTAAATTAGTTAATAAATGTATGTATGTTGTGTGCTTTGTACCGACCGCGTCTACTGTGTCCGTTCACTCCAAGAGAGTGGCGTGGCGATGCGCGCGTTCGCCTCGCCGAGACCCCCACACTGGCTGCCCAACGTGGAGCTCTTGGAGTATCGGACGACAGTTTTTGCGGTTCGGTACAGGGATTTTGTTAGAGCCGGAGTAGAGTAGGCCTAGGGGGGGACTTCTTTGCTAGCGTCGGTGGTGTGCTTTGTTGAGAAGCGAGGAGATTGGTTTTGTAACGTGTTTCAATTTGTCGGCAAGTTGACTTTCTATTTATTTCTTTTTGCTTGCAAGTGTTGTTATTTTTGTTGTTAGTTTTCAAAAACGCTGTTGAATTAGAACGAGAGCCATGCGGTCCGCATCCTGGGGTGAGCAAGGCCTAGAGCACGTGGTTTGTAGGCCAGGCCCGAAGCGAGTGAGTACGGAAGCCTCGTGGGTGGTCCGATTTTCTGTGAATAGCTTCTTCTATCTCTTTGGGCTCAGAGAGCCGGGCGTCGTTGCTGACTTGTATTGCGGCTCGACGCCGAGGCGTCGTGACACCGCCCGGGGCGGTGGACGCCGATCGCTCGGTAAGCTGCTGTGTGCGGCGAGCGATAGGGCCACCTCACAGAGAGGACGTCTCCTCGCGGCTGCCTTCTTCTGCGCCTAGGCTGGGTGCTGGGTGGATGCCGGTTGTTGCCGAGCGACTCATTAGGCTTAAGGCTCTGCGCAGCCGCCTGTCGCACGTGGCACAACTAGGTGGATCGTGGTGTTGAGGTGTCGCGCTCCGCTTTACTCACTTTTTTTTTTCTAGTGAGCACGAGTTAGGAAAAGTGATTTTTGTTTTGATGGGCGTCTCGGCCACCACCGATGTATTAGCTAGCAGTACTGACCAACGTACCACGTGGACGAAAAGCTCCCAGCTCCCTTCCCGAGGACCTGCTCAATTGTTTTCTTCCAAGTTTTTTGTTGTTATTGATGTATTCAGCGGGAGGGATGTCATCCACGGCCGGCTGTCCTGCAAATCGTCAGCGTCGCTGGCCAGGAATGCGGTCGTGAGGTCGGGCGATGGAGATGCCTGGGACCTGCGCAACTACCTGCAGTCTGGCGCCCTCGCGAGTGCTGGTCGCAACTGGAAAACGTGTCGGCGCTAGCGACGGATCGTCGCGCCGACGGCAACGTTGCTGTTGCGGGGCCGGTACTGAGGTGAAGTCTAGCCGGACAGTGTAGCAGTGTCGACCAGCGGCGGTGTCGTGGTGCAAGGACATTATGGTCGTGCGATATCATTTTTTTGTTAAAGCTTGTGTAGCTCATTTTTGATTTCGGGATATGGTTTGATTTAAGGTTGGGAGAATGTGGGGGTGCTGACACCCCCCCTGTAAAGTTGTCTGCGCCGCGTGGCGCGTGTGTCTCGCCCCAAGGTTTTATTTCGGTGGTGACCACCGCCGGGCGATAGATGGCGTTGTGTTCGCTTTGAGTACCACTGTTGGTAGAGTGGTAGCGCCGGCAGTGGCCCCTGGCGGAAGGCAGGCCTTGGTGGTGGGCGAGCGTTGAGCGAGTCTCTTCTGCGCGTGGCGGCTGCCGCGAACGGTTGTCTGTCGCGTGGGCCCCCCGGTGCTCGGCACCGCGGGCTTCGCGCCGGGGTCCCACGTGGAAGGTCAGGCGTTGGCGACGCCGCCTTGGGTATGTGCTAGTGTGTTGGGTGTGTTAGTGTGTGTTTATCATGTTATTGTGTGTTTAGTGTGTCCCTGCGTTATGTTGTTTGTATGGTAGCATGTTATTTAAAATTGATGTACCATTCGGCGGACGATATCGTCGTCTAAATTAGTTAATAAATGTATGTATGTTGTGTGCTTTGTACCGACCGCGTCTACTGTGTCCGTTCACTCCAAGAGAGTGGCGATGCGCACGTTCGCCTCGCCGAGACCCCCACACTGGCTGCCCAACGTGGAGCTCTTGGAGTATCGGACGACAGTTTTTGCGGTTCGGTACAGGGATTTCGTTAGAGCCGGAGTAGAGTAGGCCTAGGGGGGACTTCTTTGCTAGCATCGGTGGTGTGCTTTGTTGAGAAGCGAGGAGATTGGTTTTGTAACGTGTTTCAATTTGTCGGCAAGTTGACTTTCTATTTATTTCTTTTTGCTCGCAAGTGTTGTTATTTTTGTTGTTAGTTTGTTGTTAGTAGACCCCCACAAACTCATCCCCTGACGAAGGGAGGACCCCGCCCAAAACTGTCAGGAAAAATATATTTATCCTTGTCGACAACGCGAATATATATATATATATATATTCGGATCCTGCCCATGGCAAGTTATCTTTTCACCCACTTTTCTTCATATTTACATTACAATTCGGTCTAATATCTTCCTTTATACTGTGGGGTCTCCGCGAGGCGAACGTGCGCATCGCCACGCCACGCTCTTGGAGTGAACGGACACAATGGACACGGTCGGTACAAAGTACACAACATACATACATTTATTAACTAATTTAGAAGACGATATCGTCCGCCGAATGATACAACAATTTCAATTAACAGGCTACCATACAAACAACATAACGCAGTGACACACTAAACACACAATAACAAGATAAACACACACTAACACAACCAACACACTAACACATACCGAAAGCGGCGTCGCCAACGCCTGACTTTCCACGTGGGACCCCGGCGCGAAGGCCGCGGTGCCAAGCACCGGGAGCCCAGGCTACAGACAACCGTTTGCGGCAGCCGCCACGTGCAGAAGAGGCTCGCTCAACGCTCGCCCACCACCAAGGCCCGCCTTCCGCCAGGGGCCACCGCCGGCGCTACCATTCTACCAACAGTGGTACTCAGAGCGAACGCAACGCCATCTATCGCCCGGTGGTGGTCACCACCGAAACAAGGCCTTGGGGCGAGACACGTGCGCCACGCGGCGCAGACAACTTTACAGGGGGGATGTCAGCATCCCCACAATACTTTCCTTGGCATTATTGTCTGTTAGAGCTCATTAATATTGTGTCAAAACATATATATATATATATATATATATATATATATATATATATATATATATATATATATATATATATATATATATTCGCGGTGAATGACGGTCGACGCCGACAACAGTGGCAAAATCTACCTAGCAGCGAGTATCCTCACAATCGCTATCGCAATGAAAAAAAGGGGGGGGGGAGAATGCAAGGAAATTAGTTGTCCACTCATGCATGAGCAGGCAAAAAAAGATATAAGAAAACTGGTTCTTCATTCTTCAAACACGTGTTCACTTTATTCAATGTCGAGAAGCTGCATTCTGCAGCAGCTGTACTGACTGGGAGCATTGCCAATATCTTGAGGAGTGTGAATGTTCAGAAAAAGGGCTTTGTCGCGTTCAGCTTAAGGGTCCGTCACAAAGCCGGGAAATTCGTCCTCTCGCACAGTTTGGCATTTAGTTTTCCAGATTTCCCATTCATCATTTAATGCAAAAATATGAGCTGTTGTCACTTCGCTGAGGCGCGCCTGCACCCCTGGAGGTCAACACTCTTCTCTCCCGGCTCACCCTGTCAAACTTTTACCTTGCCGCCGGGTCGTCGAGCCATCAGATTGGCGAGAGCTGCCAACAACGGGTGCCTCAGGGTTATCAGACGGCTGGCTATGTAAGGTGAAGACTATATAAGCCGCCTGTTCTGCAAGAATACATTTCCTCGCTACAAAGAATGGGTCCAGTGATGAGGGCCTGCTACCAGTTGAGACTGGCCCGACCCGGTCCCTACAAACTAAAGGCAGTGATGGGATCCTCCCACACTGCCCAACGTTGGAAGTACTCATCTAAGTGTCACTATCAGATTCCACAGACGAATCTGTGAGAAAGATGTGGCCCTTTACCCACAGCTTTCGCTGTGCTACACATGCACGAATTATGAAGAAGCTTTGCTGGCTTCCCGGCCTGGGCCTAAGCGCGTGGCGACGGAGGCATGGAGGGTCAGTCAGTGAGGCGTCAGTGAAGTGTGTTGCCTAAAGAGATAGCGCAGTTTGCTCGACCAGAGGACATGTGTTTGATGATGTAGTGCAGTCAGTCCAACTGTTAAAAGGTATCAGTAGATGACACCGTGGGAGCAGGGACAAGTTTTGAAGAGGGTCGCCCAGGAGACACGAGATCTCCTCCTACTTCGAAGGAAAACGAACCGTAAGCGCTGCTGTCTACGTGGAGTGAATCGTCAAGCCGTTGAATATGGTAAGAGCATCGCGTAGACCAGCATAACAAAGCCCAGATATGAGGTGGAGCTCGTAGTTGAAAATTGATTTGTTTTGATTACAAATGGGACATCTAAATCACTGTTTATTCTTTCTGAAGTCAATGATCGCCGCATTGCTCGAGCAAAGTGCCCTTGCACGGCGCTCGAACCGAACCAACAGATGCTTAGGCTATGATAACTTTCGTTGTTTCCCACTGTCAACATCATTGAGAGCATCCAATGAGCGCGGATACGGCAGAACGAAAGCTCGAGAACAAGAAACGTGGCATTACATCGCACAATGTTGGAGCGGCTCATCTATCCCAACACACCGGTAATCCACTGCTTCTGTCACTCTTTTATTATTATTACTAGACATTCCTAGAAGTTTCAGCCACCACACATGTGAGAAACGTTGCTATTTTCTAACAGAAACAAGCAAACAGTGCGACACCACACTTACAATGACACAAATAACATTGGTGTTCGTCTGATTACTTTCCCGAGAGTGATGAGTGCAAGCCAGAGCGAGATCCTAGCACTACGTTGATACCGGCTTAGAGCACTAATTCTGCCTCGCCACAGCTAAGGCACGCCGCAGTTTGACTGAGTCCGATGTTGTTGATTCTTTTAATCGTGAGAGAAGGTATCCAATTAAGTTGCTTCCGCAGTCTGCAATGCATGTGCTGTAGACATCCCGGACTGTCAAGGAAGGTTTTCTCGATGTTTCACTCGAAATCAGCACAATACTTAGGAGAGCGCGAAACATGTTTACTAGGCTTGTATGAATAGTCAATTTCAGGTTCAAAGCGAATAGTGATTTTAGTTGAATAATTTTGAATAGAATTCAAATAGTCTATATGACATATATAGAAAAAACAGGCATATTTATCATGACCTAACTAACCTGCACAATATATTTTTAAAAGTTAAAATAAGACCTCTGTGCATATGCCATTTTTCTTTGTTCAAAGGTAGTCTAGTAACAGAATTTGACTTTGGATAGAATACAAGTGATGAACTGTAAAATATGTTACATTTAAAATTTATTATACTTAGAACTTAAAAAAAAAAGATCAATTGATGTAAGGGTAATAAGCTTATTTAAAGGAACCCTGCAACACTCTCTCAAATAGCCATGGCTAGCATAACAAGCTTTTAAACTTAAAAAAAAAAAAGATGAATTGACGTAAGGGTAAGAACCTTATTTAACCTGCAATACTCTTTCAAACAGCCATGAATTGGATTCATTAAAGGAGCTTATTGCTTCACAAATTCACCGCCACAAAAATTTTTAGAATATGTTCAATATAAGAGGAGTTACAAATTATTTCTGCACGCTGCGACTGTATTCTCCCTTTTTTCCCATCCCAACGAATGCGCCGGAAGCTAAGCAGGGAGGGATGGCACGGGAGATGAAAATACGTGCCTCCTGACTGAACACGTTTTCTCTTTTTTTTTTCCTTCGAATACGCTGCTAAGTTACGGCCCTAGGAACGACCAATGCGCGGTGCTAAAATCAGCCAATCACTGATACAATGGCTGTTACGAGTGATTCTTTAGCTTGTAGCACAATTTGTCAAGAGAAAAAAAAGCAATTTTCACCTGACTGAGAATTTATTGGAAATTTTTGGCCGCCTGCAGCACAACAATATTTGGCTCATGTGTTCTCCGTAACGTCAACTACCAATCAGCAGCGTTTTCCAACCATGCCGAGAAAGTTATGCAGGACCGCTTTAAGTTTGAAGAGAGGCTTCGCCACAGTGAGAATTTCCCCTGGGTAGCTGCTTTCATGGCTTAGCGCTTCTATGCTGCCGTGAAACCACCTTCACAAAAAGTTACGTGCAGATTAATATACAACTATTTGTTCATAAGAAATACTTCTAAATTTTCAATAATTTAAATTTGAGTTGAATCAAAATCGAATATGGTACCATTCGTTCGAATAGTTGAAGCATTCGAATATTTCCACAAGCCTAATGCTTACAGATGGACTCTGGTTGTGGAGTTTCGCGTTTGACTTGCGGAGCGTTTGCTTGCGTGGTAGTCCAAGTTGTTGCTTCGCCGCACTTGCAACAAACGGCGCGACACACTTTTCAATATGGCAGCACGCATTGAGCTCGCTGCATATTATATATATATATATATATATATATATATATATATATATATATATATATATATATATATATATATATATATATATATACACACACACACACACACACACACACACACACACACACACGTCTAGTCCCATTTTTTTTTTTTTTCGATGATTTTTCATTCTGATTTACCAAGTCACCCAAGCAACTCGTGTCCGAGATTTCGGCGATGCTTCCCTAGACTTGCCTTCTCCTTGGTGGTTCCGAACGAGCCACTTGCCCGGAGGGTTGTTCTCAAATCGAAGCACATACACAGGCTCGCCACGCTGCAGTGGAAGGTCGAGGTTCTTGGTGCCACCACCAGTGCTGCTACTTCTTGCATAACCGGCATCCACGGGCTGCAGCTGCTGCCAGCCACTTGGAAGCTGCATGGCGGGGGGAGGAGAGTGAAGAGTATTTGTCAATTTAGAAACAATTAGGACCCATTAACTGAATCTCATTAACAGTGGCATCAATAGTGGCTACTAAGTGCACTAGAAACAATATGCACTAGGTGTGCTTCGCATACCAACATTCCTATTTTCTTTTACAACCATGCAGCGTGATATTTGAATGTAAACATTCGACAGAAGTCTGTCTGGTTGGGTATGAAACTGGGAGATGATTTACACTCTAACCAAAAGTTTTGAAGAAACCCAACATTTCCAAACCGACTTGGTCCCTTCCTCAGGGGTGACTGCAGAGCTGCGTAGCAGCGGCGTCTTCAAAGCACTCGCAAGGTGGATAATGACCCCCTCTCTCTCATTTCGTCGTGGAGCGCAGTCCATGTGTATACACTGGGGGAAGGGTTCCGAGAGAGCGGTTGATGTAGAGGACAGCCTATAACAGCCTGTTATGTTTCTTAGTTGTGTGGTTTAGAAGTGTATAGGCAATTTAAACTGCTTAACTTCCGTATTTTCTTCTGCATTTTGATGTGTACCACACTTCGTGTTGACGTACATTATAAGCAGGAAACATTTTCTCTAACCTACACGTTATACCAATCATACCATTATTTTTCAATAAACGAAACCTATATGAATGACTTTGGCAAGCACTCTCAAATTATGACAGGTAGATTGCCACTATCCCTCAAGAGGAAGGTATATAACAGCTGTATCTTGCCGGTACTTAGCTACGGAGCAGAAACCTGGAGACTTACAAGGAGGGTTAAGCTTAAATTGAGGACGACGCAGCGAGCAATGGAAAGAAAAATGGTAGGTGTAACCTTAAGAGACAAGAAGAGAGCAGAGTGGATTAGGGGACAAACGGGGGTTAAGGATATCATAGTTGAAATAAAGAAGAGAAAATAGACATGGGCCGGGCATGTAGCGCATAAACAGGACAACCGCTAGTCATTAAGGGTAACAAACTGGATTCCCAGAGAAGGGAAGCGGGTTAGGGGGAGACAGAAGGTTAGGTGGGCAGATGAGATTAAGAAGTTTGCGGGTATAGATTGGCAGCAGCTAGCACAGGTCCGGATTAACTGGCGGAACATGGGAGAGGCCTTTGTACTGCAGTGGACGTAGTCAGGCTGATGATGATGATGATGATGATAAATCTTCTCCAAACAGCATGGCTTTTGGCCTGCTTATTCCACTGAGCTTGTGCTTCTAACCCTTGCCGATAAAATAAAGGCAATTTAACAAAAGTGTTTGACACAATTAGTTGCAACATCCTTATACATAAACTTGAATCGTATCGCATAACTGGTCCACCACTTTAATTTATTTCAAGATATTTATCTAATTGTACTCCAGTTGTTCAGATAGATAGCAAAGCTTCAGCTGCTAAAAAAGTAAATCAAGGTGTTCCTCAAGGATAAATTTTTGGCCCACTGCTTTTTTTGCTATTTATTAATGATCTACCTAGTACTTCAGTATTGCAGACTATATTGTATTCAAGTGACATAACCATTTTTATTTGCACTAATAACATTGATAACCTACAGTGAAAAATTAATGTTAATCTACATAATACAAGATCATGGTGTCAAAAGAACATGTTAAAGATCAATTCATTTAAAACCACTTTTATGGTCTTTCATTCCGTACCGACAGTCCTTTCAAGATCTATATCTGTACACTTGGAGGATAACCTAATAAAAATGCCTGATCGCACAAAGTTTTTTAGGGTAGTCCTCGACAATCACTCATTCGCAAGATAAACTTTATAATAGATGCCAAAATCAAAACTTATACATATTATCCATTCCCTTTATCACGCACATATTCACAGTCATCTATCTTTTTTTTATTTTATTTAATTTTTTTCTTTATTTGCAATACCCTCAGGGCCAAACGGCATTACAGAGGGGAGTGGTTGCAAAAGAAAAGACAAAAGTTTTTACAAATGCAGCGGAGAATCTTACATCGAGCAGAAGATCTTAATTATACAGGTTAGCTAACAGGCTTTATAGCAAACGAAAACGCGGGAATGATGAAAATTACATCAAGACAGAAAAAACAACAAGAAAATAAATACTGTACAGGAACAACACAGCATCGGGTAATACAATACTTTGTTGGCTGTAATTACACATAATTAGCTAAGACACTTTTGAAATGAAGGTGATTTACAATGGTTGCCGCTGATGCGGGAAGCCGGTTCCAGTCCTCAGAGGTGCGAGGTATGAAAGACTGGGAAAAGGCGCGAGTCCTGCAAGAAGGCAACCCGACCTTATGGGAATGATCCAGCCGGGGTGAGATAACTAGGAGGCAAGATAAGACCGTCCCGCAGCGATGTCTGATGAAACAGCTTGTGAAACAAGTGGAGACGAAACATTTTACGACGGGATGAAAGTGAAGGTAAGTTGAGGCTAGATTTCATGGCTGTTATGCTAACTGTCCTGTTGTAATTAGAAAGTATAAAACGAACTGAGTTATTCTGTACCATTTCAAGAGAGTGTATTAGGTTGGCATGACTAGGATCCCATACTGCAGCGGAATATTCAAGTTTAGGTCGTATTAGTGTAGTGTAAAGAAGAAGTTTCAAGAAAAAAGGGGCCGTTGAAAAGTTGCGGCGGAGGTAACCTAACATTCAGTTAGCATTTTTAATGCCGTAAATACAGTGAACAGTCCAGGTCAGATCAGTTGTTATATGCACCCCAAGGTATTTATAGTTTGTCACGGATTGAAGAGGGGTGTTATCAAGGTAATAGTTTGGAGGTTGATGGTTCGCTCTCGAAACACATAAAAATTGGCATTTCTTATTGTTTAATTCCATGAGCCATGTTTTACACCAAAGAGAAATGGAGTTAAGATCATGTTGAAGAGAGGTAATATCGCCATCACAAGTTATCTCTCGGAAGATTACGCAGTCATCCGCAAATAAATGAATATTGGAGGTAATGCAGGACGGTAAGTCATTAATGTATATAAGGAAGAGCAGTGGGCCTAGTACGGAGCCTTGTGGTACGCCGGAATGAACGGCACTTGGTTCAGAGCTTACATTATTAACTGAAACAAATTGAGAACGATTTTTTAGAAAACATTCGAGCCATGTTAGAAGCCTGGGATCTATATTAAGTCCATTTAATTTGTGCAACAGCAAGTTGTGACAGACTTTATCAAAAGCTTTGGATAAATCTATGAATATGCAGTCGGCAGAGCTATTTTGGTCGAGAATAACGTTTAATTTGTGTGTAAGGCTACGAGCTGGGTTTCGCACGAGAATGTTTTTCTAAAGCCATGTTGGTGACGCGTAAAAAACGAGTTAGACTCAAGGAAGGTTGCAAGGTTAGAGTACAAAGGAACATTAATAGTGCGACAAAAATTGCCAGTGAAAGAGATGTTGAGAGATGAAGCGCACTGCTCAGGGGCTATAGCAGTCTCCAGAGCCATTGATAAGGGTTATCGTTTGTTCACTACTTGGGTTTATGATGCGCCAAAACTTTTTAGGATCGTTGGATAGCATGGATGGAAGAGTGGTATTGATAAATGTATCTTATTGCATATCAGCCTGGGGCAATACACATTTCACCCACCTCAACAAACTTCTATGCATACAAAATCAAGCACTTAGTTTCATGACATTCAGCCATTTCGTAACCAATGTAACGCCACTTCGTCAAAATTTAAATATCCATTCTCTTCATCAATTATTTCAGCTTTTATTCATCTGAGCAATTATTCATTGTAATGCATAAGCCTTTTCACGGTATTCTACATATTGATGGCATTATCATGTTTAACCTCGTAAATAACAATGTTAATAGGTTTTCCGAGCTGGACAATCATCTTCTAAGATTCGCATGAACTAAGGCAAGTTCACCACCACGTTCATGGGAATCAAGCTGTGGCATTCCCTTTCTTGCATCATCAAACGCATAACATGCATTCAAAAACCAAATAAAGAAATACATTTGCAACAACTGTCTCCATCCTAGCAATTTATTTTTGTTTGTAACATGTTATATTGCTCTTTTGTTTTGTATTGTGATTTCCCATTGTTCTTTTTTCAGTGTTACCTTTTTTTTTCGTCTGTTAAACATATAAGTATTTTCGCTTAAGAATACATTTTTGCACTGTTCATTTTCTTTCTCACCGAAGATACTGTAACCACTGAATGATGTTTATTTTCTTTTCCGTTCACATCTTGTATGGGAGCCCCCCGACAGTTTTTAACTTTAGGGCTCTTTTTATTACTACTACAGACTCGTGCTAATTCAAACTCTGATAATTCAGACTTTTGGTTAATTCAAACAAAATTCAATTTTTGGTTGGGCCTTTATACTTTCAGTTTACTTAAAAGCCTCTTCCTTCAAACTCACCACTTGGTTAATTCATACTTTTTGCAGTTCCATACCGAAAGATATCTGCTGCTTTCCCACTACTACTTAAAAATTTACATGCTTATATAATCCTAACAGTCTAAAATGACAAATAAGTGCATTATGCTTTCGAGAAAAAAGGCTTTGCTAGTAAACAAATGTTTTGAATGAAGCGCACGCACGATAAACTGCGATGCTTCTCAACTGGAATAGAGAGGTTTGTGCTGAAGGCACATATAGCGAAGAAGCAGTTGGCTATTCACGATTTCTTTAAAATGTCTGATCAGCAGTAAATGGCCAATAAACTTGTGGACATTACATCTCTGTTTTTTTTCATTGGGTGCAATTAGCCTAAAATTTTTTTAAATGTGATAAAATCAATACCTAGTCATAATGCGTTGTGTCACCTAGCCCAGATTCATATATCTGAGAACGTCTTCATAATTCAAACAAAATTCAGAGGTCCCTTTGAGTTTAAATTAACTAGAGTAGACCGTAATCGTGTACACACTTTTCGGTGCACTAGTATTGTTGAATAAACTTGAATCTTCATGTATGCTCACCCCAAATTTCTTGCACATGTTGTCATGCTTCTCTTTGTCCATCTTGGGCACCAGTGCCTTCAGTGGAGGTGCACTGTGGAAATAAACCCCAGATGATTACGTAAACCTCCAACATAGACTGCCATTTATCTAGAGTCTTACGCTAACACAGCTGACAAGTAGCCCTTGTCAGCTTAATCTAGTGGTTTCCAAACCAATTCTCCTGAGTACAATGTCATTTGGCAAGCTTAAAGGAGCTCTGACACGATCACCCACCTAAATGCAGTTTTCAGCTAAAAATAGAAGCAGAGGGTCTATCATATCCATGTATATGAAAAATGAACTGTAAAAGAATATTTCTTTGGAATATGTGCCCGAAAGTAGCCGGCAATATATAAACCTTACCCACTGTCAAGGCGTGTTGGCCGGAGTCCCACGCTTCAACTCCCACTTTTCCATGCCAAGCTGAAGAAAGCTCAAATAGCTGACCAGAAAACAATATCATTCACTCGAATTTACGTCGCGACTCACGAATGCACACTGGTGTTGTCAGTCTCTTGAATTGCTCAGCTAAGTGCTTGACCAAATGCACTGAAATTTCGCCAGCTTATTTGTGAACCTCCAAGGAAGAACCCGCATAACACAAATTATGAACGAAAATTGGATGTGTCATGACACTTTTTGTGGCTCAGCTGGGAGCTTGACATTAACAACTACAAGTCTTAGTTTTAACCTAAAGCTAAGTGCACACATGTTTCTGCTTTTGCCTCACGCCACCTGAAATGTAGCTGCCATCATTGAAGACTGAAGCTGGATTCTGGTGTTCAGCAGCACAATGGCAGAGCCACCTCAGCCTGCATTTAGAAAGTAATTGCACGCTCCTAGGTAGTTTGATCAACAAAAACAGTTTTTCTACATGAAGGAAGACATGGCCAAAATCACAACAGTGATGTCGTGGGGCAAAACTGAAAGCCTTCAAGGCTTGATGAAGGCTTTCACACCATTTGACAACACAGCAACACAAGATCATTGGTCATTATACAATATCAAAAACATGTACCTCGGGGTCATGTTGATTTTCATTTTAAAACGCATAGAAAAAGTGTTTAAAAGAAAGGACAGGTGTAAATGGTTGATTGTTAAACACTGTTTAATGTTAGTTGCAATAAGAGCTCATCACTTGGCAACCTTAGCTAGTACCTTGATAAAAGATCTTGCAAGCATCAGTGGTATGTGTGCTACAAGGGCAACATATATGGATGGTAAACGCACTTCATTATAGCTTTGTCCTTCAAGTGTATTTTTTTTCTAGTTCGTGTTGTGCTACCACATGCTTTTTCCATCATTGTAATGAGAACAGCCGACGTTTGAAGGGTGCAACTTGAAACAAAAGACGAGTCCACTTGTGAAACATCGATTGCAAGCTTCCATCTTCCTCCTCTTTTGATTTTATCATTGTAACATATACTTCGGCCTCCAACCAGCATATATTTATTTTTTTTTCTCTAATTAATGGCAAAAGGTCCAGCTACAATTTTTTACTGTGGAACCTTTTCCTGTATACTTTCTTCTGTTGAGCAATATTTTGAGAAACAACAAACTTGAACATAAAATCGGTAATAAAATCAAGTTTCTGTAGGGAAGTGCAATATTGCTTAACTAAAATGAATATTTTCTGTAGGGAAGTGCAATATTGCTTAACTAAAATGAATATTACTATAAAAGATTACGGGGTGTGAAATGTTCTATAAAGCTGAATTCCTGCTTTGCTTGGGAATGTAATTTTGAAATAAATGTTCCATACTGAACTTGGCATTTCGACCATTGGTTGTAAATCAAGGGCTTCGAAAATAGATTTGGAATGGCCGTGTGGAACACCTGTAATTGTGTGTACAGCTTCTTTTCTGTAATCCATATATTCCGCCTAAGTTCCTTTCAGTTGTGGTGCCTCATACAAGGTAATAACTTAATGTGGATAAAAATAGATAATCAAATAGTAAGAGTATAATTTTTTGTGGCAATAGAAAATATAAATGCAAAATGACACCATCTGTAAGAGAAAGTTTAGTATGGAAAGGCACCAGTGGCTTACACTCACATTTCCTCTGTGGGCATTTCCTCGTAGAAATCTTCCAGAGTCTGTAAAAGATGGTTCACTCATTAAATATTCACACAGTCGCAGAAATCACATTATGTAACAGTGTCAACCATCGTCCAATTGTACCAAACATACTCTCAAGAGCTGATCTTATGAGGTGTCTTATACAAGAAATACCTGGTAAGAGGCAACGGGTAACTACACCAAACAAGCAACTAGTTATTCTTCAAGAGAAGGCAGAGAACTTTAAACAAAAAAGTCGCAGTTCCACCGAGAGGGCGAGGCAATAAATTTCACAGTAACAAACCGGACTGGTACGAGAATTAAGGCTAGCACCTTCAGCATACGACCTGGCATAAGTCAACAAATACACGCATCTCGTGCAGCAGCCATAATTAGGGGTCACAACAATTGAGCGGTAGGTGGCGTTGTGTTCGCGAGCGTTGATCACCACTATCATGATCATGGTTAGGTCGGTAGCACCGGCGGTGACCCCTGGTCGCAAGCCTTGGTGGTGGCACGAGAGAATGAAGCAAGTCTTTTTGGCTGGTGGCTTTTGGTGCGAACGGTTGTATCTCACAGTGAGACTCTGATGCACGGCACCGCGGGTCGTCTGCCGGAGCCACTGTTTTCATAGTGACCTTTTTTATTTTGGTGAACCTGTGCCTGGAAAACCAAATGTCACTCTAGAAGCAATACACGCTGTAGACTGATAGCAGTAAACATATAAAATGGGCCATGGATAATCTGCCAAGCAGCGAAGTGCTTCGGCATTTATGCATGTGCCATAGAAGATTCCAGCGTTATCGCTAGCGGCCACAAAAGTTACAGAACAAACTCTAATGTACGTGTTGTGTGCATAATCTCGTCGGTAGGTTCCAAGATGATCTATACGGTTTCCAATCATTTGGGCTTGGCTTGCACAAGGCAGCTTTGCAAGCATAATGAAGCAGTAAGAAAAAGAAAATAGAAGAGCATGCGGCATTACCATTAGAAGATTACAAATTGCTATTGCAGCCATCGCTTTGCCGATGAAACTTTTTTTTTTTTCAGTTCATATAGTTGAACGGTCTTTATCTCAAAGCCCTGCGATGCTCGGCGGTTTTCCGGCAAAAATGCGGCAAGTTTTTCGCAACATTTCCATCTTTATAGTTTGACTAACAGATTTGCTGTTAAAACATATAGTATAGAGGCACGTGATGAGGTATGTACACAAACGCCACCTTAACAAGATTCATGCATTCTGTTCACGTGGCGCAAGATTCATGCATGAACCGAAATATGTCGTGACCAAACATTTCAATATGGATGCCGTTGCGATCTTTGTGCAGCCCACGCGTGTAGCTCGATCGATGACAAAGCTCGACTAAGTTTGGCGTCGCACCTGCTAATTGCAGTTTGGGCGCAGCAGGTCAGATTGGTGCAGAAGGGCGCAATTGGCGCAGCACTTCCAACCCTGCCTTTTCTAACAAGATCATAGCTTGGTAGCACACTTCTTCAGATGACTTTATAACACACCACACATAAATCTGTGGGGATCACTCAAAAGTACAGTGCACAAGGATTTTAACGAGACATCAGATTTTTTAGCAACTGATATGCACAACAAACATGTGTGTTACTGAACCCTAAATTGTCCCATTCCAAAATTGCAGCTCTGGTCAGGATCACTTACCTACCTTTTAGAAAAAAATTTGTCTTATCATTACTTCACATTCACTAAAGGTTCCATTAATGCTCATTTAAAAAAATAAAAAAAGCGTATTTTGGCAACACACTCGTTATAATGAAGAAATGGTCCATAGAACATTGGGACAAGCCTAAGAAAATTAAAGGACAAGCGCATTTGTAAAATTGAGCCTTTGAAAGGCAGGAGCATAGGTGTACTCCTTTCCTATGATGCCAAAGTGCTCGCATGTCATGGGTTTAAACAGCATGTGAGCTCGATGATGCTTTTTCAATTTTTAAAAGGATACTGAACAAAATATTTCCTGTCAAGATTTTCAGCTAATCTGAAAGGTTGGGTGTTGAAATTGATGGACACAACCTTCATTTGAGGCAAAAACTAGAGGAAAATAAGGAATTTAGTGAGGTTTTCAAAAGAATGTCGCACATGCGCGTAAGGCGCACTGCAGCCACAGGGAAAGCTAGAAGAGCGGCTTTTCAGAGACTTTTCTAAACAATCTTTGGGTAACTGCTACAAGCACACTGCTGAGTACCCATTACACCATAAATAATCAATTTCTGTGCAGTAGGCTAGCACGCGCTATGCTATCCTTCGTCATTCTTCAGAGAAGCGTGGTATCCGCAACACAATTGTTACAAATTTCGTGCAATTTTTCATGCAGTGTCCGACGACGAAAAATTATGCCTGAAGTGGGTATGCACCACAGTTAGTAGGTGAACAAGAACAAGTTTTCTAATGGGTTGGAGCATTGGACGACCCACTCATTACGCAATTCGCATTGTGTGATGCCTAGCTGTTTCTTTTATGTTCTGCAATGATTTATTACTCATATTAACGCCATTCCTTTTTCGACATCATGCCTGCCTAAAGCCAGTTTAGAGACAAATTTGAGGCACTGGCATGGCTCAGTAGTAGAATATTCGGCTGGCACGGAGCGAACCCGAGTTCAAATCCCATTGTGTCATTAGTGTTTTTTATTTACAGTTTTTTTGCTTTCGATGCTGGTTATGGACAGTTTCCAGAAAAACTAAGATAGCGAACAATGCTTTCAGCTGGGGTAAAGTGTGAAAGGATGAGAGTGAGATGAAAGGAGAGGTTTAGGTTAAGGACAGGAACTCGTGCACCGTGCATGCATCTGAGAGAATGTGATGTCAAGATTTGCTTTCAGCCACCGTGCGCTCCACCACACAGCCAAATGTTCAAAAATATGGGAAATAAACTCTGTTTTTCAAAATAGCGATGTCTTTATAGTAGAATTTTGATGGTTCCATTTTGACGTTTGAATTTTTGTTCACAATTCCCTTAAAAACTGGTATTAACTGTGTGGCTTAGCCATCTCTTGCATTAAGGGTAGATGCAAGTTGAAAAACGAGCTTTCTAAAAAACTACCTATTTTTTGTTTTCACCTGTTTTGATAAGATAAGTATCTCTACTGTTCTGAAAAAAAAAATTATGTTATGACTCAACTGGAAATGCTCTAAAATTGCTTATAAAGAGTACAATGTGGCTGTTAAGAGGCCAAAAGTGTGCCTTTGAGCACCATGCTGCTTGCAATTGCCGATTGCATAAGGCGAAGAGCTGAGCCTCACTCTTCAAATAACGACAGTTTTCAACGCTGCTGCAGCGCAAGAAATAATAGTAAGAAGCACACTTTTGCCACTTTTTTCGAGCGCCGCAACTGCCTTTCAAGTAACGTAGTACAGATCGGGCACCGCTATTGGCCGCTGCGCCTTGGTATGTGCTTTGAAGACTACTTGCATGGTTCGTGTCTCGTCTAGCAGCGCAGCTGAACAACGCTTGTCTTGTGTGTTCACCTCCATTATGGATGAAGAAAGCCATAGCTCGCGCGATAGCTATGCTGTAAACATGAGAGTTGTGGTGGCACACTCTGCAAGAATAGGCTATTAGCAGCTGGTCAATTTGTGGCATTTCTTGGCTTGCAAAGCCAATGCATCTTAAGTCATTCACAGCCGTCAGCCAGAAAGTCCGTGATACGGCAGTGGATGCCATCTGTGCCAATCATGTGAAGTTGAGGGAGCTCAAAGTGAGAGAAGTTAGCAGGGACGACATTGGCATTATGTACGACGGTACGTGGCAAAATTGTGGCCTGAAGAAAGCCACAATGACATTGGCACTGTTGTGTCCCTTGAGAATGGACTTAGTTTAGCTAAAGAGAAGTTTTGTGGAATTTATACCTAGCTTGCAGTTGGCACAAGGCTTTGCTGAATAGAGCGGAAGATGTTTGGCAAGCGTTTCATGGCCCTGTCTGTGAGCGAAATGTCTGCAAGGAGTCGGCTTACAAAAGCCATGAGGGACCAAACTTTTGTAGCTGGCGTATTGTAGTGGCAGTGGCCGCTACAAGAAAGATTGTTCTTTTTTGTGTGCAAATTTCATTGCATTTAATGAGATCTCTCATAAATAAACATTCAATTTTAATTTTAAATTTAAAACTAGTTTTCCTCAGAACACAAATTTTGCCTTTTTTTTTTTCCTTATGTGCCCCTCCTTTTTTGGGTACTTCTAGTGCTCGGATCTGCATTAAAATTTGTACAATTTTTTTCCAAAGTATGAGAAATAAAATTATCTTGTTTACATTTTCAGATTACATTTGTTAGATATCAAAAGTTCTATGTAAACCTTTACTATGTCTGGAGAAATATGGACTTGATCACATTTATTACATATTCTGTTTGCACTTCCTAATTAGATATTTACAGTCTACACTTTATTTGAAATATTATGAACTATCAATGGTAAGAAATTATGGAAGCTTAGTGATAAAAAAAGCAGGGAGGGGCGGGGGGCAAAAGTTTCACGTTTTTCCCTTTGTCATGTTGCAGAACTAAATGAGTGCAAGTTGTAAAAAAAAATAATTATATATTTGAAATTGGCATAAAATGTTTTATTAACAGCTAAAGTTTTATTGCTCCAGAGTAAATATTAAAAAGAAAGTGTCCTTGAGTGGCATATCCAAGACAGCGTTAAGGTAAAACAAAAGGTAACAAAAGTTCAGTCGTTAGTATATCCGCTTGTCCAGTAGTTTTATTCATTTTGTGCCACATTTTCTTGCGATATTATTTGCCACTATGATTTGCCGAACAGTGTGTTAACCCGGCAACCCTAAGCCGTTTGCTATGTGGACAATATTTTACTATGTTTTCCTTTTGCAATGAAAACCTCTGTAAAAACATAAAAAATCATATCGGCGTTTAAGATGTCATTTCCAGGCTTTTTTCTTTCTTCTTCGAATTTCTTTCATTGCAGCACGCAAAAGTTTACACTCACTACTGAAAGCTGTGCATATTTGAACCAAATTGTGGCTGCTCCGATCAGGAGGCATGTTTTTAGATGCGAAGCAGCCTAGGGTCGAGCTCAATCCAGTGTGCGGTGGGGCCAGCCTTACTGCAACTTGCGTGTTCACTTTTCCTTTCCAATGCTCCGCCCTCTCCCGCCTCACAACGACAATGAAAGGAGCGCCTGTTAACCTATGCTCACTCCCCTCTCTTATGCTACCCCTTTTCTTCTAACGAGCTTCTTGGAATGAAAAAGAAAAAAACTGTGCGTGCTGCACAACCGTTCACGGACTGCCCCATATATATGGCACTGGATCTTGACCTCCAATCTAAGATTGGAGAGATATTTCTCTTGTGCGTTGTTGAACAATGAACCTTTGCAGAGTGCGTGTTGAACAATCAGAGTTGTCTGTCATTCATTGCCTATTAGCAGTGATTGGCATGTTCCAGTACAAAACACTGGCCCATCACTGCGTGCTTTGCACCTCCCTAGGTGTCTCCCCAGTGCAACGCCGCGATGAGCGCCAGTATCGACGCCGCCTTTAGCGTAAGCGTTCGCGCCCGCTGCTTCGCATCTACACATGCTTCCCTTTAGTGGAAGCTGGTGCAATCATTTTTTAATAATGAGACGATTTAAAAAAATAGCATGCAAAAATTTTGAATTCGCACCCTAGCGATCTCGAGTTCGAAAGGGCAGGTTCTTTTAGAGTATTTTACAGCAATAGCTATTACAAACACGAATGTGCTGGTGGAAGAAATAACGAAAAAGCACTTCTGAATGAAGATCCATGAATAAAGCATATTAAAAGATAGGTGTCAACTCGTTTCCACCGTTCATGTGTTTCTCTGTGGACGCAAAGCAGGGAAAATTACAGCGTGATGTCCAAAAGTAGAAGTGACAGACATTCTGGTGGCATGTGTGCATTTATTGGTGAAAATTGGTTTAATACACATGTTCAGTTTGACATCCCAAAACCACCATATGATTATGAGAGATGCCGTAGTGAAGGGCTCTGGAAATTTCGGCCACCTGGGGTTCTAGTAAAAATCGCTTTGGTTACATGCTGCATTGCTCTTCGAACGAGCTATCAGCAGCATACCTGGAACGGATGACGTCCACCAATGAATCGCTGCCACAGTTTCACGTTACAGATTAAACTAGACGTCACAAACTCATGCGGCAGGTGTGTTTCACTGTTAAGCACCAAACATGGCATTGTGTATTACTTAGGACACACACACGCCCACTGTTTATTCAGCGGAATAATTCTAGCCACGTGACTGACTTTGGTGGCTTGGAGAACAAGGGGCACATATTTTGACATGCAGGCGTGGCTACTGGCAGTGATGGACGCTCCTAAATCCCAGCTTGGCAGTGCAATTTCTGTCGATATTATCAGAATGGCACAGCAAATCTCATTTGATGCACTTTGGCAAAGAAGAGGAATCACTGATATTCGCACAAGCTTAGCAAAAAGTAACAAATAATGTTGACAAAGGAGCACATCCTGTTGCTCGTTCTGACTTCTGCTGCAACTGTGCTATGCGATTTCATAAGAGATTGATTCTCGGCAGAAGAAACAATGAACATGCCTTGAAACCATACCACATCAAAAAAGAAAAGAGGGGGGGGGGGCGCAATTGTATCAGGGATTTTTTGTACCCTCGGAATATGAATTTATGCATGCGCACCTTTGTTGGCAATCTGTTTTTATGTATGCAATCAGTCTTGTTACGCATGGGCTTGCAAGTTTTGTGGTATTGGAATTTATATACATTGTTGCGAGAAGACAGTTGTTAGTAAGTGCGTGTCTTTTTGTGGTTAGTCTTGATTTGCACTGATATTTTCTCCTTAAACACACTCCATAGCGAAATGGCTCAGCCACAATCGTGTCTGAAGCAAAATGTTTCAATCTCAAGGTTCCATGAGAGCATTTTAGGAAGCCTATGAACTATGAAGCATGCACAAACATGATGACAAATTCTGTAACAGTACAGAGGCAGGACTGAAAGAGAATTTGAAGGAGTCGCACTAGAATGGTAGAGGTGGTCCGACTGTCAAGACGAATGAATAGCCCCAACATGGGTGCAGAACAGGTGGAGGCCCCATTCTGTCGATAGAATGGATAGCAAATAGCCTTCGGATGATACGGACTTGAACGAAATGCGATAAACATGGGCCCAAAGAAACGAAACAGCCCGTTTTATGCTTGGCTCACCTTAATCCCACTCGGATAACTTGAAAAATTCGCCACCGAAGGACTCGCCCAATTACGACGCCACCTAGTGTCCACTCGGGATTTAACAGACATAAATTGTTAAAGTTGAAACGGGGTTTATTGGCGCAAGTAGTACTTGAACAGCAGGTCTATTGATGCGGAAAGCGGGCAGCAGCAACGGATGCAGGAAATAAAACGCTCGGGGGAACAGCTCGCGCTCGGCTCCTCTTGCTAAAGGCTGTGGGAGTGCCGACACCCCGCCCCTGTAAAGTTGTCTGCGCCGCGTGGCGCATGTGTCTCGCCCAAGGCTTTATTTCGGTGGTGACCACCGCCGGGCAATAGATGGCGTTGTGTTTGCCTTGAGTACCACTGTTGGTAGAGTGGTAGCGCCGGTGGTGGCCCCTGGCGGAAGGCAGGCCTTGGTGGTGGCCGAGGGTTGAGCGAGCCTCTTCTGCGTGTGGCGGCTGCCGCGAACGGTTGTCTGTAGCGCGGGTCCCCGGTGCTCGGCACCGCGGGCTTCGCGCCGGGGTCCCGCGTGGAAAGTCGGGCGTTGGCGACGCCGCCTTGGGTATGTGTTAGTGTGTAGGGTGTGTTAGTGTGTGTTTATCATGTTATTGTGTGTTTAGTGTGTCACTGCGTTATGTTGTTTGTATGGTAGCGTGTTAATTAAAATTGATGTAACATTCGGCGGACGATATCGTCGTCTAAATTAGTTAATAAATGTATGTATGTTGTGTGCTTTGTACCGACCGCGTCTGCTCTGTCCGTTCACCCCAAGAGCGTGGCGTGGCGATGCGCGCGTTCGCCTCGCCAAGACCCCACAAGGCGTGACCCACTGCGGCACATATTCTTCTTCCTCTCTACAATACCCCGGTGACGAAGACGAGCCATCCTGGCAAGTCAAGGTGACGAGATTAGGAGTGGGTCGTGATATGGCTTGAGACGACTCACGTGGACAGTCTCACGACCAAGGCATCGCCTGTCTGTAGATGGCGTAATCGGCTCGATCACGTATGTGACAGGAGATCGACGTTCGACGACCCGATAAGGACCGTGAAACTTGGGGGCAAACTTAGCGGACAGACCTGGGGAGTGGAAGGGCAGTCGGAGCCAGACAAGCGAGCCCACGGCAAAAGTCTCGACTTGCTGGTCGCGGTCGTGGCGGTCTTTTTCGAATGCTTGCTTGTCCGAGGTGAATAATCGGGCCAACTGACGACACTCTTCAGCGTGGTGCAAAATTTCAGAAAGAGGGCTGAACTCTGAGACGTCGGGACAATACGGCAAAATGGTGTCAAGGGTGGAGCATGGCTCACGCTCATATAGAAGAAAGAAAGGCGAGAAGCCTGTGGTTGACTGGGTCGCGGTTTTGTACGCATAGGTCACAAATGGGAGAATGACATCCCAGTTTGATTGGTCAGAATTGACATACATGGCGAGCATGTCTCCTAGCGTTCGGTTGAAACGCTCGGTTAGACCGTTGGTCTGCGGGTGGTAGGCTGTAGAGGTGCGGTGCACAGTGCGGCATGCCTGAAGGAGTTGTTGTACAACTTCGGATAAAAAGACACACCCTCGATCACTCAGCAATTCACGTGGTGCCCCGTGATGCAGTACGAAGCGTCGCAAAACGAAATTGGCTATGTCACGTGCACCTGCCGTAGGTAGTGGAGCTGTTTCAGCATACCTCATCAGATGGTCGACGGCGACAATGATCCATCGGTTTCCAGTGGCAGTGTAAGGAAGGGGACCATATAGATTGATACCAATGCGGTCGAAAGGGCGCGCCGGACACGGTAGAGGCTGTAATAATCCGGGTGAATGGGCAGCTGTCTTTCGTCGTTGACATAATGAACAAGACCGAATGTATTTTCGTACAAAAGTGTACATACCAGGCCAGTAGTAACGATGGCGGATCTGCTGATATGTTTTTAACACACCAGCGTGAGCATGTTGTGGGTCGGCATGAAAATACGCACAGACATCAGATCGCATGTGGCGTGGTATAACCAAGAGCCATTTACGACCATCCGCGTGATAGTTTCTGCGGTATAGTTGCGCGTCCCGTATCGCGAAATGTGTGGCTTGGCGGCGAAGAGCGCGTGGGTACGCCGACGTTGAAGAGTCGGAAGGAATGTTAAGAAGAGATGTTGTCCATGGGTCTTTCCGTTGTTCAGACGACATGCTTGTGACGGAAATGGGAGCGCTAAAGAAGTTGGTGTCCAAATGCAGGTCTGCGGTGGATCTCACTGGTGATCGTGAGAGGGCGTCCGCATCAGAGTGTTTTCGTCCTGAGCGGTAGACGACACGAATGTCGAATTCTTGTAGGCAAAGAGCCCAACGTCCAAGGCGACCTGAAGGATCTTTTAGCGACGCCAACCAACAAAGTGCGTGGTGATCGGTCACAACGTCGAAACTCTGTCCGTACAAGTAAGGACGAAACTTGCTTAACTTCCAAACGATTGCAAGGCATCCTTTTTCAGTTACGGAGTAGTTCATCTCCGCTTTTGTGAGTGCGCGGCTTGCGTATGCGACGACGTACTCTGGAATACCGGGCTTTCGTTGCGCGAGTACTGCTCCCAGACCAACCTCACTGGCATCTGTGTGCACTTCAGTGAGGGCACTTGGGTCGTAATGGCGTAGAATCGGTGGGGACGTAAGTAGGCGGCGCAGTGTAAGGAAAGCTTCGTCTCATGCCGGCGTCGAGTTAGAAAGATTAGCTGGACTGTTCAGTAGTTGTGTAAGTGGGGCTATTATTGTTGCAAAGTTGTGGACGAAACGAAAATACGAGCACAAGCTGATGAAGCTCCTAAGTTCTTTGAATGAAGTCGGCTTCGGGAAGTCGGCTACGGCTCGAAGTTTCTCTTGGTCGGGGCAAATTCCATCCTTTGACACAACGTGGCCAAGTATAGTAAGTTGGCGAGCCCCAAAGCGGCACTTCTTTAGGTTAAGCTGGAGGTTTGCCTTGGTAAGACACTGAAGAATGGTACGCAGACGGTCCACGTGGGTAGGGAAATCAGGAGAAAATACGATAACATCATCGAGGTAACATAAACATATTTGCCATTTAAGGCAGCGTAAAATGCTGTCCATCATTCGCTCAAACGTTGCAGGTGCATTGCAGAGACAAATGGCATAACCATGAATTCGTGTAGGCCATCCGGCGTAACGAACGCTGTTTTGGGACGGTCACACACTGCCATCGGAACCTGCCAGTAACCTGAACGTAAGTCCAGCGAAGAAAAGAATTCGGCACCTTGTAGGCGATCGATAGTGTCGTCAATGCGGGGAAGAGGGTATACATCTTTCCGTGTAATTTTGTTCAGTCGCCGGTAGTCGACACAAAGTCTAATCGAACCGTCTTTTTTCTTCACTAGCACAACAGGTGAAGACCAGGGGCTAGAAGATGGTTTGATGACACCGCGCTGAAGCATATCATCCACCTGCTCTGCAATTACACTTCGTTCCTTGGGTGATACGCGGTAGCGGCATTGCCGCAAAGGAGGGTGCGTTCCGGTGTAGATTGTGTGAGCGAAGGTGTTCGTTTGACTCGGTGCCTTTTGAGGAAGGTCAAATGAATCTCGGAATTCTTGCAGAAGGGTTATTAGCTGGTCCCGTTGATCCGGAGGAAGCTTGCTGTCGATGGAACGATTGAAGATATCTGAGGAGTAGTCATTTCGCATAAAAAGAGGAGTAACGGCGTTCAGTTGAAGTTGCTGGCCAGGGCCGTGGGACTCAATAGGCACAATAACGTCATCTACAGGATGAACATAGCCCAGTGTTTCATGAGCTCTTAAAGTGTCTTAAAGTGAGAGTGCATGAGCTAGGATTGCAAACGACAATTCCGGAAGTATCTTGGTGAGGTGGCAGAACGGCGTATGACAGTGACGTACCGTGGCGGCGACTGAAAACGTCAGATGGGGAGAACACAACGGTTGAGCCGGACAATTCAGTGCGATTGACGGGGACAACGATGGCACTAAGAGGAGGAACATCAACGTCGGAAGCAACAAGAAGCTTGCCCAGGTGAGTGCGCTCATTGTCGGTAGATGGCGCATCTGAAAACACAGATAATTCCACCTGCGCTCGAGCGCAGTCAATTCCACCTGCGCGCGAGCGCAGTGATACGCGGTAGGGGCGTTGCCGCAAAGGAGGGTGCGTTCCGGTGTAGATTGTGTGAGCGGCGGTGTTAGTTTGACTCAGTGCCTTTTGAGGAAGGTCAAATGAATCTCGGAATTCTTGCAGAAGGGTTATTAGCTGGTCCCGTTGATCCGGAGGAAGCTTGCTGTCGATGGAACGATTGAAGATATCTGAGGAGTAGTCATTTCACATAAAAAGAGGAGTAACGGCGTTCAGTTGAAGTTGCTGGCCAAGACCGTGGGACTCAATAGGCACAATAACGTTGTCATCTACAGGATGAACATAGCCCAGTGTTTCGTGAGCTCTTAAAGTGAGAGTGCATGAGCTAGGATTGCAAACGACAATTCCGGAAGTATCTTGGTGAGGTGGCAGAACGGCGTATGGCAGAGACGTACCGTGGCGGCGACTGAAAACGTCAGATGGGGAGAACACAACGGTAGAGCCGGACAATTCAGTGCGATTGACGGGGACAACGATGGCACTAAGAGGAGGAACATCAACGTCGGAAGCAACAAGAAGCTTGCCCAGGTGAGTGCGCTCATTGTCGGTAGATGGCGCATCTGAAAACACAGATAAGTCCACCTGCGCGCGAGCGCAGTCAATTACGGCGTGGTGGCGTGACAAAAAATCCCATCCTTGTATCACGTCGTGGGCACAAGTGGTCAACACGAGAAACTCGATGTGGTACAGGACGTCCTGAATGTCTACTCTCGCCGTACATGCTCCGACTGGTTGAATTGGTTGCGCACTGGCGGTATTCAGCAAAACGTCGGAAGGCGTCGTCGTTACTTTTCGCATCGAACGGCAGAGTTTCTGACTCATCACAGATATCGCGGCACCCGTATCAATAAGCGCAAGAGTTCGTAGACCTTCAACAAACACTTCCAGAACGTTTGTGGGGGACGGGCGAGGACTTGTACAATGCGACGAATTCGCAGCTCGTGCGGCAGTCAGTTTTCCGTCTCTACAGGGTTCGGTCGGCGACGCAGAGGGGACGGAGAACGGTAGCGGCGTGGTGAGGATGAGCGATGGGGACCGAATGATCGGTAGTCGGCAGCAGGGCGGTGGTCTAGTTTGGTTGGTGACAGGTCACGTTCCACTGATTGTCGGTCGCATTGACGTGGCAGTTTTCATTGCGCGTTGTACGAGGCCGGTAAAGAGTAGTCAGGGTACCTCGGAGGTGCAGACGGGCCCGTTGCGAAGCGCCGGCGACAGAAGCGCGCCACGTGACCTGGATATCCGCATGCGTAACAGATCGGGCGATTGTCAACTGTGCGCCAAGGGTTTCCGTTATAGCGCTGTTGTGTTGCTGGAAATGGCGTCGTTGATACTCGTACAGGCTGGGGAGTCGGCCCAAGCGGAGGTCGTGGCGGAGTAGCAGCAACAGCAGCGTAAGTCCATGGCGCGGTGATGAGTGCTGTCTGAGAGACGGACGGCAAAGCCTCAGAGACCTGCGCCTGTATTACCTGCCTGATGGCGGGCGCAAGACGCTCAGAAGAGGGTTCCGTTGCCGGTAGATACGACAGGCACGAAAGTTGTCGGGCCACCTCCTCGCGCACATATCGTTTGATTTCGGACATCATTGTGCTGTGGTCTCCACCCAGGCTCAATGCCGCAAGAGTTTCATCGGTAGCCGCTGGACGCCGTTTCATGACCCGTTGTTTGCGCAACTCCTCGAAGCTCTGGCAAAGAGTGGCGAGTTCGGACACGGTACGTGGCCCCTTGGCCAGCAGCATCTGGAAGGCGTCGTCGTCTATCCCCTTCAAAATATGTTTGGTCTTGTCTGCCTCGTTCATTGAAGGGTCAAGGCGCTTGCACAAGTCGAGCACATCCTCGATGTAGCTTGTGAAGCCTTCTCTTTGAAGCTGTGCGCGTCCCCTTAGGCGCTGTTCGGCACGGAGCTTGCGTACCTCGGGGCGACCGAACACATCGGTAATGCGTAGCTTCAAGGCACCCCAAGTGGCGAATTCCGAGTGGTAGTTGTTAAACCAGAGACTCGCCACCTTTTTCAGGTAGAAGGGTACATATTGCAGCTTCGAAGGGTCGTCCCACTTGTTGCTTGTGCCTACCTTTTCAAATGTTGACAGCCAATCTTCTACGTCTTGCTCATCAGTACCGTCGAAAAAAGGTAGATCGCGCACGCGTAGCGCAGTGGGCACGATGACCATCGAAGGCTGGGTCTTACCTTGCTGGGTGTTTTCTTCAGCCATGTCTGGGATGGCAGGTAGTTTCCTGTTGCGGAGTTCCAGGTTGAGTTACCCAGCACCTCCACCACTCTGAAACGGAGTTTATTGGCGCAAGTAGTAATTGAACAGCAGGTCTATTGATGCGGAAAGCGGGCGGCAGCAACTGACGCAGGAAACAAAACGCTCGGAGGAACAGCTCGCGCTCGGCTCCTCTTGCTAAAGGCGTGACCCACTGCGGCACATATTCTTCTTCCTCTCTACAAAGTTATCGTTCTCTCCAATCCCAAGCTTTGATAGACAATGCCTGGCTATATTGATGCTGAGCTATAACAACTCTGTATTTCTTCATGCGATAAAAGCATTTCTTAATTGCCTATGCTTGCCTCCCCCCCTCATGTGCCCGGATGTTGCACCTTCGCAAAATGTCACACAAAGCAGCATGAACCGCATCGCAGGGTTCTTGTGACATGCATAGCTACAGATGTTTTTATGTTCAGGCACACAAGCAGCTTTGCTGGAGTACAGTTTTTACAAAATTACATATTGTTTTTATTTGCTTACATAAGCTTAGTTTCTCTACATTCATAAAAAAAATGAAGATGGAAGTCAACTTAAAGTAGGTTAAAAAAGCTTTTAAGGAACACTGCGTCGCTGCTAAAATAAAAAAGAGCTTAATGTCTAGAGTCTCAAAATTTTCACCAGGCTGCTTGTCACTTTATTTCCTATGAGGAGTTAAATAAAGCTACATGCTCACAATAACAATGATTGGCAAGCTCTCATAATAGACATTATTTTAAGGAACATATCATTGCTGCAAAGATAAGTTTTGACATACCTTTAAAACTTATTTTTCTTAAGATCCATTTTCTGGCCACTTCTGTTTAGACATGTTCTTGGTACTTGTGATAGCGACATTAGGATGACATTTTGCCAACATATTCTTTAACATGTGAAATATCTCCTTCAAATGCGATATTTTATTACAAAAATTTCATTAAACTAGGCTACAGAATAAACTTTTCTCGAGTAGCATCTCCCCTTAAGGACACAATGCCTCGAAAACATGTTAAATTAATAATTGATTTAAATGAAACTGAGTTTACGTATATGAGCATGCAGATTTCAAATGTGCAATAATTTTTGCAGTATATATTTTTAAAATTTTCTTTAGTAATACTGTCAATAACGTCAGAGATTTTTACAGCAGTGGGTAGAAGTGTCTACAAATACTGCTGAACACCTTTATAAGAGGCATGCTCTGGGCAGCCTTTCTTGTCTTTTATACAAAATGTCTCTTATAAGCAGGGTACCACGATGCATTTCTCCATCACCCCGTATTTTACTGTAGGCACACTGGTGTCTCTTATGCCCATTTGTTTTTCATATCAGTGCCTCTTATAAAGGGCTTCGACTGTATTACATATTCACCAATATAACAAACGTAAAGATAGTAAAGATAGCATAATACATAAAAATACAATTGTAAAGAAAAGTCATGATACAGAAATATGATGACAATGAACCTTCGTTAATAAAGAGTGCACATGTTTCAGTCACATGTGCAGAAACTGAAGAAAAAATAAGAGTAGAGAAAGCAAGCACACCAAGATACTAAATTAGAATGACTTCCACCATTTTGGATCACAAGTATCAGTATACTTGGAAAGAGGACCGACAATGAACAGTAAAATCCCGATAGCGTCGCTATCTCGTAGCTGACAGAACGGTTAGGTCAGCAAGTTTGACAAATTTGTAGACAGTGGGCTGCGGTACCACCGTCTCGGGTAAAGCATTCGACTCTCGCAATGTCATGTAGCTTTAAAGTATTAAACATTTCAAATGAATTCTCGGAGCCATAGTTTGTTGTTGTGAGCCGAGCACTTGCGATAGAAAAGACTCATTTGCGAATTTACTACATGCGGTTGTTCAAACGGGTTTAGAAATGCATGCCCATTTTCTTGCATTCTGTACTCATCCCAGGCAATTTTGATGAGCTTAATTACTTAGTCTCCCAGAATGTAATTTGAGAAGTACTTAACGTACAAGAAGAAAAATTGCAAATCTGCACACAAGTATGCAAAAGAGTTTTGTCGAAATCAATAAAGTACTTTAAAAATGTGTTTAGGCAGAAACTTGTTCATAGCACAATTTCTTTTTTTCTGGTGTTGAGTGCAACCATATCTTCATTGCAGCTTCCCCGAAAAAGCCACTTGTTGGAGTGCTTTCCGTTCGCCACCACTGCTTTGAAAAATGGAATGTGCCTCTTGATATCAGCATGCTCTGGAAAAGCAGCACTGCATGTCGCACTCCTGCCGCACCAGCATTCGGTGTACATAAAAGTGCAGTTATTTTGACAATCGTACTATGCCAAGACATTTTTTTATGCCTTTATGAACATTAGAGATTTCCCTTCAAACTCTGGGAGAAGCATACAAAATTTTCTCACATCATCGTAAAGCACGTCGTCTTGAGGGGGCAGTGTCTCGTCATTGATTTCAGTGTCTGCATACGGCTCGTCATCAGCTGCCTGGCTGCCCAGCTCTTCGTCCTCCGTATACTCTGGGCTGCATAGAAATTACAGCTTCTTAACTCTTTTGTTGCTGCGCGAGAATGGTTGTTTTTCATATGTCTTAAGAAGATCATTTTTGCCAGTTTGAAAAGTACTCCAGCACGCATAGCAGCATACTAAGCTTTGCAGAATGAAATGTTTTTCAAGAAATATAGGTAGTAATGCAACAAAAGTATTTTAGAATGAATAAAAATGTGAAAAGTGAAATTTTTCGTCACCAGATGGTAAACAGTGGAATAAAAAACACTATATATACAAAAATATTCACAACAAAGAAAATTCATAATATACAATTAGTAGATAAATGACCCAGAAACAGTATAAAATAATTGATGTTGTGCAAAATGTTTCTCTTAATATAGACAAAGAAAATCACAACCAACAAACTGCTTCATTGCTCATGCCATGCGGTGAAGCATTGCATGGTTTTTCGCGAGATACAAGCGTACTCGTACACTCTTCTCGGTAAATTTTCATTGCCTTGCGATAAGCTAGGTGTTCCAATACAGATGGATCCCCGCGATGTGAATAATCCCTTGATAAATGAGATGTCCAATGAACTTCACTATTTCATCTAGCGTCACTTTTTTCCATAAGCCACCTCGCTCCGCATAGGTTGGCATTCCAATATATGCATCCAAGCATATTCCTTTGCATCTTTGTGCATATCGTAATAAAAAAGGACAATATCAGGCGCAGTTATAAAATGTTTTGGCCTGCTCCGTAATCAGGACCAATATGTGCTCTGGGGCCCTCCTTGCCGTTAAAAGAAGCTCTGCAGCCAGCGCCACCACAACACACCCCAGTGAAGTGACAACCGCGCATGTAACCTGAGTTACTGTAAGATTATGCACAAAGGTCAGCAGCTATATGCACTTGTGGCGGAGGAGATAACTTGAGGATGCAAACAAAACAAACGAATGAACGGCTATGGATGTCTCAGGCTGACACAAGACATCGTGGCCGTAAACCTTTAAGCCGAGGTGCTGTCATCTACGAAATGTCCGCTCGTTTCCACTCAATTCAGGTGGGCTCGCTAGACAGTTTAAAGCAGCCCATGCGTTTTGAAGCTCTGATGCGCGCCCAAGCACGCGTGACGACCGCGTAATAGGAGCGACTAGTGGCACTATACGTGGGCCTGTGTCTGATATATCGATACAAGCAAAACCAAAGCAGCTGGAAACTGGCTGCGAGAGCCACCTGCACATTTTATACATGCACTTTACATGCACGTATACTTTATACACACTCCATACGTTCTTTTGCAGAATTAATTTTCTCCGACTTCTAGCAACAGCTTTGTATTGGTTAGCTGTCATAAATTTCTGACAATTATTACAGCTCTGTATTGGTTAGCTGTAATAAATTTCTGACAATTATTACAGCTCAACTCAATCAAATTGGAAAGCTAACACAAATTCAATATTTTGCTTGCAAAGTTTTTTTTCATTACAGAACTTCGATGTTACTGTAGCATAATCATTAGGGGCACGCACTTCTGTCAAGTTCGCCAACCTAGTGAATTTTTCCAACTACACACGCACATCGGTTCGCACAAAAATCTAAAAAAAATCGCTATGTTGCCCAAGTCGGTGAATTCGAAAAAAATTCTGAAAGTTTAGAGACTGAAATAACTACTAAATAGTAGCGAGGCCACGAGAAAGAAATTTAACATGCCAAAATCGATGACCAAAAAGCATCAATCACTGTTGATCGATTTGAATAGGCGTGGCAACGAAAGAGTTAAAGCTCAAGGGGAAATGTTCGGTGTCCAGGAAAAGTACGTTGTGCCGCCCACCAACAGAAACCAACCTTCCCCGCTCCGCTAGAAGAGCGCGAGTACCAAAAAGCTCGCACTTTTACCAGAGGTGCTACAGCTCGTTTTGCATGTTAGTTCTAGCGCTGGAGTTTGGACATTCTTGCATGGTCTGTGAAAGACTGTGGTTCAACTTTACTTTGCCTACAAAACATAGCACCAAGCAAGAATGCCATGGTAAGATTTTAAGATAAACCAGCTTCGCTGTTTTTCATTAAAGCTACTGTATATTTCTCTCTCTTTTTTTTTTAGATGCTTAATTGGGCCCATAACATCGCCGAGTTATGGGCAGCAATGGCTAATACAGAAGCGCACTCGACCTGCCATGCAGCACTGATCGGAATAAATACATTTACTCGCCATAATTTCATAAACCTCCATGTGGTTCCTGCTATGAAGATCAAAGTACCGTATGTCAGTGAAAACTTGCAAGTGTTCATGAAGTTAATTTCCCTATGCCATAACATAGTCGATTGTATACAGCAAGATCTCTGTGAAAAAAACAAGGGCTATGCATATTGTAAATCAGTTATCTATTTATTTATTTTTTTATCGATACTGCAGGCCAATATGCTGGCCCATGCAGGAGGGGTAAATACAATAATACAATTATGCAGTTGTGCAGAATACTGCAGAATTGCACATCTTCAATAGCTTCACCTAAAGGAAGGTTACATTTCATTTGTTTGGCAAGTGGCAGCACTCACATGGGAGATGTAGTCTGTCTGGGTTCTGAGCAGGCATCGTCTGCTGGTGCAGCAATGGGCAATGATGGAAGCGTACGCAGAGGTTTAGGCACCAAAGGACGAGGCGGTGGGGCTCGTGTAGGTGGAGCAGGAGGAGGAGTGCTTCGGCAGGGCACTGCACAGAACAAACTCTGAAACACAGACTAGTTCGCAACACTATCACTTACTAAAATATGTACAACCATGTACAACCTCTTAAGGGAAAGCGATGCACAAGCGCAGATCTTTTTTTTTTTCTTCAAATGGCAGCTTTCCCTACAGCATTGTTTTTTGTCATCTTCTTTTTTAGCATTTTTCAGCCTCTAGAAATAGTTACCATAAGGCTAAATAGTTACTATCCAGCTTGCAAGCTAGGCTCTGTGAATGTAATTCCTTCATCGTGTGGTAAAGTATGCGTCGAAGAGAGTGGGAGATGCACAACACAAGGCTGCACTGACGCCAACACTCTACTCCTCTAATGCATCATCCTATCATCAGGCCAATCATGGTCTATCGTGTAGATGTAAACCCTATTTTATCGATACTGCTACCTTTCCACAACATCAAGACAAGACTTGAAGTCCTCACATTTCTCTTTTAATCACTAGATTAAAAGAGAAATGCATTGGCCAGGCTTCTGTGACCCTCTCACCAAAAAAGTGACTACTCCATCTACATGTGTATAGCACAGTGCCATATCATGATGTGGTTTTAGTGGCGAGTATGTTTTACAACTGGCTGTGTTCCGGATAACATCTTGATGGGGCTCACTTTTTACCTTCTATGACAACTTGTGTAACGATGCTGGCTGCATTAGAAGAATTGCTTTCCAATAAAACCTTACATTGTGATTGCAGTGTTGCGAGTGAAGTGCATATGTGCTGGAGGGCCACAAACGACGAGGTACAACGTGAGTATACAATGGGAGCAAGCTGTTGGGCTAAGGACCTGAGCTCTCCGACTTCCAACATTATGTCTTCCCCACTAGACTGTTGATGAGCACAATTCTCTCCTCAAGAGCTTGGTGTGTGGACTAATTAGGCACATTATAGGTTTTGAGAGGTTAATGTTAACTATACCTATTTTTGTTTGGGCTGATGCTTCCTAGCATACCTTTGTTTATTTTAGCATTTCCATTTTTCATCATGAGTGCAAATATATTTTCGTTCTTGTGAAAATCAAAAGCTTATCTCCTTCTCTTTTATGATAATAGTATTTCACAGCTAGCCCGACTAGCTTTTTTTTTTTAACTGAACCTGTCACAAATTGAGGTCCGTGACAGGACAAAGCTGTTTGTTCATCTTGATTTTTGGGTAAAAACCATTACTAGCACATGGAAAATATTGGATTTGGTGGAGGGTATGGGTCTGAAGGAAGTGGAATTTAAAGTGTGGTACAACGAGCGAATGGCACGAGAGTCTGAGGAAAGGGCACAAAAGGAGCAGCTCCAAATGGGGGCCAAGGAGAAGCAGCTCAAATTTAAGCTAAAGGCCAAGATGGAAAAGCTCGAACTGGATTTCGAGGAGGATGAGTCAACCGAAAGGTGGTCCCCAGACTAGGTGCTGAAGAAGGGCCGTCGGGTTGCAGACTTGAGCCACGAAGACTGACTGGGGCCTCCTGCCATCGTGTTCCCACTCGACAGGACCATAGCCATTCAGTCGTGAACTCCAGCCTAAGGCTTGTGGCCTTGGCGCCGGTAGGCAATGTTGCAACAGCAGTCGGGCTATGGGACCGAGCTGTGCACTCGTCATCACTACCGGGCCCATGTCAACTACTCCAGTCAAGCTACCACATTTGGCGAGATCCAACTCGCAATTTTCAACGCGGCACCACTGAGTCGCATCCTCGCTATGCTTTGTTGTTACAGGTTTTGTTGAACTCCCACTTTGCACTTTGAAACTCTTTTAACAAGAAACAATGAACTTTTTATTAAGTGTTTACTTGTGCATTAGTCTTAGGTTCTAATTAAGGTTTTATGCTTGTTTGTTAAGCCAATGGCTTTGTTCTTGTTCATGCTCTCGGAAGTTTAGCCCTAGGCCTAAAAATATCCTGCATCAAAGGCCTAAACAGAACCTGCATCACATACAGCGGATGTCCTGTCTCGATGTCGCCTTTCGTACTCATCTGAGCACTGCGCCCTTTTTACTTTATTATGGATCAAGTATTCGCATCAATATCATGGCACATCATTTTTGGGCATGGTCCATCAACGTTTCAATCGACAGGTTTCAAGAAACCTGGAAACCCGTTTTTTTTTTCTTTTTTGCAAATCACTGCATTATTTTTTCAGCCAGTTTCAATATCATGAAAAAAAAAAAAACTAGTTTCAGCTTCACACTAGTTCTGAATATAAATAAAAAATTACTTATAAAACTATGATGATGTTTGATGTTTTATGGCGCAAGGGCCATTTCACGGCCAAAGAGCGTCAGTTCATCTTACTAAAAATATGGACAATGATTGTGATAAGTGGCTGTATAATGGCCATAAAATTTCTCGCAGTAAGGCGGGTAAAAACATACAATAAAATCATGACCATGCCGTGAAAGGTGTGTGTGGTGTGAATAGATGACAAAAGTTGGTGATAATAAATGACGATGGTGGATATGTATGGCATTAGCACAAGTGCCTCACTCGTTCATACCCTTGCGTCCAAGGGCCGTGAGGCATGTGCTTTCTTGTGTAGCCACCGCAGCAAAAACCTCTCTGGAGAGGTCATGCTACGGTATGCCCGGGTATATGACATGAAAGCTATGAATTTCTTTTAAAAACGCTAACAATGATTTATGACTAAAAAGCGGTTCCCTACCGACAAACATTGCAGGGTGTAAAGGTATATGTTGTCGGTAGGGTAATGGAAAGTGTTGTTTTCTTACAGTGTCCAATTGTTTGCACTCAATTAAAATGTGAAGGACTGTCAATGCTTCACCACATCTGTCACACAATAGTGGATCGCCACCGGACAAAAGGTGTGTGTGTGTCGTGTATGTGTGTCCTATCCCGAGTCTCGTTAGTATTACCTCTGTATGACGCGATTTCGATACAGGCAGCCAATGACCAAGGTGTGGCTTAATAACGTGTAGTTTGTTTTGTGTGTGTGTATCCCACTTGCTCTGCCAGTAGTCCCGGGGGTTTCGTTTGAGAGACGGCTTAAGATCAAGGGCCAGGATTGATATGGATGTAATGGCGGTGCTCTCATGGACGGATGCAGCGAGCTGATCCGCCCTCACGTTGCCTTGGATCTCACGGTGCCCTGGCACCCAGCACACTACAACATGTTGTTTGAGTGTGTAGAGTGTGCACAAAATGGAGTAAAGTGAGACAAGGACCGGGTTTTTTTTTGTTTTTTAAGACCGAGGAAGTTTGCCTGATCTTCCAAGGTGTCACCCTGAGTGTTTACGAGTGGAAGTGTGTGTACTTGTTTTCCTGCTATCCTGCCGACCATGTTCCAGACTTTAGCCTCCTGTGTGTATGAATTAACCCCAGATAAAAACTTCTGCCAGCTTTCTCTTCTGGCCTGCCGACGCGTTCTCCTGCCTTGAGACTTTATTTTCTTGAAGGTTTCAAGATTTTCGGCTGTCGGTGAGTTCCGAAACAGCCTCCAAGCTCTGTTTTGCTGTTTGCGCGCGTTTCGGCATTCAGAGTTCCACCATGGCACACGCCGTTTTCCAGGGTGTCCATTTGTTTGTGGGATGCATTTTGTTGAAGCATCAATCAAAAATGCTATGAAGTAGTTGACAGCAACATCAATGTTCAAAGTACTTATGTCATTCCAACCTAGACGAGCGATGGTATAAAAGTGTTCCCAGTCGGCTCTGTTTATGAGCCACTTGGGAACACGTGGTCGACACTCAGTTACTGTATTTGTGCTCAAAACTATGGGGAAGTGGTCACTTCCGTACAGATTACTGATGACTTTCCACTGGAGTAGAGGTACAAGAGATGGTGATACTATGCTTAGGTCTATGGAGGAGTAGGTGTTATTGGAGAGATTATAATAGGTTGATTCTTTTCGATTTAGGAGACACGCGCTCGAGGAGAGAAGGAACTGTTCAATCAGTCGACCTCGCGCGTCATACCGAGAGTCACCCCATAGCCTGCTATGCGCATTAAAGTCTCCAAGGAGAACATAGGGCTCCGGAAGTTCATCAATTAAAGAGTGTAAATCACGTTTTTGCAGCTGATAGCTAGGAGGAATGTAGATAGTGCAGATTGTGATCAGTTTATCAAAAAGAACTGCTCGAACAGCCACTGCCTCAAGGGATGTTTGGAGTTGTAAGTGTGTGCATGCGATTCCTTGATTCACAATGATGGCCACACCTCCGGATGATGTCAAAGCATCAACACGGTCCTTTCAGAAAATAACGTATTTACGAAGAAAATTTGTGTGTTTTGAATTAAGGTGTGTTTCTTGTACACACAGCACTTTTGGTGAGTGTTCGTGTAAGAGTTCTTGGATGTCGTCAAGGTTTCTGAGGAGGCCCCTGACGTTCCATTGTATAATTTGAGTGTTCATGGTGAATGTAAAATAGTGCTGTGTGTACGAAAAGCGAGTGGCTGTTTAGACAGGGAGTTTGAGTTCACTTAACACGGCCGTCACCAGGTCCTGTTATCGGCTTTTTTGTTTTCTTGGCGCGCTCAAAGAGGCCACGCCGCTCTTTCGGCACCAAGGGTGCCGACGTATCCATTGCCTCCTCGGAGGCACTGGATGCCCGCACGTGCGGGCTGCTAGTTCGAATTTCGGGCCTCGCCTGGTGAGGTGAGGCCTTGAGACCCGAGGACTCTGGAGTCTCCGGTCTCTGTTTGGGAGTAGGCGGTGTAGCCTGGGCTACAACCGCCTTGGGGGCAGGTGCCACAACCTCCGGCTCGGTATGCGCGGGCCGAAGGAGTGGCGAGGGCTGGTGCGGCGGTGCCCCCTGACGCGCCGCATCAGCGTATGTAGCTCCATAGAATGGAGCGACTCTTCGCCGTGCTTCCTTAAATGTAATGTTCTCCTTCACCTTCAACGTAATTATTTCTTTTTCTTTTTTCCAGTATGTGCAGGAGCGTGAATATGCGGCATGGTTTCCTTCGCAGTTTACACAGTGTGGCGGTTGTTTGCAGTTCTCAGACACGTGGCCTAGGACTCCACATTGTGCACAAGTCTGGCGACCGCGACAGGTTTTAGAGCCATGGCCATATCTCTGACATTGGAAGCAACGGCGGGGGTTGGGAATATATGGTCTCACGGATGTCTTTGTGTACCCAGTCTGAATAGTTTCCGGCAAATCGCTCGAAGCAAAGGTCAGTACTAAATGTTTGGTTGGGATTTCCTTTTGATCTCTTCTGATCTTAATGCGCTGTACGTTTGTCACGTTCTGGCTCTTCCATCCTTCCAGAAGTTCAGCTTCCGTCAGCTCAAGCAAATCTACGTCCGATACGACCCCGCGAGATGAGTTCATGGACCTGTGTGGCGTAACACTGATGGGTGTGTCTCCAAACGTTGTGAGGGTGTTCAGTTTATCGAATTGGTTTTAGTCACGTATTTCAAGGAGTAGATCTCCGCTGGCCATTTCGGTAACCTTGCACCCGGCACCGAGAGTTTCGGTTAGGCACCTAGCCACTATGAAGGGGGATACAGTTCTGGCTTGTTTGTTAGTTTTTTCGCAGTGTATAACATGAAAATGAGGAAAGATTTGTTTTGGCCGAATAAAAAAATTGATGTCTTCGGTGCGTACCCGCTTTGAGGAGGCACGATCATTAAGTAAAGGAAATGCTTTGTGCATGCTAATTGTATGTTGTTCGGCAGCGTTGGCGGCCACCCACCACGGAGCCCAACGAGGGGACGCTGCAAGTTTGCGGATGCTGAAAGCTTGCAGACGTCAGCCGTACAACTCTGCTATAACCCAATGCGCCTAGGCCAAGGTAGGCTATTTGCACAGGGTTAACCCTTGTCGCCAGGAAGTTTGGAAGTAAACAGAAGAGAGTAGAAGACAGGACAGATAAACAGTAAGAGATAAAGACGAAGATGTAGGGAGAGAGAGATAGGAAAAGGCGACTGCCGATTTCCCCTGGGTGGGTCAGCCCAGGGGTGCCGTCTACGTGAAGCCGGGGCCAAAGAGGTGTGTTGCCTCTGCCGGGGGGCCTTAAAGGTCCAATCACCCAGCGTCGGCTCAACCCCCAGGATCCCCTTTTCCCCGGACACGGCAAAGCCACGCACGGCTAAGCGTGGGAGGGAGTAGAAACTCCCCCGTTAGCTCGGGTCCGTGGTGTCGCTACACACCAAACGCCTGCTTGAGCAGGCGCCCCTGCGGGCACTTATAAAACTATCTAATAAACTCAATTTTATCTAATAAACTCAATTTTACCCAAGTATTCAAAGTTTTTATGAAGACATTTACATTCCTTGACAAGATCAATGTTGTCATCAACCTAAATTACCTAAACTTGACCTTGACCACCTTGATTTAACAAACTTTTTTCTGAAATAAATGACTAGAAGACGCAGTTATCTGAGTAATCTCAAGTGATTTGAGCGACAAAAGTGTGAAACACAAACTTTAACCTCAAAGCTCTCGTGCCCACTCCAAGCCAGGTTATGGATGCCTTGGATCTCTTCGTAGATTGGCTGCTGTCCATGAGGGTATCGAGGATGCATTCAAAGCATTTGTTGACGAGAAATGTGTACACCCATTGCTGATGAAGCAAACAAAGGCAAAGATCACAGGTTTATTCACTTAATTACCTGTACATTATTTCCTAATAACATCTCATAACATCTCATGTTTTACATCCCAAAGCCACGATATGATCATGAGAGATACCGTAGTGAAAGAATTTAGAAATTTCGACCATCTGGTATTCTTTAATGTGTACTGACATCGCACAGTACGAGGACCTCTATCATTTTACCTCGATCGATATGTGACTACTGCAGCTGGGATCAAAACCTGTGACCTTTGGGTTAGCAGCGATTCCCTACAGATTAATGAAAATCTTGAAGTAACTTTAGCGTTAAGTCACCATGTCCGAGCTCCTAGGCTAAGTTATTTATACAAGTCGTGGAAATGAATATATCAAAAGCAGGCTTCCACATGCTGCATCTCTAGCTCCACAGATAACTTTCGTTACCCTATTTACCTTCCACATTTCACAAAGCTTTAGTCTATCATGCTTACCGCAAAAAGAAAATGGCGACACTACACAGTCTCAATGGAAAAAAAGTATTACCATGAGTGACCGGTCTCCGAAGCGGCGAGATTGCTTGAGAAACAGTGCCGTGTGTCGCAGTCTATTCTCAAAGGTGCCGAGCACCTTCCATTTTCCAAAGCAGGAGTGGCCGGCAGAAAGCACTCCAACAAACAGCTTTTTTGAGGCAACTGCAATAAAGATGTGGTTGTTTGCAATCTAATGTAAAAAAAAATGTGGGTAGCTGCATCTGCCGGTAAGCAATGAAGAAGTTTCTTTGGACAGGCCAACAGCAAGATGGGCCGTTTCCCGCTGGTATGCCAGCGACCCCTGCTCTGAAAAATAGAATGCGCTGGGAAATTGCACTATTATAAATGCTCGTGAACGATTGCACAGTGTGTTACAATTCTCCAGCAGCGGCCACCAGTAACTTGTGCTAATCTTTCTCTGTTAAATTTGTACCTCTTGTGAACCAATACTAGAAACAGTGTACTAAAGACACGCCGATTAGATGCATCCAGCATAGTATGGCCACCCAAGACACTCACACGAAGGCCTGTCTGGCTGGGCTGCGCTGTGTGCAAGATGTAGACTAGAGTGGACCGGCAAGCACATTCCAGAGGGCCTCGCTGGCTTTGAAGGGCAAGCAGTAGCAGCTGGCAGTGTTCGCCGCAGCCAGCCAGACGCCACAGGATGGTGCATAAACTGTGCTGGCACATACAGAGGGGGCTCGGGTAGCTTTGGCTTTGTCCTCTGCGAAGAACCCTCCACAGGCTTTGGCAGGCACGATTCCTCGCGCTTCAATTGTGATGATGCTATAGTCTCTCTACGAGGATGCTCTGGTGACTTTGACAAGGTAATTGGTGTCACGTAGTCCTCCTCTTCTTCACACACAGCCTCGCAAGACGCAGAGGCAGGGTGGTCTCCTACAGCCTTGGGCAGCAAAGAGTCCTTGCGGAGGTCAGAGGAGGACACGGCCCTTGGTGAGGCTTGTTGTGATGGCACAGTCCTTGGTGGCACTTGCGATGGAACGGCCCTTACTGGCAATTGTTGTGACGATACAGCTCCTGATGGTGCCTGTTGTGGTGGTGCAGCTCCAGATGACATTTGCTGTGATGGCTCAACCCCCGATAGCACTCCGACATGTTCAAACGAGGCTCCCCTGGTGAAGGACGCTCTCCGGCTTTCCGGCAAACCACCGAAAGGGCTGGATGTTTCCTTCACAGAGCCTAAGGAACAGTTGCGGTTGTTGGGCGGTTTTGGTGCAAGACTTGGGCGAGGAATCCGAACCTCAGTTGGCCTCTTGACAGAGGTAGCATGCGGTGTAGATTTGGCATCCTTGTCATTGAACAGCTCCCGGAGGGTCTTAACATTGGACCTTGGAGAAGCCAAGGCTTCACGTGCTTGCTCATCCTAAAATGGCAAAAAAAAAAACACAAACCCTTCAAAAAACAGAGTTACCAGATGTTGCGAAGTTAACAAGCAAATAGTCATCACAGAAGAAGCCACAAAAAGCTGGAATACAGTAAATTTTCCCACTTTTGAAAATGTTTTTATAATAAAAAATGGCCCTCAAATACGTAACTAAGAACAAAACTAAGAATGTGGAACTAGAAACGAGAGCAGATATTTACTTTTGAACGTTGTCTCCAGGGTGGTCTCAATTTGGCCAATTGCAAGTTTGGCAGGTGTGATTGTTGCTTATTAATTACCCTGACGTATGCTTAATTTCAACACTTAATTACTAAGTCATCAAAAATTGTGCTATTAGTGAACAAATGATTGCTAAAATAATTATAGTTGAGAAAAAAATACCAATAAAGCCCAAAAAACATGACAGGCAACTAAAAAATTCTACAAGCGACCCTGAAGAAAGAAGCCCAAATCCATTTACTATAAGTGGAACTAGCAACCCTGTTTCAGAGCAATATTTTAGAATTGAATTCAGCATTTTATCTGGACCTGAACATTTCCCGAGATCTCCATTTATCGGCAGTGCTATAATTACTTCTTTAGAAAGAACAATGTCACAGGCACATCTCTCGTTTCCTTCAGACATTCCTACACGACGTTCTATTGCAGAGGACCACGCAGGGACATTGAAGTTGAAGCGCTCAAACATTGTTCACTACAAATAGCTTTCTTGTTTTCTTCACTGTGAACAAGGCTACACTACGGTAACTGAAATGTCAATTTTTACATTTTTAAACCTTTTCATTTTGGTCAGTACTTTTTCATTTCCTTTGCTCTTCATGCTTCTTCCTAACCAGATTATGCTTTGTCAAATCATCGACTTCAACCCCAAGTATCATCGGCGTTGAAAAGGTACTCCCAAAGCTTCTTTGTGTTATGAACCATAATGAGCCACCATTAGCAAACAAATCCAGCCAAGTCCACCTCACGAAAACCGTTGGACAAAGATGTCGCCCTTTTTTACGGGAATGACAGTTTTCACGTTTACTTTCACACTGTTTTCACCAAGTATTTTATATTCCCTTCAGACGCAAACTGTGATCCATCATCTGCAAATGCGTCGAATATGCATAGCATGATACCAGGTTACCCAGAATTAGATTACAAGAAATAAAAAAGGAATGTGTTTTTTACAAGTTTCAGTAATTAATGTTCAGTGGCTTGTAATTAAATATTTAATCATTCTATCAGTCAGCTTCAATCCTTGCATGAAAGAATAAAATATTAGGCCTTAAATACATGCACAGTTTGTTTTAGATGCGAAGCAGATTTTTGACTAGCCTGTGTAACCCTGTTCATCCGTGTCTCTGTGCCAACACGCCGCACGGCGCTCCCCTCGCCCCAGTTGCTGGAACCATGCAAAGTAGGTCAAGTCGCGGATGTGTGTTGACGTCACTCTCTCTCTCAACCACAGCAACTCCTGGCTCCTTTTCCAGCTCGCAGCATACTTCTCCCTCGCTTCACCCTCTCCTCTGCCCGCAACGCTCTACTGCAAGTCAAGTAGAAACACCAGACAGATTTAGTTGCAAATCTGCAGCAGCCATATGAACGCAGCCTACCACTGGAAATGGCTAGCAGGTTGCGTCCGCACAACTGCTGCAGAAGCGCGACTAAATCTATCTGCTCTTTCGACTCGCTTATCTGTGATGAAACTTACATGAAACCCAACCTGCCTCCCGTGTCTTTGGGTTTCAAACAAACGTTTACTCGACAAAACGCTACACAGAGTTTTGCTTCAAACCATTCTTCCAGCACCCGTGTCAACACCCATTTCAATGGGGTCAGCCCTGTGCCCACCGCTGCTGCTTCGCATCCCATTGGAGTTCTCTTCGGGAAATGGTTAATATTTTTAAATTGTGATCATGTCAAGTATACAAGAAAATACTCTTGACGTACGTTCGGCAACATGGCACCTCGAACTATCTTCGGACATAGTAGTGTCTCCAGCAAAGTGACCCTTTGCAACAATGCTTCTAAAAAACTTCTAAAAACTTCACTACGCCGCTTCTAAAAAACTTTTCTTGGCTCGTAATGAATTGATTCAAAACATTTTTGTGGCAAATTGTTCCTTATCAGATACCCAACAACTTCCACGGTTTAACTAAAATTTGGTATGGGGCCTGGTGAGTGGCCCTTTAAAAGAAGACGCCTGAGCTCGGCCGGTTACGCCACTGGAGTACATTCTAGTTCACTGTAATGGTTAAAGTATGATGACTGGAAGGGGCAGTTTGACGGATGCCATATGCGAGCCATGGGAGAGAGGCGCGCAAAACTGAAATGACATTTCTTACTCCACTAGGAGAGCAGCCGTCGTTGGGAGCTTACAGGATCCTTACTGCGACAGCCAGCCCCGTGTATTTGACACAGTGCGCAAGCTGCCACACGCGTAAGTTTTGGGGGACTCTGGATGTGCAACTGTGTTTGTGTGAATCTAAGATGCACACGATGTGAATCATCCCGAGTAGCGGCGCACTTTTGCCATGCCAGCAAAAGCAGGTATGTGTTTTCCGCCAGGATGCAAAAGTGGGTACAAGTCATGTCCGGAAAGGGTGTCGTCATTTTGAGTTGCTAAGAAACAACTTCAACACAAAATTTGGGCCCGTAATAAAAAATGGGGTGACAAGGAACTAACCAACGACTACGTTGTTCGTGAACGGCACTTCGAGGCAATGTTTATACAGAGACCTTATTGTCATGTCATCAATGGAGAGGCAGTTGAAATTCCATGCGATCAGCCACTGCTAACAGAGGACGCTGTTTCTACAATCTTCTCGGATATGCCAAAATTAACAAAAGAACAAACGCCAACTAGGAGAGAAACGTGTGAACAACGTGAGCTCCCGACTAAAAAAAAAAGGACGACCGTAAAGCACCAGCTGCCCAAAGAAAGTGAACAGTTATTAAAACAAACAGCTTCAAGCATAATCGGATTTACCGCAGCCGTTAACACTGACACAACAGAAGTGGAGCCGCAGAGTGAAGGCAGTGCGGAATACGTGTGCCGCAACATCAGGCTTTCTAAGACAAGCTGGAACAAACTATCGATTCCCACTCAACCAGGGACCGGCACCTTCGGCCTTTGTGAATTTGAAGGTGTCGAGTTGGATCACATACTGCTGCCGAAATCGGTGAAGTTCAAGCAGGCCAGAGAGAAAGCTGGAACATTAAGTTGCTATATTTTTCTAAGAGGGCTAACTACAGCGAAAACGCGATGTTGCCTCACCTGATAAGGCACAGTTGGCGCTGAACAGTGCACATTGTCCGATTTTATCTGGTGGCTGGTATGATACTGAACACAGTTGGAAAGTACGAGTTTTTGGCTGGCTGGTATTTTTTTTTCCAAGTGCAGCATTACGCATGTAAGCAATGGTTGTTGCGTACACTGCAAGTATCCATGAAAGCTCTTATAAAATCAGCAGTCACGAGAAAGCGTAGCGTTTCAGTTAAATGCTTTAAAAGGCATGCCACGGCCACTGGGTGAAAAAGCGCACGGTACGGGCTGCCGCGTGGAGCGGCTTTCTATGGGAGAGCGCATGTCAGCCGTAGGGTCAGTTGCAGCCGAGGGCGGGGAAACGAGTAATGATAGGGACGGGGAAGAAAAGAACTCTGCTCCTTGTAGGCAGTCCAAAGCATCATCGATGCGCGGCAGAGGGTATACGTCTTTGCGCGTTATCTTGTTGAGTCGGCGGTAGTCAACGCAGAACCGGATGGATCCGCCTTTTTTCTTGACGAGAACAACCGGTGAAGCCCAGGGACCGTTGGAGGGCTCGATGATGCCACGTTTAAACATGTCGTCCACTTGTTCGTCGATGACACGGCGTTCAGCAGATGACACACGGTACGGACGCTGTCTTAGCGGGGCTTGTTGACCAGTGTCAATACGGTGAACGACCGCAGAGGTTCGGCCTAAGCCTCACTGGTCACGATCGAATGAAAAGGGAAAGCGGAGTAGATTTATAATCTCTTCGCCCTGAGTTGGTGCGAGCTCAGAGTCGATGGCATCCGAGAAGACATCCAGATCATTAGGCGCGTTGGTAGAAGTGACAGCACAAATTGGGAGCGAAACCGCAGAATCGGGTATAGTAGCTGGAAGAATGCACTCGTAAGGTTCGTAGCTTCCCAGGCATTCTCCACGTAGTAGGGATGACCGGCTGTTTGAGGGATTGCACACATGAATGGCAGCGTGACCGTTGCGAAAAACGACGATGGCAAACGGAAGCATGATATTTCAACGGCACGCAGATGTGACCGATGGCATAAACAACACAGGCGATTTCGGAGGGGAGGTACACGACACCGAGACAACAACAGCTGAGAAAGGCGTAATGTCAACGTCAGAAGCAGCAAACACACTACACGAAGCACCATCGTCGGGGTCATAGCACGGTACAGATAACGCGAGTTCGAAACGAGCACAGTCGACCAAAGCAGAATTTGACGAAAGAAAGTCCCACCCAAGGATAACGTCATGCGAAGAACGGAATATAACTACAAATGCGACGACGTACATCGCACATTGAATGACGACTCGTGCAGTGCACAAAGCTGAAGGCTGAATATGATGGGACGTAGCTGTCTGCAAAGATAGGTTGGTAACTTGCGTGGTCGCTTTCTTCAAGTTTCGGCACAGTTTCTCGCTAATTACAGATACGGCAGCTCCAGTGTCAACAAGTCCGTGCACCTTAATGCCACAAATATAGAGTTCGATTTCGTTCGGGGGACTGCAGTTAGGTCTTGAAATTTTCGCTGCCAACGCAGTTCTTGCCTCCGGAACTGCGCCCATCGGTTTTCCCCTCGCGGTGGGCTGTTGCAACATAACACTGGAGAAATTGATCGACGACGAGGAAAAAGTGAACGGCTTGAGCCAGATGGTCGGCGACCGGGACGTACGCCTAGAGGTGGATCGGCAGGAACGGGATATCACGGCTGAGTGGGCATGTAATGTGAGGCCCTTGGAATGTCATGGGAAGTGAACCTGCGACAACGGCAGTGACGAGCTACGTGGCCTGGGATGCTACATGAAAAACATATGGGCCGATTATCCGAAGCGCACCATTGGCTGACGGTAGGGGTACTGTTCGCTGAATAAGGTACCGTAAATGCTCGTGCAGGCGGCGGCGTCATATAAACGTTCCGATCTGTTTCGTATACAGCCGGAGACCGGACGGTCAGCGAGTGGGAAGGTGGCATCGACGAATCAACGTGGGGAGTAGCTTCGTAGATGGCCTGAGACGCTGGTGCACGTGGCCGAACAACTTCGGCTGCATATGTTAGTGGTGCAGTAACAGTTGCTGAAGCCTGAGCTGGCGGCAATGCTTCGGCAACTTGCGATTGAATGACCTGGTGAAGCGAAAACGACAAGGGTGCCATCGGCTCGGTAGTTCTTGTGACTATAGATAGCTGCCGGGAGACTTCCTCGCGGATCAATTGCTTTACGAGCGGCATCAACGCAGAGTGGTCGGCGGTGTCATAGTGATATTCGAGGGATGAGATGTCCGCAGTGTCTTGAGCAGCGCAACGTGTAGAAGCGCGCTGCCTACGCAGATCATCATAGCTTTGGCAGAGCTGAATCACCTCGGCGACTGTCTGGGGACTCTTCGCATCAAGCATTTGGAATGCATCGTCGTCGATTCCTTTCATGATGTTCTTGATCTTGCCTGCCTCGTCCAGAGTTGAATCGACGAGCTTGCAGAGAAAGAGCACATCTTCAATATTGCTCGTGAAAGTTTCATCTGCTCTCTGTACTCTGCCCCGCAAGCGCTGTTCAGCACAAAGGCGGCGGACCGCAGGACGGCCAAAGACTTCCGAGAGTGTTTTTGCCAATTCTGACCAGGTACTGTAATCACTTTGATGATTCCTGTACCATAGTTTTGCCACGTCGTTCAGGTAAAAACTCACATTTGTAAGCTTATCGGCTGCGTTCCACTTATTGTATGTGCTCACCAGTTCATACTCGGCAATCCAGTTGTCCACATCTTGGTCCTCTGTGCCACCAAATATGGGGGGGGGGGGTCGCGCTGCCGGAGAACGCCAGCGCAGAAGACAGGCACAGGTGCGAGATCTGGAGTAGCGGCCTGAGATGGCCCCGGATCAGTCATTGTCGACGGTCGTTGGAGTGTGTGGCTGCGAAGTTCCAGGGTGAGGACCAGATGTATCCCAGCACTTCCACCACTTGAAACGGGTTGTTAAACACGCAGGAGTTGACTCGGCGAACGAGAGTCTTATTTAGTGCAAGGGCTAAGTGAACGCAAGCCTGCGATCACAGCAAGTCTTCTTCCTTTTTTACACTCGAGCTCCATGCCCGCTGCCCTCGTTACAGTATATATATATATATATATATATATATATATATATATATATATATATATATATACACACACACACACGACCAGGTCAAGTAACAACCACGTTTTTATTATGTAAGCATTTGACAGAAGTCTGTCTGGTTGGGTATGATACAGAGGACAGCCCATAATATCAACCGCTATCTCGAAACCCTTTCCCCAGTGTATTCACACTGACTGCGCTCCACATCAAAACAAGAGAGAGAGAGGGGGTCATTGCCACCCCGCGAGTGCTTTGAAAACCCCCCTGCTATGTAGCCTCCGCAGTCACCCCCTGAGGAAGGAACCAAGTCTGTTCCGAAACGTCAGGTTTCTTCAAAACTTTTGGTTGGAGCCTCAATCATCTCTCGCGTTTTTATTATGTTTACACATCACAAACCACTGCTGCTGTAGGGCATTCGAGTGCATGTAACATGCCTTGGTTTGAGCGAGCACAGGTGCCTATTTGTCGACGATACATTATAGAACAAATAAACAGTAACGGATGACAGAACCGCATGACAGAGACTGCCAGAAGACAAGCGCGTTGGAGTGCCACCGGGATTCGCCAGTGCCCGTGGAAGAGGCTAACATGGAAAGACCGAACAGATGGTTTTATTGTCGATAGACACAGAAGCCAAAATTTAGGCGCACAAGCTGGAGCAATTGTCAAGTCGTTTTATTATGCAAAAGTGTAAAGAAGTAAAAAAAAAATGTCAGGATCAGCCCTAAATTGAGAATAAATAAAATATTTTCACACATCATGTTCTGACTACGTGTTCACTGTTGAATTAGTTGCATTATCATAAGAACGTTGGGACGGAAAGAGTTGAAAGCACTCAAAAGCGCAGGAACGCAAGCAGTTGTGTTCACGTTTTGCAGCATTTAACCACTCTTTTCGTCTCGCAGTTTTCATATTATATTCACTTCATAACTGCTCGCTCAATTGCCAGCATTTCAATTACAGTCACTGAAATTTCAAAGAGGCTCGAGTCCAATGTTATGAGATTGCACACATGCTATGTATACTACGTGGCTGTAGCATCTGATACTGTATTTTATGAATACTATAGATGTGTTTGGAGGAAGTGACAAGTCTATCTTAGTTTGTGTTAAAAGAATAGTGGCAACTACAGTTGCTGAGGTTAAATATTTCAAATGAAGTTATTAAATTTGAAGCAACGTTTTCTGAAGCGACATACTCACAGTTACTATAATTAATTTAGATGCATTAGAAAAGTTTAGCTCTTCCACATCTATTAGTTGTGATCTTGTAGGATCCGAGTAAAATGTGCTCACAATGCTTACTCGGGTAAGACAATACCAAATATTTGCAAGGGCTGCAAGTATATAAAAGCAAGGTCGGTAAGTACCTGGTGTGCACACGCCAGACAGATATAAAAAAATTTCGCGGGTCGCACAAAGATACACGCACTCAATCGTAACTACGGCAAGCACGCTGTGCATGCGATTCTATGGGCGCTCAAAAAACTCCCCCCCCCCCTGGTGGCGCCGCAGTGGTGGTTCGGGAACTAGACCTGTCATGCTGGTTATGGAGCACGCGGCGGGCCATACCCATGCCCTCTATCATCCAGCGGCAGCGAGCATGCAAACACTCGCAGTCTAACACCTGCTGATAGTTTTTTTTTTTTCCTGCATTGAACTTTTTTGGCCGCGCTCAACTTATACATGATCATGTAGAAAAAAAATGTTTTCGCAAAACCAGCTGGATGCATCATGCAAGGATTTTTTTTACACTGCCAGAAATGCTTTTTAGTTATTCTTAGTGGCAGTAGAAATTACTATTTAGGGTGGTAATTGGATTGGATCTAATGCTACCTCGATTGCTGTATTTACTACCGATCTGCATCTCCAGCAAAGTTGTACTTCTCTAATATATACTTTTCAGTGAAAAAAAATAATAATACCTATATACTACTTGTGTTTTCTGTGCACCTTGCGTTAAAGATTACTAACAACGTCACAAGAATGGAGCGGCAGTGCATAATTCTCTCTTTCTTTCTTTGGTTGTATTGTAAATGAATTGCCCAAATTAAGCTCCCGTTGCTTCAAATTTCTTCTTTTCTTTCTCTTTTTCTATGACGAGCACATGCACTTTGATGTTTTATTTCTCTGGGCTCTGCTGCTCAGAGTTCAGTAATGTCCCGAGATGTCGGCAATGAAAGATAGGATTTGCACTTAAGGCGATGACATTCGAATATGTGCTGGCAAGAAGGAATCTGTCTGGTCGCAACAGCTCCCTTGATTCCACAGATTTATCACAGATGTGGGCTGGTTACCTTCGTTTGTATACTCTTCCACGGACATAACACCCAAGACTAATCACAGATTTAATAATACCATTTCCAGAAACTGAAACGAGAGATTCAGATGAAGTCACCCAACTCTACCCTTGAAATGCAAGCTACCAGCAATAAGTGCATGTAGCTGAGGACGTTTGCTGTTGCATCGCCAATAATAATAATAAAAAAATAGTAATAATAAAAGGCATCTAATAGCATGACAAGCCTCAGCTAGTGGCAGTTCTATCGGAACCAGAAGGCCTTGAAGCCAAGTGGAAATCATGGTCAAGACAAACATGCACAAATTTACTGACGTGAGTAATGTTGTGGTTGGAAAGTCAGATATGCTGGGCGATATGTAGAAGCAACTGACATAGAAATAGTGAATGTACAAACATGAAAGCTAAGGAACACTTTAGACAACCTAAAGGACAAGTTGTTATGGCTGTTTTGTGTTACACATTTTCCTTTTGTTTTTAACTCTGCAGTATGAAGTCTTATTTGCTTTGTTTGCCCTCTCCTGTATAGACCTAAAATTGTCCACAGTATTGAATGATTAACAAATAAATAAATAAATAAAGTTGGCGAGCTCCCAGGCTTCCACAATTGTGACAATCAGTACAACAGTGAGACCACCGATTTCAAAAACAGTTAAACAACAAGACTATAACATCAGGAAACAACGCGTGACCACATATGCCCTCACTAAACACTTGGACTCTACAGGATACCAAACTGACTGGTCAAGCATGCATGTTCTAGCCAAAGAAAACCTTGCACCTGCCTGCACCTGGAATACCAGCACATACAGACAACTGCACTTATGCTGAATAGGAGTGATGGGACGCTTCCAACAATGTACTCCCGGTACTTATGTCACGTATTTAGACTTACTTATATACCCTGTGCCTTTCTTATGGCTATTCTTGTGAACAAGGCTCCCAGAGTGCGGAAACATCAGTAAACTTTATATTCTTTTGGCAGGTGCATTGTTTTGCATCTACACTAAGAAGAAACAGTTACGCAAACTGCATTTTATCTTTTTTTTTCAAGCCATCTTCTTCCTTTTCACTGTAGTTGCAGCCCAAGGAGTGGCTGCTGTCAGTTTCTATGAACAGGCCAGATTTTTCAGAAATTTTCCGACTTTTTCCAGGTTGGTAGAGACCAGTGTCATGTTGTGTATTTTGTTTTGCTTTCATTATTACTGCTTTGTGGTCCATGGAATCTAGAGCGAATGGTTCTTCTACAAGATCTTGCAAGAAGTTGGCTATTACGAAGTCTGTGTATGTTTCCCTGGCGATTTTTGACTGTTTGTCATATGAAATACATCGTAAAGTATCGAGACGGCATATACTAAACAAGCCAGTCAACATTGTCATCAGGCCACTGCTTCCCATGCCCTCACCTTCCATCAGCATTGCCATTAGCCACTGCTTCCTGCCCCTTACGTTCGTTTTCATCCATAAGAAAAAGACAGTTTTCCATGGTCGTAATCGGTTATCTTTCATGTGCTAACACGCCCCTTCTTTAAAGCGTCGTTGTCATGGCATATAGTGGGTACAACGGACAACACAAAGTGAACAAGCCTAGACCAAAGTTGCTTTGCCCCTACGACACCTGGCAGAAGTGTAAAAAAGCAGTCAGTCACCAAACAATGTTAATTTCACAACAAACATGGGGCTTGATGCTTCACACCCACTGCAGAGTACTCATTCACAGTTTTTCACTGTTGTCAGTCACATGCAGCATGAACAAAGTGAACATAATACCTTACAGGTGCGTCGCAGCTTACCCGCAGAAGGACAAGGGGAGCTGCGCTACTTCACAAAAATTATGATTTATGGCCTAGTCACCAAAACTTCAAGCACAGTTGGTCTTTCCCTAACACGGAAGTGCACCCAGAATTTCAATATGCAGTATCATCAGCGAATTTTTGTTTTACTTATGTTCACTTGACCCTTCAATTACACCTCTGCACAGTCGCTCATGTGACCTTTCCAAAGGCCTTCACCATGCAATCTATTTGCAAAAATGCAAGAAGGAACTTCAATGAGCAAGCTGCCGTATAAGCAAATGGGAAGATAGCTTTCTGTGTGGCATCTTAAAGATTATTTCCTTAAACAAAAAAACTGATAATGAAACTTGCCACACAGAAAGAACTATTTGCTTTTGACTGAAGTACAAAGCTGATTTTTAATTAGAGAACCATGTGGTGGAAATGAGCATCAGGCACAGCATCAACAAAAAGGGTGGCTGCTCTGATCTCTTCTCAAGCTCACACGATGACAACACAGCTGCACCGGATGGAGTCATCTCATGCAGAAGGGCCTTCCGTCTCTTGTTTCTTTTCTTTTTTTATACGTTGTTTTCTTTTTGAAAAAAATGTCCCGGTTGCTATTTTGTCGTAAGGAATCCTAGGAATTTTCAGCTTTGTAGCTTTCCTTATTTTGATTTCAAGAGTATGCTTGGCTGAAAGCACCAGCAAGAAAAAAACTTGCCCCTGGAAAGAGCCCATCACAATTTTGTGCTTTCAGACATACAAACACTTCCAGTTCCCAAACGAGTGCAATAGAAACTGTGCACTAAGTGTCGGCAACGGCCGTGTGAGAGGCAAAATGGCTGGCTGCGGGCACTCCCACAGGAAGAGTCCCAATTACACCCAATTGAGTCAGCGTGAACACTGCTGCTACATGACGCGTTGCCTCTTTTCGAAGCTAGAGAACATGCTGGCTGGCGTGAGCCACCGCTCGATCAGAAAAGTCCATTCACCCTTTTTTTTTTTCCAGCATTTTTTTTTGAAAACTTAGCATCTTTTTGCTGCGTGAATAGTGTTTTCAAAATTGTGGAGGTTTAATTTACCAATACAAGAAACACTGTTATAAATGCGAAGCATTTCTTAGCAATCTTCAGCGACTTTGAGCGTGCATGTGTTTGTGTGTATGTATGTATGTATGTATGTATGTATGTATGTATCTATGTATCTATCTATCTACTTAGCTACCTACAACTTTGTGCTCTCCAGGCCATTTCATTATTGGAATGGATACCAAGGCTGGTATGACACAACATGAAAATCATGACACAAATATCATGATTGATTGATATGTGGGGCTTAATGAACGGCATGATTTACACGCGATGTTCTTCGTGCTCTTGGGGCTGTTTCGTTAACTTGATATACAGCAAAATTGATATGGCATAACTTGATTGCATGACGAACATAGGTTAGATGTCATAACATGCAAATAATGACATGCGTTTTATGTACGGCATGATTTACATGACATGGACTCAGGCCGCTTGCGGCCCATTCAATAAACGAATCTATTGTCACTAAACTTAGTGGCATAGCACTGCACTAGAATGAATATAAATTACAGGTCATAACATGATAATCATTACATGTATGTTATGAACAGCACGATTTACATGCCATGGTCTTTGCGCTCTCACAGCTGTTTCATTAGGTTGATACATAGCAGTAATTGGTATGGCATGACTTCACTGTATGAAAACCTAAGTGAAAGGTTCTCATGTGCAAATAATTACATGCATATCATGTACAGCATCCTCGAGATGCTCGCCTGCAACCTTTCAATTAAACGGATATACACTTGACTGTAGGACGAACATAGATGACAGGCCATAGTATGAAAACTATGACATGTGCAGCACGACTTGCATGTCATTCTTATTTCACTAGCGTTTTCTCTTCCCTTCAAAATTATTTCCTTTTTGCTTATGCAATACAGATGGAATCACTTGTTTCGAGAGGCTGAGCACATGGCTGTGGACGCTGTTGTTGTCTGTAGCTGTTAACTCACGTTAGCTACAAGCTCCCATTCATGCCTTAATCACAGCACAAGGACCTAGCATGTAGTACGACTGTCAGCTATGATTGATGATGACTAGACTTTAATGGCCCAAGGGAAACTCAGGCCAAGAAGTGTCAAACATAGGGTTGCTCGTCGACTCTGCTATAAAAAAAATTACTCGAGGCAACAAGAATATAACAGTAGCACATAGGGCCTAAATTTAGGAGTAATTCCCATGCATAATGCACTTAAAAACAAACAAAACCTATGGGCTTTAATATGTCTCGCGAAATCGGCAACATTCCTGAACAGGGCAAGGAGTGTGCGCTGCATGACTATTGAAAAAAAAAAAAACGTTCGATATTTCTTCCAGACACTGTATGTACGATTGTACACATGAACTTCATAGGTGCGTCATGCACTGCATGTTCCTTCAAAAAGATTGAAATGCAATGTGCACATTTGTGCAGGCTTCCTCAGTGGACTACTCACAATCAATTTCATTGCATTGTGTATTGCTGCATAGGGTCATTTTGCTAGAGACACTCCAATATTCAACGATTGTTCGACATGCTGCATTCCAAGGCCAATGTTAACAGTGCTTTCTTTTTTTTTTGCTCAAAACAAATACAAACAAAAAATACAAAATGTGCAGGCATTTTGGACTTAATACTTATTTTTATGCAAGGATTTTCGCTAATTGATTGTAATTAGATAATTACACGCAAACATTAATTACTGACACCAGCACAAAGGAAACCATTCCTTGATTTTATTTCTTGGAATGTAATGCTTTGGAATCATGCCACACGAATTTGACACACTCGCAGACAGTGTACCCTGATTGGAGCCTCAAAGGGACATAATTACGAAGTCGGTCATTGCATGTTTTTGCAGATAACGGCAGCACAACAACGGCAGACAAGTGTGATTACGTCTGCACAAGAAGACGCATTTTTAACGCGGCCGGACCTCCCGCTGTCTCGTCAGGAAACCCACACGATGCCTCGCCGACGGACGAAAGCGCGTTTCCGCTCGGCATCCGGCGATAAACGCAGGAAAAGAAAGCGAGGCCACCACCCAACCACGAGGAGGTCGTGCACCCAACTCGCCAGCACGTTACATAGTGGCCTCTCGTTCGGCCAGCTGCATTTCGGGCGCAGAGGGGACACGTCATGGATGAAACTACACGCGCTAACAAATAGAAAAGAAGAAGCCCTGTTGTGTTCCCCTATTTCTACTAGTTTCGGACCCCATCACTGAACGTAATTGCCGAGAAGGCGTCTACTGAGAGGAGGAAAAGCTCATTCGATATTTGGACGCAAATAATGCGTCGCGATCCCGGCATATCTGAATGGACAAAATTTTCGCGGACAACAAAACTGTAAATAACAAAGTGACTCATGGGCATACTCACCCTCATGGGCAGCTGACAGGCGTCGAACCTTGCGCGGACGAAGGCACACAAAAACAAAGTCCAAAACGCCGCTCTACTTCGGGATGGACGCTACTTCTCGACTTTCCGAGTACGCGACAAAGTGAAACTTGTTGCATGAGCGACGATCAAACTAAACCGCCCACATAGAGAGCGTGCGCAAACGCTGTCGTCAGATGACACACGCGGACACATTGACTCGTATATACATATATATATATATATATATATATATATATAGATATATATATATATATATATATAGATATATATATATATATAAGATATATATATAGTATATATATATATATATATATATATATATCTATATATATATATATATTATATATATATATTTATATATATATATATATATATATATTTTTAGACGACGTTAGAAGCTAGAGAAATACTAATGGATAGAGTAAAACATATGGTCAGAGATGATTGATACGAGCCAAGCCGCGCGAAAGGGCAAAACGTGACGAACAGGCGCCAGAAGGCGCCACAAGCGCGTAACCGCCAAGGAGGTTATACTAAACTTTCTGGAGTGGCGGAGGGGCTCCGCGGCTGACGCCACGCGCCCGCCATATTGCTCAGGGCAGAAAGCGGTCGAACGCATTGTAAACACGTGCATGTGCGTGCGGCCCTCTCCGTTGTTTTTCTTGAGTGCGGTGCCTCTAATCGAATGAGGCCGCTGTGGCAGACGACTGTGACCTCTTTTGAAGACGATGGTGGGCTCTTGCGCAGCATTTGGCTGCGCAAATCGCGTGAAGCAAACACCGGGGATAACTTTTCACGTGTAAGTAGCGTGCTTTGCTCGCTCGCTTTCCCTCGCATATTTTTGCGATTACGAATGCATTCGCGCGTACAAGCATTTCCCATTTACGTCCGGGTGCCATGGAGACACTGTGAAACATTTTTGTGCTTTGCAGGTTCCCCAAAGACTGCGAATTGCGCAGTGCATGGGAGCGCGCTGTGAGGCGAGAAGGTTGGACTCCGAAGAAGAATGACGTCTTGTGTTCAACGCACTTTGAAGCAGACTGCTTCGATAGAACAGGGCAAACAACGAGACTACGAGCTGGTAGCATCCCTACCAAGTTTGCAGCGTTTCCAGCGCACCTACAAAAGCCAGTGAGTACGCTTCGTGAGCTCTTCGTTTACCAAATGTAGTTATTGTAGCGTTAGCTCCGCATCTCTGGGATTTTCAGTTTCTAATATTTAGTTGCGCATTCGCTCTAAATGCCTAAATTTCTGACGCTGTCGCGTTATTCCTCTTTTTGCGTAGGAGAAGAGAAAACGAGCTCCTCCAAAAAGTCGGGAGATGCCTTCGCCTCAGGAGCCTGTTTTGGATGAAGCTGCCGAAGTCTCCCCCCTGCAAACTTCCCCCCCGAAGGAGTGGTACAAGCAGAAAGTGCATGAATCGGCGAAAGAGGTACAGCAGCTGAAAAAGAAGGTCAAGACGTTGCACCAGAAGAAACGGAGACTTTCAAAACGCATTGATGCTTCTCAGGATTTGATTGAGCAGCTAAAGGAGCAGAACCTTTTGTCGGAAAAAGGGTTGGAGGTTTTCCAAGCGTCATTTTCTCCGGATATCCAGCAGCTTCTCAAGAGAACTCATGAAAAGACGAACAAATACCCCCCAGAATTAAGAGCATTTGCACTGACGCTTCACTATTATTCGCCAAGGGCTTATGATTATGTGCGAGCTAAGTTTAACAATGCTTTGCCAAACCAGCGAACTCTTCGCGAATGGTACAAGGCAGTGAATGGTGATCCTGGCTTCACCTCAGAATCATTCGAGTTTATCAAGAACATAGTGCAAGGAAGAGATGAGCCACTGGTCGCTGCCATAATGGTTGACGACATGTCTATTAAAAAACATGTCCAACTTGTGGGCAACAAAGTTTTCGGATATGTCGACTTGGGCATGGAAATGCCAGATGACAGCCTCCCAGAAGCAACGAATGCCTGTGTTTTCATGCTGGTGGCACTCAATATGAGGCTGAAGGTGCCCCTTGGGTATTTTTTCATTGATTCTCTCTCTGGTTCTGAAAGAGCGCAGCTAACGAAAGAGTGTATCTCGCGCGTGACTTCAGCAGGTGTCATAGCAGCATCACTGACTTTTGATGGAGCGGCCTCGAACTTTTCAATGGCCAGTTTTCTTGGTGCTGATCTCCGCTGTCGTTCTCCGGGATTTAACACCTCATTCCAGTGCTTAGAAGATTGCCCAAGCAAAGTATTTGTGATTCTAGATGCCTGCCACATGATCAAGCTTGTGCGTAACTGCTTGGGATCAGTAAACCACCTCACTGATATTCAAGGGCGCAAAGTGAAGTGGTCATGCATTGAAGCTCTTGAGGCCTTGCAACAAAAAGAGGGCTTGCACCTTGGAAACAAGCTGACGAAAGTTCATCTGGAGTGGGCAAAGCAAAAAATGAAGGTTCGACTGGCTGTGCAGACCCTTAGCTCATCTGTTGCTGATGCACTGGACTTCTGCGAGTATAAACTGAAGCTTCCCCAGTTTCAAGGTGCCCACGCAACAGCGGAGTTCATTCGAATCTTTGATCGCCTCTTCGATATTCTGAACTCGAGGAACCCTGTGGCGCGATCATTCAAAGCCCCACTGCGGCAGCAGAATGCAGCTTCTTGGAAATCGTTCTTCCACGAAGCCGAGGAGTATATTAGGGGGCTGAAGGATGCAAGTGGGCGACCAGTGATAGATGGACTGAAAAAAACTGGGTTTGTTGGCCTCATCATTTGCATTCGAAGTGTCACTGCCCTTTTCGATGCCCTTGTGGCCACGAAAATTTTGAAGTATCTGTTGACGCACAAGATGTCGCAAGACCATTTGGAAACGTTTTTTGGTTGTGTGAGGGGAAAGGGGGGATACAACAAGAACCCCACAGCCTGCCAGTTCAGAGCCGCCTATAAGCGCCTCCTCTTCCACACAGAGGTAACATCGTCTGACGCTGGGAACTGCTGCCGAGATGTGGTGTCTATCCTGAACATGTCCAGTGCTGTCAGCCTTGCCGAGTCACCAACAGCAGTTACGTCACACAGGAGGTCGTCGCTTCTGGAGCCTGTGGATGATGAACATGACTACACTCATCGTGTGGATCTCCCCCAGAGCCTTTCAGCGGTGACGAGTGCTGTTGTGCCGTATATAGCGGGATTTGTGGCTCGCAAGGTGCGGTCTGTCACGAATTGTGAGGAGTGCTGTGCTGCGCTGGAATCAAGCGAAGAACCAGACCTTGTCAGAGCAAAAAACAGAGGTGGACTTGTCGCACCATCCAAGGACGTCTTAGAGATCTGCAGTATTGCAGAAAAAAGACTGCGAGTACTACAGCATGAATGCAAGAATTTGAAATCCCTTAATACTAGCTCAGATAGCCTTTTGGTACATGTGATGACTGCAGTGTTTCAAAAAGCATTGTTCGCGCAGCTGGAGCCTCACCTGCTGGGCTGTGACCCCCTTGATAACCATATATATAGCTTATCAAAGAAAATTGCCAGCGTGTACATCAGAACAAGACTTCATCACATTTCTAGGAGAATGAACCAGGAGAACTGTAACAAAAACGTGCGCACACTCCTAACAAGAGAGATTATTTTCAAAAATCTCTAAGTGCGAGAACTTGATTGATGTGTTTTTCTATTTAATTTAGCTCACTGTTAGTGTTTGATGCATTTGTTCTTTTAGTCAGAATTTTAATTTTTTGCTGGAAGATTTAACGTTTGGTTTAGTCAAATGCATCTGGTGCTGAATGTGACTAACTGTAGGGTTTAACGGGCCGACGCATTGCAATGAGCCTTGCCGTAGTGGAGGGCTCCGGATTAATTTTCACCATCTGGGGATCATTAACCTGCGCCGAAATCTCGTTTTCGCTTTTCGCCTCCATTAGAAAAGTGGCGGCCGCGGCCGGTAACCGTGGTGCTGAATGTGGACAAGTGAATAAATATGGTTGTACCGTGAACCTTCAGTTTCCTTTATTGCGTTATTGGTTTCATATTTTTGTTTTCGTCTCCAGCTAGCATTCTACAACTTCTCCCGCTCTTAAATTTTATTTTCGTTGCATCTTCTCGAGCGGTACTTGTGCCGTGAGACAACAGTGTAAACATATAATACAAACCGATATCCTATCGCATCATCTTTAACTCTCAGTGTAAGTGTCAAGAAAAAAATAAATAGGATGTATATTAGTCGTTTCAAAGTTCCCTCGCGTCCTAAGAAAAATAAAGCGGCCCTTTCATTGCTATTACAGAAGGCACGGCTGCAAGCGTACGGGGCACAACGGCGGCACAAGGCAGTCGCCGCCTCCTTCTGCCCTGAGCAATATGGCCGCCGACGGGTTTCCGCGGCTTCACTCCGATACATGGGCGGGTATGCGGGACCGCCACTCCAGTTCTAGTATAACCTCCTTGGTAACCGCCCCTCTTTAGTTTTTTAAAGTAGACGCCAGGTGGCAAGACAAACTAACGGGCCGGACTGTTATTTATTGGCAACGTTTTCTCGTGTTCAAACGTTCTGTTAAATGACTATTTGCCGGCTGTGCCCATAAAAACCAGCGTAGTAAACTCTGTTGAGCTTAAAATATATAATCACGAGTTGACAGCGAGTTTTTCTAATGAAGGAACATAAAAAAAATCTGTGCAAAATAAGAGGAAGAATATTTTAATAAGCGATGAACGTGTGAGCACAAATATGTTATTAGACAGAGCCTATTGTTGTGATGTCTTCCCAACTGGTGCAATTTATCGGCAGAGAACTTTGATCTCTACGTTTAGAAACACACACAAACTTCTCTCTACCTTATCAGCGAAGTGAAGAAATCCATAGTTCATGAAATCCATAACTGAAATCTATAATACAAAGATTGCAGATGACCTAAAAAATTGTGGTGCTTGATATAATGCATTTAATTCTAAAGTTCTTGAAGGAATCTTTGAATTCTCGCTTCTTCGCTGTCACCCATATGTCCTTCTCCATGCTTCCACCTCGCGTAAAGCAGCGGAAACTTGAGAGCTTACGCGTAGCGTGGCAGCTTGGGCTAGTTGGTATGGCATGACGATAGTTACAGCGCGATTGTGTCGTCATTCTGTTTTCGAGTAGCGAGTGATGCATACGTTTCCATAACTTTCAATATTTTGCAATACGTCTTGGTTTTAATTAGAAAAAAAAAAAACGTTTCAAAGTCGGTACACGAGCGTCCCAAACTTCAAGAAAGTAGTCTATGCGCAATCCATTTGAAGCGAATCCGAAGCCTGTGCATCCCGTCGTTTGTAGGAAACTCGGTGATCGCTCCTGTCAGTGAATGTAACTTAAGTGTGGCAGCTTGGAAGTCTTGATGCATATTCGTAGTCTTATTCTTGTTCGAACGGTCTTCTGCTGCTGAAGTAATGGAGGTGCGCATAGTACCTTTCGAGCACACATACCTTTCAGGCGTGCAAATCTCGTTTATTGAACGCAGGATGTTTACAGATACCGCGCGGTGTTTGTGTCATTTCAGAGAGAAGAGAAGGCTTTGGATGTGGCCCTCGATGCCATGATCAGCCGCACGCAGGACTTGAAGAACTCCATTGCTAGCTTCATCATAAAGCTTGAAACCGAGTACGAAACACTGCAATGGTGAGTACATGTGGTATGAAAGTACTAGCTCGTAGGCAAGTACACAGAGAAACGAAAATCGAAGGCAGCGGCACCGTGTCGTTTTAGCGGCAATTCGTGCTTCTATGCGCGCCGCCGTTATTCTTCATCCGAGTTTTAACCCTTCCCTGATAATTCAAAACATCTCGCTATCAATGCCAGTGTATGCATGCAGTACAACCTTACAGTGTGCGCTCTCGCACTGTAGCTCTTACAAAGCGAGATAGTAGAGACGTCATTTTATATGAAAGGGAAGCGCGCGGCAAAGGAGCCTCTTGCCGCACATGTAAGGCGGCGCAGTGGTGAAATTGGATGATGATGATCAAAACATTATTACTCCCAAAAGAGGGGACCGACCCAGAAGTTGGCTACGCTGCCTAGAGGAGGTCAACAGGGATCCCTTGGGACACCGCGGCTCCAATGCGCAGGAGGGACTCCCACGTATCTTCTGTGTGAGAAGCCTCAACGTACTGTGGGCACGTCCATGCAATGTGTATGAGGGTGGCTGATTGTGAGCAGTATTACAGTGTGATGTCACGAGGTGTGGGTATACCTTGCTATAAAGCCGGGGGTTGGGAAAGACACCCGTATGAAGCTTGCGCCACAGGACGACATCATGTCGGGGGAGGTCTTTATGAGCTGGAGGATATTGGAGATGGTCTAGCCTGTAGTGCTTTAGAATGCCTGTGTAAGTGACCAAAGAAGTTAGTTCTTCGCAGGCCTAGGAGAGCGAGAAATGGGAAGTGTAAGGCGTAAGGAACTCTGTTTGGCAGCTGAGATCCCGGGCGAGAGTGTGTGCCTTCGAATTTCCTCTAAGAGATTCATGGGCTGGGCCCCAGATAAGAAAATGAGATGAGGCAGGCGGGGTGCGATGCTTTATGATTGAGTATGCCTGTATAGATACGGCCCGCTTCAAAATTTCTGATGGCGAGTTGGGAATCATGATCACCTTGGTTATTGGGTCGGTCATTGCCAAAGCAATGGCAACCTCTTCGGCAATTGGTTATATCGGTGGAGTGAATTACACTACACGCCGTGCTCCACCTATGGTGTGGGGACAGGGCGACAGCCACCATTGTTGTTCAATGTGGGTGTCGCAAGTCGTCTGTGTACGTGGACATCGGAACGATTTGAGAGACGTTTCTGTGGATGGTGCACATGGCGAGAGCGGTGCCGTTTAATCGATTGCCTGCACTCCTTTTTGCAGTCTCTTTTTTTTTATTCATTTGTGTTGTTGTGGCAGACAATAGCAACAATCCTTATCGAAAACAATGTTCGAACAAAGCGTAAAATAAAGACATGTTCGCGACGGGAGTGTGAGCTGAAGAAGGAACGAAACCACTCTCCTTTACTCTCATATTTCACCACTTTGCCGTGGCGCGTGTTCAGCACAAGGCTATCTGCCACGCGTTTCCGTTTATAAAAATGGCTGCAAATGCTAGGCAGCAAAAGTGGTACCATCTTTCACGTATCACAACCACCACAACTTGTGAGACCATGAAAGAGGGCTTGTATGGCATCTGCATTGTCACGTTGCCGTTAACATCTCGCATTTTTCACTTAGCTTGGGAAAAATCGTTTTCAGCCAAGTGCATAAGCTACTGTGAAAGAATGCAACATTTGTGTAGCTAGTTAGCTTAGATTTTCTTTTGAAATGATTGGCACTTTGCAATTATAAAGGTGCTCCATCTCAGTACCATCAGTATCTGTTGCAGCTGATAATAAGCACAGCGTCAGACTGTGGCGTGTAACGCAGCATTCATGCGAGTGATCTGGAAAGCATGGAAATGCACCTCATTATGAACATGGCATAAAAGGAGTATTGACGCAAATTTTAAATAGACAGACAACTGATTTTTCTCCAGCCAGTTTTTTTTGCGACGTGACAGAAATCTCACTCTTTGTAGTTATTGCTGCAGTAGTTAATCCTAAAAGCATGTAGTTAATTTACAATTGGTATTTTTTTCATCAGAAAGGTCTTAGACACAGATGCACCTTTCCTCAAACAACACTGAGACAGCAATGCCACCAGACCTTCTCGCAATTCGTCAAAGTTGTCGTTCACAGGAGTTTCTGTAACTAAGCTTAAGTGCCTCCATTTTGAGCTTTTCAACTATTTTTCAAAATGTCAAGCTTGTCCCTGTACTGCGCTGTATGCATTTGTGCTCTAAGCGGCCCGGCTTACTCTGGCTACACTAGAAAACATCACTACGCATATGCCCGGTTTGCACCTAGTAGCAATGTGCCATCATTTCTGAGATGAACTGTAGGTAGAAACTATATCGCTCTAAAAATCTAGTGGCCCGGGAAACTGCTTGCGTGGATTAAAGACGCTCTGACGAGCATGGGGTTATTATGTCACACGGAAGGCAGCACCACTTTAATGCTTACTGCTGATACAGGCCTATACGTACATTTTATCGAGTAATATTTCAATATGAAGCAACCAACAACATTTTAACATTAACAAAAAAATCATCGACCGCGTACAGCTATCAACAGTCACATGGCCAGGTACATAGGATCGTTCATGTGTTTGCCACCGGAGGTGCCACAGGTTATATTTCATAACTTTGATGAAGAAATAAAAATACACATCCACCTCTCATGTAAAAAAACGGGGTTGGTTTGAGTCAACATGATGGACAATCTTTTCATCAGTGGAATCATCTCATTTTATATTATGGGTAGTTTGTCTGTTCCTTTAAATATTTTTGGGTTGTTGCTCTAATAAAAATGCAGGTGCTCAGAATCTTAAAAAGATTGCCATAGCACTTGGGAATGTATTGAATACATATTTAACATCACTACCTTAAACAGCAATTTCGGATTTGAAGTGACGTGTCAGCACAACACAAGTGTGATGTCACGGGAAGACTGCAACACATGCACAGCTACCTGTTTGTTGTTAGTCTGATTAAGAACAAGCGAATGGTGAAGCCATAGTAGCAGTTTGGCAAGATGCCAAGTGTTGACTTGTAATAATATCTCTTGTGACAACACTGGCTTGCAGATGCTGGGTGATGAAAACTTTAACTAAAATATTTTATAAGTGTTGTCAGGCTCTGGTGTGTAGAGAAACGAAAGATATCCGTTTTTGGGGTGCCTCAAAATCGTGTCAGTACTCCTTTGAATCCCGCAGACAGTGTAAGGGCTCCTTGCTATCCCCTTCAGGCGCGAATTATGGTGTGCTATCTGGAAATGTGTCAAACTTTCAGGGCTTGATTCCAAGGTACTCAGAATCGAATTTCCAAAAATAAAATAAAGAAATGTGTTTTTTTTTGTTTAGTTTCAGTAATTAATGTTAATTAACATGTCATTAAGTATCTAATTATCTGATATCAGCAAGATGACATTCTTGCATAAAAACAACCAAATATTAAGCACAAAATACATTCACAGTTAGCTTTTTTTGGTTGCACTCATTTACAGCTAAGGAAAAAAATTACTCTTGACATTTGTTTGGCAACGTGGCACGTCGATTGATTGTTGAACATGGTAGTGTCTGCAGCAAAGTGATCCTCTGCAGCGATACGTGGCACAATGAAGTTGAATGAGTACTTGTGCGCTCCATGAACGTGCACACTTGGTTTCAAGCCATTTAAAGAAACTAGTGATGCAACTCCATTTATGTGTACACACGGCATCCGAAAAGGATATAGCACAACATTGCAGTTGGTTCAGTGCGTACACATCGCCTTTGGTTATGTGACTCCTGTGGGTCAATGAGGGCTGTTTCAATATGTTTTGCAGGCCATCCGTTCTGAACAGTTTTGCCCTGTTGTCTGGGCAACTGAACACCCTCATGAGGTGCTGCGAAACGAGAAGACCCCGCCACTCAGGAATAGGATCCTGCTGCCTCTCTTTCTGAACCCTGAGCGGGATGAAGAGCTCGCTGTACGTGAGGCCAACTCAGTACTTGAGTTCACTGCTTTCGAATCACCTGCACAGTTTTAAATGTGGCTATGTTAGCAACTAGCTTGTTATGCATGGGAATGCATGCAAATCATCTAAGGCCAAGTCTGCTTTATAAATTAATCCAGTCGGACCTGCCTCATCATTTATTTCGTGTGTCCCATGCATCTTTGGCCATATTTCAAAGAGATATGTATATAATGCAAATATCATTTTCTTCCAAATTTTTCCTTTTTTAACTTGAGCAGGTTTATTCAATCTGACTTGGGTAAAACAGCCAAAATATAACTTAAAAAAGATTTTTTTTTGAAGCAGCAAAATGTTACTTTTAGAGCACTAAAATCCAAATTTGGGGCATGTTATGGCAAAAATGAATAATTTTTTTAAATCACGAAATACCAAATTGGAGATTTAGATAAAAAAGGCTTATATTCTGAAAAAAAATCTGTAAACTATTCAACATCACCTAAATCGTGCAGTGTGAACATGAGCACTACTATTTCAATGAAAGTAGCAATTTGAACCACCCCACTGAGCAAACAGTGATGAAGTCCATATTAGCATTTTGTGTGCCTGTCAAATCATTTGACAGACTCAGCGAACTTAAATATGGATCTGCCAAGCTCATGACCTTGAAATTTGGGAGATTCGTAAAACTGAGGATCAGGGTGGCAAAAAAGAAACTGGTACACAATTTATTTTGTTGTTTTAGGGTCGCAGAAATGTCTTACACTGCTCCATATGGTTGCCAGTAGCTTATTTGGACATCAGTTATTATATTGGTACTAAGGATTATGCGGTGTACAAATGCATGAGTAAACTAGCAAAATGTGCGGTGTCCCGTGAATAGTGCTAAAAGCCCCTTCTAAATCTCAATACGCTTTTCCGCTCGGCACCGATTGACTGCGGCGAAGGTGGCTAAAGCAGCATTCTTTGCACGGGTTAGAACCAAAGTCAAAAATTTCTAACCGCTACACCTTCCCCCACTTCTCTCCTTTTTTTGTTCTTTCACCGAGGAGCT